>OZ026840.1:6706312-7261115 GCA_964023205.1 Lutraria lutraria
CCAAAATGTTGTTCTGACGTTGCATAAAATTGGTTGCTTTGGAATTTATTCCCAGGGACTAATGTCTGTGATCTAGCTATGTTTTAGTTAGCATATAATCTATTTAGTCTGCTCTGTGTTTCTATATTTTAGGAGAATGGAATAAATTCTAATCAATATTCAGTAGGGCTGCAAGGAATTCTGATTTCTTAGGTCCGGATTTTGAATTCTATGGATCAGATCCTGTTGCAACATTTAGTATTTAGTGTTGGTTGAATAATTGTATTCATCTCTTCGTTCTATAATGATAACTTTATAACATAATTTACTGTACAAGCTTTCATAGAGACTGTCAGACTTGTCGTTTGTTAATGAAAATAAATTAACAAACAAACTGCTAAATATTCATAAAACAACTCAAGATAACTGTTTCCTTTATCCATTAAATTTTGAAGTTATATTGTATGCTGAAATTTAAAGGCTTTTACTGAATTATGCTAAAAATAAACTGCTTTGTCACTAAACTGTTCAATGAAAATAATGACCATTGACCAACATGGCTTAAAAGATGTTTGTATTAGGTCAGGGCTTTATTTACTCTTGAAAGCATGTGGGAAGGTAAAAAATGAGAAAATGTGTGGTCTGTTCCTTAATCCTTGTAAAAAGTCCAGGGTCACTGGCTAAAATTAAAGTAGGTCGGGAAACTATGCAGAAACAAACAAACAAATTTAGGCCTTTAAGTATATACTATGCTGTAGTTCACATAATTATTATTGATCTATTATATTTCAGGCACAAGGTTTATATACAATAATTACCACTGGGAGAAAGTTGCAGCTATCTGATCATGTTCTGTACCTTATGAAAGATCCTGCTGGAAATAAGTAAGTATTGTAGGATATATCAATAAATGTATGCTCGAATAGTGAAATAACTTCCTGTGAATCAATGATACACCAGTACTGGGTATTTAAGACTGACTGAGTTGGTTAGTCAAAAAATTACAATTTTTTATAAAAAAAATAAAATCGGACCATCGTACCAAGTGAATTTTAAATACAATATTAATGATTGCCTTGTCTGTCCATCGTTACAAGGTTAAGTCAAGCTATCGACAGGGGGATATGTTTATTGAATGCAGGTTCTTTTTTGTTATGAGAACTGACATAAAAAGCCATTCAGTAATTGTTAGAAATACTTTATTCTTGGCATGCTTGTTGTCTAGCAGTATTGTTATACAGCAGTATTGTGATACATGTATATGTAGACATTGACCAAATTTTGTTTGTATCCTTAGTTTTAAAACATCACATGGCTTACTGCAGAATTACAAATGTAAGGCTCTAAGAAGTTGTAACATTAATAAAGTGTTGTTTTTTTTTCATTTTCATTGTAAATTGACTATTTTTTTGTGTACAAATTAATTACTGCATTTGGCAAACTATGTAATTACTAATTACCAGTATACATTTTTAAAGCAATTCTTGATCATAATGATCATACAAAATGTAATAGAAGTTGAAATAACATAAAAACATTTTGAACTTCTAGTTTTTTGCATAGCTCATTATATTGAATAAATGATTTCACATACAGGATTGAATGTTCATCATTTACTTAATCAATTTATTTCTTATTTTGTTTATATCGAGTTTTACGCCCCTTTTCAACAGTTAGAGTCATATGAGGCAGACAGTTCACCTAACCATCACTCCTGGGGAGAACCAGTACTAGACTCCCATCCTCCATAAGCAACTGCCTAATTTCTCACATAAAGAGACATGGTCAGTAGCAGGCCTCAAACCCACGACCCTCAATCAGTGAGAGGTTATAGTGATTTGAAGTCAACGACCTTAACCAATTGGCGGAGGCGGTTCAATTTATTTCTTAATTTAAAGAAAGATTTGTGTAACATCTGCCTTACTTCGACTTTTAAATCTTAATTTCCAGTGGACGAGGATCAGCAGTAGGTATTTTGAAAATAGGACGTAAAAAACTGTTTGTCTACTCTGATCGAGGTAACGTTCATGAGATGGAACCGTGGTGTGTTCTAGATTTTTATGTACATGAATCTAGACAGAGAATGGGATGTGGAAGGAAATTGTTTGACTTCATGTTACAGGTAAATATCATGTACCAGATATGCCCTAATTAATGCACTTTTCCAGTAAATATAAAGTACCAGATATGCCCTAATTAATGCACTTTTCCAGTAAATTAATAATAAAAACTAATCAACATTCCATAGGTATTATATATTATTTAATAGCCGACCGGGTTCGTCATTAGGCTCATCAGGGCAATACTACGAAAATGGCGTCAATAAATGTGACGTTGCTATGTAACTACGTAAATATATAATACCTTCGGAATGTTGATTATTTTTCATTATACGTGTATAAATATATAAAAAATTATATAGTGTGTAGCCTGTAAAGGGTGCCATGAATTTCAAATTTCCTCCTTGAAGTTGACATTTTATTCCCCAAATCGGTTTAAAAATTTTCTCCAGAATAGGCTTCAGCCCGCTTTTTCATCCCCATATTAAGGTCAAGGGCGCCTTCCCCAAACAAAGAAAACCCCTGTTTATATATTAAGCTCACCTACGCCTTTTGGTAAGTTGTAGTGATCAACCTGTCTATATTTATATGATATGTTTTCTATTTGTTTCAGGACACTGGGGTACGACCGTGCCATTTCGCAATCGATAAACCATCGTTTAAATTCAGCCAGTTCCTAAAAAAACATTTTCATCTAAGAGCAGAAATACCACAAGTCAATAACTTTGTTGTGTTCGAAGGATTTTTCAGCAACAAATCAGGTAAGTTGGGGTCCCAGATTTGAATGTTATCATAGTCTGTATGTGTTTCATGAATTTTGTATAAGCACTAGTCTAACTTGGTCTGGTAGTCAGTCTTATAGTGTTTCAAGAATTTGTTTTAAAGCACTACTTTTGCAATCAAACATGAGCTACTGAAAATAAACTATTAACTACTAGAGTTTACTTCTAACCCAAAAGAAATTTACTAGCGAAGGGCTTTGTGGTTTTTGTTGTACGTGATCCTGATCAATATATATCTAAATATCATTATTACATTCATTCTTAAGTTAGAATTCTACTTATTATTTCGAACTGTTCTTTCATAAAAACTTGACTCAAGTCATCAGGATTAATATGTTATCTTGAAAAATAGCAAGTACTCTGTAATTCTGCTGACATTAGCTTGATTTTTTCCTTATTTTATGATAATACATTCCTCTTCTTTCTTTTCAATAACTTTGTTACATAATGTGTACAATTATGTATGAGAGAGGTTAGTATTGAAGTTTTGTTTTTACCGAAGTTATGATTATTTCATTATGATTTCAGATATAGTTCAGAAAAAGAGGTTCGGAAGTAGCGGGAGACCGCCATCTGGGAAAGTTAGAGTCGATAGAGGTACAGTAATATGTAGATGTATATCATTTACCTTTTAAGATCATTTAATGGCCATTGTAATATTTTAATTACCATTTTAATGACCATGTTATACTTATTTTAATGACCATGTTATACTTATTTTAATGACCAGTTCATACTTATTTTAATGACTATCCTAATGACCAGGTCATTGTTTTATCTTTTACTTTGATATAATTATACAGTTGTTACCTTTGACCATTCCCAGTTCTTGTCACAAAACCTCGAGTTTACCTTGATCTTGACTGGATTTAAATTGACCCTGATTAAATATATTTATTTATTTGGGTTTAATGCTGTTTTTCAAAAAAATTTATTGGACACAGCTTCTTATTTAAGGGTGATCACTCATGAGCTTTTGTAATACAAAGCAGTCTAGCTTAATGTCGTAAAATTTCAAGTTGAAATTATTGTATTTTTTATCATCTAATGCAGTCAACAATGTAATTTAAATGCATAAAAAATTTCAAAGTGGAATTTTCTTCATCGCGAATTTTTACTGCTTTTACGACATGCGACCAGATTACGGCAGTCAATTTTGTTCGTCTGTACATATACAACAACAATATGCCGTTCAGTATTTATCAGTTAAAGGTTGTTAAATTTTGTATGAATACATTCATATAACCTAGTTTGCAAATATATTGTTTCATCAAAGTTCTTAAAAATTGTAAAAACATTGTTTTTGTTCTTTTTAATACTTATATTAAATTAGATACTGTTGCAAAATGGTGGGTGGGGTAAATTTTCATCAAGTTTAGCATTATGAACACATATCCGTTGAAAATTGTTCATCCAAAATTAATAAAAGTCCATCAAATATTGTTTCTGATTATGCATATGTGGTTATCATGCAACATGCAGTGGGTTTGCCTTGAAAGAGGTCATTAACTAAGAAATATCCGGTTTTTGCTGAAAAGAAAAGCTAAGAGACCTAACATTTCACATGATAACTTTCTTATATGAACATGGACATGTACTTTTCATGTCATATGTGTAAAAAATGTATAAACTTTATTCATAACCCCTTATTTTTTAGCCATTTTATAGATCTTAATTTGGTAAATAACACAGATTGAAATAGTACACAGTCAAGAAATTGGCATAAAGTGGACATTTAATGCTTTACGTGTCTTTTACATTCAGGCTGTGATACAACCAGTACATATTTTAAGTGATTTGGTTAATATTTACTGAAATATTTGTTTTTTTATCTACCCACACCCCTTTTTCAAAACCATTATCAGGAAAATTACCGATTTTGGGTATATCACTAAAAAATAATTTTACAAAAAAGTTAAATCATGGACATATACTTTTCACACTAAAAACTGAATGACAACATGGTATTCTTCAAAAGTAAATAAGAATCGAAACATCCTTGTTACAATGAAATTTTTCGATCTCACGAGTGATCACCCTTAAAGTGGTAATTTTTGTAGCTTATCAACATTATAATACATATATATGTCCATTAATGATTTTTTTTCATTTAGAACAACCCATTGATGATGGGTACAGACAGCAGAATACTTACAATGGATATGGTCTTCCTCCGTTACCTCCAACAATGCCTAACACCATGCCAAGTTTACCAAGTCAACCTACAGGAATGGCCATGAGGCCTCCATCTGGAAATACTAGAAGTAACAGTGTCATGTCTACTCCTAGAAAACCTACAGTGAGTATCTTTGTACATATTTTAAAAGTGCAAGTTCAAATCATTATTATGGACTGAGTCTTGGCATGAATTGATTGTGATATCAGAATTTTTTTAATGCCATGTATAGGTTTGTTGTGTTCAAGTTGTATATTTTACAGAACAAAACGTAAGTGAAATTCAAAAGAATAGTTTGACATAATATTGATATAAGAATGGTTTATGGTGTAGAACCGGTATTAGCGCTTAGTTATTGATATTGATCAGATAGCTATCTCTGCGTTTTAATTCTATAATGTACAGTGCAACCTCTCCAGAGCGACCCTCTCTTGAGCGACAACCTCCCTTCAACAACAGCATGATTTTTTTCCACTGTGCAATTAAACTCTTAACAACAACATAATTTTGCTACTCCCAAAGGGTGTTGCTTTGGAGAGGTTGCCGTGTATTGGAAATTTCATTTCAAATAACATTGCTGTTACATCATTTTTTGTGTATCATAGGTAGAATATGAGAGGAATGGGCAATTACGACCACTGTCAAATACTAGAGACGAGTAAGTTCTATTTTCTTTTTTGAATACACCATAATTATAATGACTAAGGAGTGTGTAAACATCATTCTAACCTATGTATGATATTGGTTTAATTAGTTGTGTGCATTCTTCATGTTAGGAGGTACTAACTGATATAGTTCATCAGTCTTAATTGTCTGCCAATATTTGATCTTGGTTCAAGGTCATGTAGTTCAGAAAATTACTCCTTTTTGGGGCAGACATTTATTTCTTGAAGGGTAGCAATATGTTTTCACTAATAATACATTTCTAACTACAATTCAGGGGTCAAGCAAGAAGTATAAGTGCAAATATAGTTAAATCAAAAGGTCAACAAATTTACAGCAGACATATAAGTCAACCTGGGTCTCCTACAGGATCTCGGAATGGTTCAAGACCTTCTAGTGGAACTTTTCCAGGATTGAATGGACATAATAACACAAATGGTGAATTAACAATGCCATTAGGTTTACAAAATAGAACTCAAAATGGACATTATGGAAGTGATCCCCCATTGATGAATAGAGGAGTGACTTCGGACGTATCAAATTTCAACCTTCATCATAATTACCAAGATCGGCGAGGTCAAATGAAGACAAAGCCGATGTTTGATCAAGCTTTAAGGTATATACATGTATACTTTGCAGTGGGTTTTGGTAGTGGGGCCTTAAGAGAGGGGAAAGGGGCATCTAGAGGGGAATAATAGCATGACAATGTATACATATCCTCCCAACATGTAAAATATTTTAATAAAATAAATAAAATTTGAATTTTCTGAAAGATATTTTTTTTTCTTAAAATTTAGAGGAAAATATGTGCTTTTCAGACAGGGGAATGGTGCCGAATTTCTAAAATTGTTAAGATAGTAAAAACGTAACTTTTGCATTTTTCAGGAATCCATTTTTATCTCGAGAAGAAGAATCAGCAATGAATGGTTGGAAACCAGTTAAAGAACCAACTACATGGACAGTGTTTGATGGACAACCTAATTATTTCACATTTTCGAAACGAAACTATACTCACACTAAATTGTGGTGAAATTTAGGAGTTTTAGATATTCAGTGTTCAGTTGATAAGATGCTTTGTAGCATTTTGTTAGAGCTTTGTATAATGGCAAAGTATATCTGGAGTTTATATGGGATAGCCAGTCTTGGACCAAGATATTTATCGTATGAATTACCAGTATTTTACTCATGGGGCCAATTTTTAACTTGACATTTTAATGTTGTCAGATGCTGTTGATAAACCATGTGATAGTCAGCTTCAGTTACTGCTACAATTTGTCTTAATTATCATGTTTAATTGGCAGTAGTTATAAATACATTGAAATTGAATATACAAGTTCTTATACAGCAAAATTAATGTTAGTCAGTTTGTATTATAATGAGATGATTATCCCCTGACAAATACTTTGTCCATTTCACATTAAGTCTGTTAGAATAATATTTTCCAAATATCAAAATTGTACAGGTCTACATGTATTACAGCACAACCTGAAAACTGGACCCCCATCGACTGTTCCAGTTTTCAGCAAAAGGTTTTATAAATTCCGGTAAGAAAATGGGGCTTGAAAATTCGTCCTATTTTCAGGGAATTCTCATTTTCAGTGGTTTTACTGTTCATCGTTGAAAATTTATTATTAAAATGTACCTCATGTAATGGCCTAAAAACTTGCATGAATGACTTTTGCTTCTCTTTATAATTACTGGTAGTCAGTATGTCAAATATTCAATCATCTATAATTTAGGGATGATTTTGATTATAAAGTTTTATAAAGTTGAAGACATGCTTTTTTGAATGCAAGATAGATCAAACTTACTATGATGTATTTTATTTGTTTTTATACATATATTAAAATGTAATTAAGGATTATATTCACTGTTGATGTATAAATTTATCAAACTTCCTGTGCTTATTCTTATCCGTATTTATTATTGAAGTAAATTAATGTTTGTTTGTTCTGAAGTATGTTGATAAATTAGCAGGGAAAACATTTTTTTACAGTATTAAAATCTATTGTTTTATTAGACTTCAGTGTTGAGTATTTTTCAATGAAAGAATTAATTTAAGATATTGCCAGAACTTTATCTTGTCAAAAGAGGACTATCATTTTTAAAATTTTTTTACAAAATTTACTTTTCAAATATACATGAAAAAGATTGCATTTTAAACTTTTTTCTGGGCCTGACATTTAAAATGGCACCACAGAATTATCTTGTTCTTTATGTCAACTGGTCAGTCTTTTGCTAGACAAAACTTTGTGTTTTAAATTTAGCTATATAATTAGGTATGAGAATTTAATATGAAATTATTCAACCTGTCCCAAAATGTTGTTTCTTTGATTGTGATATCTATTTATTGATATTAAAGAACTGAGCTTTGTATGCATAAAGGTTGTACTACATTTTGGGCCACAGTCTTAGTCCAGAGGTTTGTGTGCTGTTACTTGGCAATTCTTTTTCGAATCCAGGATGCTGCAGGTCATACCTTTCTATGAAAATTTGACAAACATATTGATTTTCCTCTATATGGGGAGAGAATTCCTGGCTCCTTGTGGAAGGGAAAGTCAGAACTGGTTAGAATTCAGTCCAGGAAAACAAGTAATTTGAACTGGCTGTCATATAATATCATATATAACTGAATATCGTCCAAAAATGGCATTAAACTCTCTGAAGCTTAAGCTATACTATATATTGAACCGAATGCTGTGTTGTGTTCATTGTTTGGAAATTGCATGCTTTCATTGAGTGGTGTTTTAAGCATATTGAAGCATTATACTTTATTGCAGTGTGATATTAACCTGTCTAGGTGTATATTTGGTAAATTACTTAAGTGTGTGTGCAATGAATGCTGTTTAGCACATATTGCGAAACTGCCAGGCTATTTTATTATCTTGTCTTGTTTATTTTTCAGTGACTGTTTAGTATGTTAAATTCTATATAGCAAGTATATGTAATATTAAAGTGTTGCTACTATAGAAGCCTTGATGGTCATTGTCTGAGTTTTGATACAATGTTAGAATCACGTTTCATTATCACATGTCAGGAAGTTCTTTCTTTCTTTTACGAAATCCTAATCTTTTATTTTTACTCCTGTCTGTAAATGTTGCAGCTCTTCTCCTTTGAATTAGGCTGCTGTCAAACCTGTGAACAAAGGCCTACCATGGTAAAGTAAAAAATATGGTCTTCAAAGGAAGGTGGCCTTTATTTTGAGGTCATTTTGTTTTAAAAAGAATGGCCTTTATGTACAGGTGGCCTTTATTCAGAAGTGACTGTTAGAGTTAAAAGGTCTTTCATGTCATAATGTTTCATATTTTCTATTTTTTCTGTCTTAAATGTGTGTAGTCAATGTCATTGATTGATTGGCCTAGCCTTTGCTTATTTTGTGATACAAATTGTTAAAACACATGTTAATTTTTATCGTTTACATATATGTGAATGAAATTCAAAAGTATCTATTATTCTAATACCTACATGTATTTACTGTTATATTTTTTAGATTTGTTATATATTAAGTTATTATTCTCTGTAAATAATTAAATAGTTATTTATAAAATTATCAAATCATTTATAGATAACTTATTTTTACCCTGTTGATCTTGATAATAAGCTGATAATGTCTGATTTTAATCTATTCATACAAAAACATGTAAGTTTTGTGTTCATACTTGAATGATTATCTTAACTATTTTGCTCTTTTGTTTGTTTATTACGTAATATTTTCTGCACTTTGTTATTCATAGCAAAAAGTATGTAAGAAAAATAATTTAGAATGGAATTTTGAAATAACATAAGTATAAAAATAATTGGTCTACTTTGATATTAGCTGAAATCAATTATTGGTCTACTTTGATATTAGCTGAAATCAATTATTGGTCTACTTTGATATCAGTTGAAATCAATTACTGGTCTACTTTGATATTAGCTGAAATCAATTATTGGTCTACTTGGAAATTAGCTGAAATCAATCATTGGTCTACTTTGATATTAGCTGAAATCAATTACTAGTCTACTTTGATATTAGCTGAAGTCAATTATTGGTCTACTTTGATATGAGCAGTTTGTTCTTAAAATCAAATTTTTATGATGCAATGATGTTTAGCATTTTATGAACCTGAAATGATGAGTATAATCATAGATTAATTTGTTATCAGCATCTGTTATAATGTAATATTTCTTTCTTTTCATCCTCTTTGGCATACACCATTTTTTTCTTATACACCTCTCTATACTGTATTTATAACCAGGGATTTTCACTTTATTGGCCAACCAAATTAGAAAAAATATCTTGTGTAATAAACAAACATCTCAGTCATACCGAATATTTCCCCGACATTGGGAAAAATTGTCCACCACCAGATTGGATTTGGAATTGGTCTGTTTACCTGTACCTATTGATATATAAGTAAAAAAATGCCTGATTATATTCGGAAAGTGTACATGTATTTTCTGCGCTGGTTTGGTAAGTAATAATATGACATGTAATCTGAAGTGTTCAATGTTATAAAGTGCTACATTATTATATACACACTCTTTTATCTTACAGCACCTATGTAATACATGAGATATAAGTTTCTTCATCATTGTTATTATGAAATTTAGTGGATAGCATTCTATAAAATGTGGACGATTTTTGCCACTGATTATAAGAAGATAGTTTATGATGTTGCTGGTGTTTGTTTGGCTTATGTCATTACTGCTGTTTGTTTTACATGTAATTTAGACATTTCATTGACATGATTTTTAGCCATGATTATGATCCAGTGGTTAGCATCTTGACTTGTAGTCCGACGATCATGATTTGAATCCAGGTCGCTACAGGTTATACCCTTCTATCAAAATCTCACAAAAACATCGATTTTTCTCCATTTGTAGAGAAGTCGATGGCTCCTTGAGAATGGGTAAGTTTGTACTGGTTAGAATACAGTCTAGGAAAGCTGGTTAGGAGAACTGGCTATAAAACAGGCCCACAATTTAGTAGTTCACTTCTTCAAGACACCTTGAAGGGCTTTTCTGTGAACCTTTGGCCCCTGTGATTGTTTCTTCTAATTTGATAATCTCTAAGACCACAAGGTATAATTGGACAAGGCTTTGTAGACTTGTACGGCTATGTGATGTCAACATGCTAACTTAATAGACTGAATAAACTTATTCCTTATTTTGTTCTGTTACCGCACTCTTTTTCTCTTACACAATCATTGTTAAATCATTTACCACATTGCTTTAACCATTAAACATACATTGTCTAGCATTGATCATTTGTAAACTATTGACAGTATTGTGTTGTTTTTAGTGTATTTGGTTGAAATGTTTTTTACCTGCAAAATATTTTTGATATTTTAAAAACATTTTCTGTTCAACTTTAAGAAACCATTTGGTATCAAATATTTACAACTTAGGCTAGAAAAAATGGTGTTAAGTAGGGTTATGTGAACAAAAAATGTGGTTAACAGGTTGATTTTTTTAATGCTTTATTGAGAATGCATGGTATGGTTTAACTGACTGCTTGACTTAACACTGAAACGAAATATAAACTTAGGTTTTCTGTACAAGAATTCTTGTAAAATGAATTATTTGAAATAGTTGTAAGGAATTTTAGCTTTAATTGTTGTTTATCAGATTTAAATACTGTAAATAGATAATTGTATCTATGGGAGTATGTCCTTTATTTTGTAAACAAAGTTTTACATTCTAACTGTCATTAATTTATGATGATGTAATGGAGAAATTTTCTGGCAGATGCCTACATGTAGTACTTGTCATATTTTAAGATCTGTATGTCCCTATGTTTTATATGTATGAACTTGGTTATCTCCGATATTGATAGCACAAATAAAGTAAGCCAACAATGACTTGTTTTATGTTTAGTTCTCATACTAAAGTTGCAGAAGGTCATACGTATCCTTCCATGAAGATTTAACCACAATTTTCCTCCATATGTGGAGAAGATACCAGTTCCGTGTGGAGGGGTAGATAAGTAAGAGTTAGAATATAGCCTAATCCAGGAAGCCTGTTCAGTGAGCCGGCTACTGTATAAAACTGAAAAATCAAAGAAATTTAATGTTGTGTTTCTAAGTCCATGTTAATGATTTGGTTGAACTGCAGGTCGTTTGCGAATATATTAAGTAACCCAAGTCTGTGTTATAACACATTATACATTTGACTCTTATTATAGTCCTCCAATGAGGTATACCGGTCTCTGTGGTCGAGTGGTTAAGTTGCTGTCTTCAAATCACTGTAACCTCTCATTGATCGAGGTTCATTGGTTTGAGACCAGCTACCAACCATGTCTCTTAATATGAGAATGTAGGCATTTGCTGACGGAGGATGGGAGTCTAGTAATGGTCATTCCCAAGAAAGATGGATAGACTGGTGAACTGTCTGCCTCATATGACTAGCTGTTGAAAAACAAACCATGATTGAGCAGTAATATTATCGATCATTCAGTGTTGCTGTAAATATGTTTGTTCATCAGACAATACTCTGAACTGCTTTTTATTTCTGTATGAAGCACCAAATTTAGAGCTTAGGCATTTTGCATGAAACAACATTTAGAGGACCTGTAACAAAACAGTTACAGTAGTACCTTTGAGGTCTATTTTCCAATACTGTTTACTTACTGCAACACAAATTTAAATCAAATTCGTAAGTGATATTGCAATAACGCGTTTCTCAGATGAGCATACTAGGATCACTTGGTCCTCTTGTTAGCATAATTTACCATGTCACGCCCATACATTAGATGATCCAGTCAGCCATATCGAGGTTCAGATTCGGACTGTTTCAAATTCAATTGGTAAATACTTTAACGAGTATATATCATCAAGCAAACTGTTTACAACTAATTGACAAACGTTTGAATAGTAGCATAAACTTTCTCTATAAAATCGAACCGAAGTAAGATCCAAGTCATTTAATGTACATTTGTATAAGGATCCTAACTCCAAAAAAATATCCAAATATGGCGGATAGATTTTGTGAATGCTTATAATTCATACAGGTTTCCATGATGGGAAATTATTTACCAGAATATTTTTCAAAAACAAGTACCTTAGTCTCAGTGCATGGAAGTCTATCACAGTAAATCATTTTCAAAGATTCAAGACGATAGAATAGTTCATTTCGATAAAAAACTCACGGTAAAAACTTTTTAATTACACATTTGCAATATAATTTAATAAAGTCAAATATACACATGTAGGTCACCACATATTAAGAGTATAATATTTTCTATATAAGAGCAACAACTCTTACATTTTTTAAACAAGCATTGCCGTAAAATAAATTATAATATCCGAGATAACTATCAAGAAATAATGATAATAGGGCGATATATTTTGTTGTATTAAAATCATTTTGTAATATTGAGCAAATACACCAAAAACATTGAGAATTAGGATCTTAATACCTTAATACAGGCGACGATTTCTCGCACAATCCTTGTATTGTATTATCGTGATTATAAGCAAGCATTAATATTCATCATACAAATGATTTCATATTGATCAGACAGAAAATGCTTTTGATAGATCGTACGTATTTATAAACAACAAACACAATAAATATAGTACATATTTCAATATGTCGATTTATGTCATTCATTTCTCACTATAAAACACAGTAATAAGAACAAAGTCTTCCAGGAACTTCAGAATATACATCTAATTATATTTAACTTACGTTGCTATGTGTCCGCATAAAAACAAACATTTATAGATATCGAAATCACGAGTATTGTCAGAAAGAGACTCCACAACGACTGGAACATATGCAAGGAAATGACGTGCATATTCAGGGTGTCCCAACTTGGCCTACAGCTAGTTGGCCAATCCATTCTGCATACCAAGTAATTACTTGGTGTATATCTTGAAACTTTGTGGTCACGTAATTAATTATTTTACTGCCTACACTGACTGAAAGAATAACAAACATCATAGCGTATCAGTTTGATTTATCTGTTCATATAAAATGTTAAAAATTGTTCCGAGTCAAGTAAATTAATAACAAAAAATAATTAACATGTATTTCAATCGCCAACCGCTGTTTCGTCCTTTGACTCATCAGGGCAATAATACAAACAAGAGGGCCACATTGGCCCTTTATCGCTCACCTGAGAACCAAGGCCAATAATCAATGACCAGGTAATATAGTTTCCATCTCATAAAACTCATTTTTACGTAGATTTTGAGATCAAAACCAACAATGAAGGTATAATACTGTTAAACAAGCTAGAACGTAGCAAATGTTCTAATCCAAGGGTCCATAACTCTTGAAGTTGTGGTCCGATTCCACCCATAACTTAACATGTCCAAAACCATAAGGTCATACACATTCATTGTAAATATGATTAGGATCGGTGAATAAATGAAGGCGCTAGAGTGTAAACAAGCTAAAATATAGCAAATTTGCTTAGTCAAGGGCCCATAACTCTTGAAGATGTGGTCCGATTCCGCCCATAATCGAACTTGTTCGAGATCTTTTGGTTATACTCATTTACTGAAAATATTATTAGGATCGGTGTATAGCAAATTTTCAAAATCAAGGGCCCATAACTTGAAGTTTGGGTCCGATTCCGTCCATAATCGAACTTGTCCAAGATCTTTTGGTTATACACATTTACTGAAAATATTATTAGCATCGGTGAATAAATGTAGGTGCTAGAGTGTAAACAAGCTAAAATATAGCAAATTTTCAAAGTCAAGGGCCCATAACTCTTGAAGTTCTGGTCCGATTCCGCCCATAATCGAACTTGTCCAAGATCTCTTGGTTATACACATTAACTGAAAATATGATTATGATTGGTGAATAAATGAAGGCGCTAGAGTGTAAACAAGCTAAATATAGCAAATTTTGTAATTCAAGGGCCCATAACTCTAGAAGTTATTATTTGCTCATAATCGAACATAGCCGAGACATTGTGGCCATATACATTGTGAGCAAGTTTAATCAAGATTCGTAAAGAGTTGCGGTTGCTAGAGTGTAAACAAACTAATTGTGGACGGACGACGGACGCCGGACATTCAACGATCCTAAAAGCTCACCTGATGAATCAGGTGAGCTAAAAAGTTGTATCATTTCAAATTCCTTTCCTATCTATGACTTACTTAAATGCCGTGAGCTCCATAACTGCCATGGTTCCCGTTCCCACCCTCACTCGCACTCTATTGTGTGCTGAAAGATTGGGGACGGAAACCAACTAGTTTAACATAAAATAGTTCTACTTTCGGCTTCCGTTCAGTAGGTCAGTAATTTCTCTACAGAAGTATGCATGTAATTACATTAAACTACTATTGATGTATGTCTTATATGTGACTTTTTGACATGATGTGTAAATCAGTGTTTAGGTTTATATCCATATAACGCGTATCAATCGATACCATCGGCTAGAGCTATATATAGTTGGATAAATTCTTAAAATAGAATGTGGGGTTTTCCCGTCGAAGTGCAGAGAACAGAATGACGGTACACATAAATTTGCGAAGAAATAACAGTTATTGTGAAGTTCGCAATTATTATGTTTGTTCACAGTGTGTGAAGGGTATTTTGGTGTTAAGACAGAAGAATGGTAATGGATCTAATGAATCGTGCGATGTCGGTATATTCCGTAGCGAGATCGGCAAATATCGCCGTATAACGGATCGTTTCCGAATAGCTATAATGTTCTACAATAAACTTTTACTTTCACTTCAAAACCTATTATATAGTCCAACATCGAGATATTAGGCTTGAATATAATTCACATACCAATTATATAGATTTCTGAAAAAATCTTAAACTGCGATTAATAAATCGATAGTGGTTTATGTCAGTTCATTTCTATTATCGATAGCAATTTTGTTCCGAGTATGGAACTAAAAACATGGAAAATCGAAAAACTCTTCAAAACCAGATTATCGTCTTAAATAATTATATAAGTCGATTTTAATCCGTTTCTAACACTGTAGTGTGCATTTAAAGTGATATGTGGTCATAATCAAGATATATTATTAAAATGGAGCGTTTTGAAGAGCTTTTGGGTATGTATTAAATCAGTGAATACGATGTACAGCAACAATGCTTATTTTGGTACCGATGGATTCGGAAAATTATCTATGCTGGATAATCCGGGCTACATAAAAAAAACTCAAAACATCTGATAACCATTATGCTAGGTTGATGGAATTAAGCACACGAATATCAGAATATGTACATAAATAGATGGCAATATTGAGATGGTGTATGTTAATTCCTAAGCATGAATATCCATCAACTGTACAACACCAGTGACTTGTCTCATATGAAAAAAAATCAAATTCCGACAGTACTTTCAGTACTTTGATTATTATTATATATATATATACCACATACACACACATTCAGTTGAACAGAGCCGCCCACCAGAGAGGGGGGGGGCGAGACACGGGAAAACCGGACATATCTATCCATACTATTTTCGAGTAGTTTTTCCCGGTTCTTTAACTTATTGTACCCAGTGTAAAGCACCGGTATATACACGCCTCACTCCTTTCCCGTGATTTTTCTGCCTCTGCATATAGTGTTTACTCTGTCCGTTGGTGTGTGTGTGTGTTACAGTTTTTCGTGTCCGGCTCATAACTTTGTCATGCATGATTGGATTTTGAAATAATTTGGCACAAATGTTCAGCATAACAACACCATGTGTCATGCGCAAAAACTGTGCTTGCCTAAAGGTCAAGGTCACAGCTAGTGGACACTTAAAGCATTATATGTATATGTTCGTGTCCGGCTGATAACTCTGTCATGCATGATAGGATTTTCAAATAAAATGGCACAAAAGTTCATCATAACAAGATGATGTGTCATGTGCAAGGACTGTGTTGCTTGCTCAAAGGTCAATGTCACACTTGACAATTAAAGCATTATATGTATATGTTCGTGTCCGGCTTATAACTCTGTTAAGCATGATTGGATTTTGGAATTAATTGGCACAAATGTTTATCATATCAAGACGACGTTTCTTGAGCAAACACTGTGTCACTTGCTCAAAGGTCAATGTCACAGTCGACACTTAAAGCACTGTGTGTATATGTTTTTGTCCGGCGTATAACTCTGTCATGCATGATTGGATTTTGGAATTAATAGGCACAAATGTTTATCATATCAAGACGACGTTTCTTGAGCAACAACTGTGTCCCTTGCTCAAAGGTCAAGGTCACAGTCGACACTTAGAGCATTATATGTATATGTTTTTGTCCGGCTTATAAATAACTTTGTCTTGCATGATTGGATTTTGAAATAAACTGGCATAAGTGTTTATCATACCAAGATGACGAATCATGTGCATCAACTGCGTCACTTGCTCAAAGGTCAAGGTCACAGTGGTCGTTCAAAGTTTGTGCATATTATTATGGATATAGTGAAATTGTATTTTCGTTTCCGGCTCATAACTTTGTCATGCATGATGGGATTTTGAAATTAATTGGCACAAATGTTCATCATATAAAGATGTCGTGTCATGCGCAAAAACCGTGTCGCTTACACAAAGGTCAAGGTCACAGGGACATATATATTTACGTTCATTCCTTATTTTGAAATAGTGTAAGTACATGTAGTTGTGTGTTTACTACCCTTAGGTGATCTTTACCTCCCACAATAGGCAGCATTCCAAAGCAACCTGCTCTATGTTGTATTCTCATTTTTGCCACACAACACTCATTTCCGTGTCCAGTGTGAAATGGCGGGGGCATCCATGTCCTACGGACACAATGCTAGTCTTAACACACTATTTGGTTTTGGATGGGGACATGAAATACAGACAGAACCAATTCTACCGCTCATAACATAATCACATTAAACAAACATTTAAACTAAATCGGATCAGAAGTGAATTTAATGTCTTTTATAAAATGATTTAATGTATATCAAGTTTATTACGTGAGTTAATTACGAATTTGTTGAAGATTAGGGTGAAAGTGTGAGACCTTGATGACGATAATATGTCTCAGTGAATATAATAGACCTAGTGTTATATAAACCCAACATTGATCTAACCGTGTAAGCAAATTGACAGTTGTTTCCATATTGCGAGGTAAATCAGATGGACTGGTGAACACACTTATGCTGTTTGTAACTGAAATTCTTCCAAAACAGCTCTTGAACTGCATACCAATATATTTGTCTTATCAGGTCAAACGACAGAATCATGTGTCAAAGTTTCTGGCCCATACGTGCATATACTATTCTATAAATCAATTCATTAATGTTTATCAGACGAAAAGATTAATATAATATTATGATACCTGTACAAATAGATTTATCCCCAGGCCCATGCTGCATCGTACTGTTGTGTAAAAGTTTCAAGACACCATCAGTGCAAATATACGTTAACTTCTTGCCATTTTCCACCATTCCGCTACAGCTGATTTCAATGCGGTCATCATTGTCAATAGTTAAATTCGTTTGTAGAGATTTCCCTTGTGGATTTCTGACAGCTATATTGGTACCATTGGCCCATTGTGGAATAGTGCAACCTCTGGCAAGATCTGAAGTAATCATAAATTAATCATCAATGTACTGAAAGTACTCATGCACTGAACTTACACAGCCTTGCACTACAACCTGGAACGGGAACTAATTTAGCAATTACATGGCGGATGTAGAAAAAAACGTAGTACTTCGGGCCACATAAAAACGCATGCACGTCGAACGAGCGACGGTTCCTGGCTCGGTAGTTGGGATGGGGACATGCAATGAACAAATTCTACCACTCATAACATAAACACATTAAAGAAACGTTTAAATCAAAAGTGAATTAAATGCTGTTTATGTCTTAAGGAACCATTCTGTGTCTTTCAAGTTTATTACGTAAGTAAATGATGAGTTTGTTGTAAATTCGCCTGATTAGGGTAAACGTTCGAGACCTGGATGAAGTTTATGCTCTTCTGTGAAAATTGTAGGGTTGTGGCGAGTATCCGAGTACTCGGGTAATCACGAATCAAATTGAAAAATCGAGTATGAATAATCGTCATTACTAAGATCGTGGTTCGCGATCTTGTTTTTTAACATATTAAAAGTGTATTCTTTGTTCTTAAAAATTCCCTTTCTCTGAATAAATCTCGTCTCATCACGGACTACTTTGTTTGCCAAGATGTCCAATCGGTTCTTAAAATAATGATGCTGGTAAATCAATTAACTGGAAGGGAGTACGTTTTGGCTGTCTTCAGGACTGCAATTTAGATAGGTTACTTGATAACAAAAGATTCGTGATTCGATTTGTGGATCGTAAGTGTTGAATCGTGGATTGGATCGGATCGCCACTTACCCAACGATCCACAGCCCTAGAAAATTGCATAAATATAATAGATCTAGCGTTGTATAAATACATTATTCTATAAATCAATTCACTAATGTTCTATCAGACGTAAATATTATTATCTGATACCTTTACAAATCGATACATTCCCAGGTCCATGTTGCAGCGTACCGTTGTGTAAAAGTTTCAAGACACCATCTGTGCAAATATACGTGAAATTCTTGTCATCTTCTACCATTCTGTTACAGCTGATTTCAATGCGGTCATCATTGTCAATAGTTGAATTCGTTTGTAGAGATTTCCCTTGTGAATTTTTGACAGATATATTGGTACCATTGACCCATTGCGGAATAGTGCAACCTCTAGCTAGACCTGGAGTGATCATAAATTAATAAAAATGTTTGTACATACTGTATATATAATGATATCACACTAACATTTTATTTTTTATTATTAAGTCACTTAATTACGTTTCGGCTGATAAGCCTTCATCAGTGATAATAAAACTATTTCGTATGGCATTACTGTATGGCTAGATTTTTTTTGTACATACTGTAGAAATTCCTAACCCTGGCACATTAAAAAGATTCGTTGTTACTTTATTTAGCGTTTATATCAAACATATCTTTAGCTAGTGGTCTGTCACATTCAAAGTGATTCTAGCCATACAGTAATACCGTACGAAATTTACTGCATGCAGTAGTAATACTAGAGCATACTTTATGGATTGGCATAATATTTTTAATCAAATGACACTACAATCAAAGGTAACTGAATCATGAATAGATTATAAAAATATGAAAAAAAAATTTTTTAAAAATATTTATTAATATGTTTATAACATTAATAATTTTTTTTTTTTTTTCATATTTTTATAATCTATTCATGATACAGTTACCTGTGACTACAGTGTGGTACCAGAGTGGCCCTCTCTTGGGTATCAACCTCCCTTCAACAACAGCATGATTCTTCCTATTGTATGATTTAGATATTACTTAAGCCTCTCTAGAGCAAAAACCTTTCAACAACAACATAATTGTGCTACTCCCAGACGGTGTTTGCTTTGGCGATGATACACACATATATTCCCAAAATTTATATGATATTTGTTGTCAACAGATACAGCAAATCATCGTGTATAGCAGCTTTTCTATTATATTCTTGAAACTAAGTTTTCCAGCATGAGTTACGTACGTGCACATTTTGGGAATGATCCGTTGTTGCCATTGTCCCAAGACGAGTCGACTGCAATCCACTGCCCTGCTTTACAAATGAATATTCTGTTATTCGGTTCGAAAACATCCTTATTGGTTTGTTTGCAATCAAACACAGCTTCTTTGTCATGAGGTACTGTAGTACCACCTGTCATGTCTACTCCGTCCATCTTCACAGAGGGTTTGCGAAACTCGCTTCCCATTGATATAGGACAGTCATCTACAAAAACAACCAGACAAACCGGAGATAATAACTTTTAAGCATGTCTTACACAGATACTAGTATAATTACATGTGTCTTGTTTTCTTCAAAATTTACTGTAAAAATGGTACTTGTATGACCCAGGAATAAAAGGATGCGGGGACTGTATAAAGTGATTGCTATATCAGACCCGATCATATGTCCGTCCCGCAGTCCGTGCGAGTTCAAGCCAAACTGTCCCCGGCGCATGTGCGCTAAATGAATGAAGTGTCTTGTTACATGAAGTGCTTGAAAGGTATTGTTTTACACGACAAGAAATCAAAATGTGATTTACATAATTATACTTGTTGGTTATCAGCATCGAGTTATGCACAATGCATCACACGGTAACTTAAAAGCACAAATTCGACCGTACTCGCACATGAAATGTGCGGAATCGAGAAGTGTTTTTGAACAGTTTGTTTGTGTTTAGGGGCTCAGCGATTGGGCGTAGGATTATTGGAATCGCAACCTACCGGGTAAACAAGCGGGCACTTGGTTAGAGCAAGATAGATTTCCCTCTTTACAAACACAATCTAGCTGAGTATTTACATTAAGTGTATAACCATCATTACACTGCACATGATACTTTCCAGAGGCCTTCACATTTACGTAACCATTCTCCATCTGCATACATTCATCTGGTTGGACTTAAAAAAACAAAGAAAAAGCAACAACGATTATTATTTATTATACAAAGTGCAGTTAACTCCCTGAGTTCTAAGATCCACATTTCTCCCTATAGAGAATTCCCTCAGCACCGGATTCTCAGAATTCCGGAAACCGGACGATCTTCATAACCGGCTTACAAATATTGTTCAATACAATACAATTAAAGCCACTATTAAGCAAATTTAGCCACTATCTACAATCAAATATGTGAACAAAGGTCATCATACGGAAATACTAAAATGTGACCCTGAATGACAGGTGGCTTTTATTAGGAGGTCATATTGTTCTGAAAAATCAATGACGATTTTTTAAAAGAATGGTCGATATTCATATGATTGCCTTTATTCGGAGATGGTCACTTACACAGGATTTAGTGTATTTATATGCGTTTGTGTCATTGAAACTTCGGACCAATTTATCATGAATGTCAACCTGAAGGGTGAAGATATGTTCAACCTTTCATACAATAAAAATACATGACTCTTTGCATGTGGTTACAATAAAATTATATATATTTAGATCAAATACAGGAATTTATTAGTTACACAGTATTATACACTATTTAGTTGAGACCTATTTTCTTGTGCGGCTTTCCTTTTAACCTAGCTGTTATGAAGCCCAAGGAAGGTTTTCAGCTTCATGATAACATAGGAACTTGATAAATCACATACCAATATTAGTAACAATGTCCAGGGTGATGTACAGAAACAGTTAACAAGTGTCAAATTTATGAATTTCACGTCGCAACTTGAGTCATAAATGTGATTCCCAATGATCCATACATCTGCCCACAAAATGGTTATTGCTGCTGGTCGTTGGTCTACACATTATTTACCTTACATATTATATGTTTCTCTTACCTTGTGTTTTGTTTACTTATTTATGTTTAATCCTATGTCGCGTGTTTATAATATGTATACATGTATTTGTATACATTGTATGTAAATGATGATGAGCAACGTGACTTAAATAATAAAGTGTCCGTTCTGTTCAATTCTGTGTCATCTCCCAGTACGAATCCTTGGGAAGTTCTCACAGGATAAGTTGTAATCAGCCTACTCCATTGTAAGGTTAGTCTGGCTTAATCATTTAATTGATAAAAATATTCACACGACTAGTGCAGGGTAAAGGAAATAAACGAATGGTATATTCACCTTCATTACACTCCAGACTAATTTCGGTTAAATTGCCGTTGATACAAGTGATATTTTCAGATGGAATATAAACGTCGTAGTCAGAGTAATAATCATGGCTGTTGAAATCATTGTTCGTACATGTCACTGTCAGGTTCTGGCCATTACGAACCTAAAAATGTAACAATAAGTTATACCAACACGCTACAGTGCCACCATAGTGGTAAAGTACCAATATGGCACCAACATAATTATAGCGTCACCCATATTGAAAGGGCCATCTTATCAGACACGAATATTTTGTATGTTTTATATGTATAATACCTCCCCAATCCCTTCTCTTTCTGCCGGGCGCCTGACTGAGATAAGCCTACGGTAACAATTAGTAAACTAGGTGTAGACTCACCAAACGACCGCATAAGTTCTAACATAGTCTACACTGAGGTTCGAACTTTCGATCTCTAGCTCTGAAGGCGGACACCATGACCACTTGGCCACGGTTGCGATTCTTATGATGGTAACTTGATTGTTCTATGTCTGGGCAATGCTTGTAATATGGTTAATTAGAATTACTGTCAAACTCGTAAACAAACGCCATGCTTTGGAAAACAAAGAACAATGACCTTTATTGACACGTCGCCTTTATTCAGAGGTCATTTTGTTTTAAACAATCAATGATGGTTTTAAAAAAGCAGGTGGCCGAAACACATGTTTGACTATATTATACAAATGTATACCAAATTTCGGGAAGAAACATCTTTTCTGTCATCAGCTGTGAACTGGAAACGAGGTTCATCTGGGATGGCACATTCTGGGGAAAAATCAGAGTCAATGATTTAAGATAATTTTTAAAGACAATTGAAAAATGTAGCTATGTCAATTGAATTATTTTGTCACTAATCAATAGTTTTAATTATGTGTAGATAATAATTTACCTTTCCTTCATTGTAATGGATATATTGATGTATACATGTATGTACATAGTTCTTTTGTTAGATGAGTAAATATGTAGATAGATGTTTAACATAATGGTTTATGTAGCATAGCATAATATATAGTTTATTGGTGTAATATATCATGCACAAGTAGGGCCACTGGGCCAAACAAACGAACAAATGCAATTTCATAATTACACAAGTCGTGGTTTACAGACACAAATAAGCATATACATTGTATATACATTTTTTATTTATTGTATTTACAGTTACTCAAAATAAATATATAAACTGGAGATTATGTAAAAAAATCAAGGTAAGTCAAACGTTTCATATAACTATTTCATATTTAAGATCAAGAAAGAAAACTACAATATCAGCATCATATTCTTCAGAACCCTTAAAACCCTAAAACACTTTATCAACAATCACTGGAACAATTCAAATGCGAAGCTAAGGAGAAATAATTTCTAAAGATAGCATAAATTACGTTTTCAGCTGACGATCTTAATTATTGCAATATTTGACCGTTTCTAAAAATACAATTTGCAATTCAATATTCAACACATGTAACTTTAATAATAACATTACTTACTCTTTCGGCACACAAATTTAACAATTGCATCGTTTGACCAGTTTCCAAAAGCACATTTAACAACTTCGTATGTGTTCTCAGCAAGGAGGTTTCCATCTGCATCAAACATGTCAAAATCTTCAGCACAAGCCACAACAAGATCTGTACCGTGACGAAGTAACCCAGTGGAGTTTATACTTGTATGATTGTCACTTGAGTCTCTAACTGTGTACGTTGTGTTGTCTTTAACACTGAGAGCACAGCTGTCTGTAACATGAGAAATGTATCCATTGTCTTATCATTGAGTGGGACTGTCAATTAAACCGCAGCTTCTGTTTTAAATGAGGAATACATTTTCGTACTTGGTGATATATGAAATACTAAACATTAGATACAAATGAATTAAAAACAAATACTATTCTAGACCAGGAATATGCACTCCAATCGGTAACTGAAGCCGTAACTGAAAATTAAAAGACAGAATGAAAATTAATAGTTGTCTAATGATTTAGTAAACACTATAGTGTAAATGATAACATTAAATGGCTAAGATTTTGTTTCATCAAAGCCCAAATGAATTGCCGTATGCTCCGAATTCGTTTTTGTTCAAATGCAAAATAATCTTTGTACAAATAGCATTTACCCGGTTCACAATCAGGAATGGTTGGTGTCCAATCACCAAGGTGACATGTCGACTCCGTGATATCCGTGTACGGCTCCTCGGTAAAGTGGTGACCATTGTTACATTTAAATGTTACCTGATTAAACAAATAAAAATGATTTGATAACCTTTCCGATGAAAGTAACATACTACGATGTCATCGAACAAGTTTATGCATATGATATTATTCACTTATGATAAGAATTTGGCCTAAAAGTCTAATTATGGATACGTTCCTACCACATATTACATGCAATTTACTGTACAACTATTTGAGGTAACACATTTATTGCAAAACCATTTTTAAAGTGCTTAAATAATTTATAGAAAACTGGTATTAAACTGTATTTGCATGAAGGAATTGTGTCAATTAATACAATCACCTATATTAAAGGGGCATGCCCAGGAACTGCTGTGTCTTTTTTTTCGTACACCAAAAATGCATTTGTCACTTGTAAAACCAATTATTACCGAAAAGTCAAACAAGAATTTCCGCTCAAAAATTACCCTATAACGCGCGCGACGGTATTTGTATGTCGGTTTGAATAAAAGGCTTACAGCCTTTTATTGACGACAACGATATTTCCGATACGTCTGATAGTTTAACTGAGTATGTGCGCTGCCTTTCAAGTGAACATAACATGAGAAATACTTACCATTTCAGTTTGTTGACATTTTTTCATCGATATTTTCGGTTTTGACAGATGCCGAAAGGGTCGAGTTGTGAAAATGACGAATAATTTCTGAGGCCGAAATTGGCAGGTTTTGTAAATCTTGAAATGTGTATTTTGAGTAAACTAGCGGGATGTTTTGTAAATATTTTACAGGGCTTATATTAATTGATTTAGGCATTAAAATGATACCAATTTGATAGTTATTTGAGACGCTTCAGTTCCAGGGCATGCCCCTTTAATATTTGAAATTTATTTTTAAGTGATTAATTTTAGTGTACTAGTTATATTCCAAGTTGAATAGTGTACAACGTTTGTTAAACAACTAAATACAATGTAAAAGTTGGCTTGCCTTCGCACCATGCTGACTGCTTTGTCCTGTGAAGTTTTTACTAACATTCACCAAACTACCATGAGTTATAACAGCACTGCATCCTAGGGAAATAATCAACATGCAAATAAACATTATTGCTAAATACACAATACACAAACACACACAGTCTTACATTACTATCAAACCTAGGTTTTCTTTTATAAAATGTACCTCAGTTTGTATGCCATTTACATAGAAATCTAACGGTGGACTACCTCGGTATGTTACTCAGGTCCCCTTAATCTCCCTTTTGGGGGGTTGACTGGCAATGACTTATACACAACTAATTGAAATATAACCTTAACCCTAAAACCTAGAATTGTCACATATTTTCACGACCAAAAATGTACCTGGTCATGATAGCTACACAAGCTCACATGAGTAAGTAATAACAAGGTTATTGAGCAAGAAACTGTACTCATAGTATTGGTTGTTTTTTTCACAGGAGTGATTTGGCTTTTTTCAGCTTTAACACTAATGGACGACCCAGTTTATATAAGTAGCGGCTGCGTCATCAAGTTAACACTAGCTTCTATCCTAAGACGCATCACTATCAAATTTGGATTTTATTTTGGTCTCATACGCGGCAGAAAATAGTGCCGCTTGATTTCATTTCATCATGAGATCAAACAAAAATGAACTGATTAAAAATTATTTCAGCCTTTGTATTTAGCACTGTATGTGGTTGTTTTGTACACTTCATAACTCTGATTGGTAAGTAGCAATCTTTGACATGTACAATTGTTTTCTTTTAAGGCGTCTACACCACTCTACTTCATAATCGGTCAAGATGGTCTTTTCTGAATATCTTATGAACATGATATTTTACTTCTAGCATATCACATTTGACACTCATTCTAAAACATTCGGATAATGTTCATTTGGACAGTTTAGGCCTTTGATAGTCTTAACTATTTTGATGGTGTTATATGTTTGAAAATCTAAGTGACCAATTTTAAAAGTTGAGTAGTATAACATATGACAAATGTCTTTAGCGCTAACAACAGAGGAAACAGCATTTACTCGCAGGAAACATGTGTTTCGTTTCTTTAATTAATAAGACGGAAGTTACAATATACAACATAATTTAGAAATGTACATACATTGTATGTAGAGTCTTTCTTTCCACTCTAAATGAATGACTTGACAGGAGAATTAATTTTGTGAAAAAGACAGTGCAATTCAAAATGATTTTACTTTGAAAACTTGGTACAATTAAAAACTATATCAGCTTCACTTTCGCAACTTACATTTTCGGAAAACAACTTTAACTTTTAGATCATTTGACAATTTTCGAAAAGAATAATTTGCATTTATTATGAATCATAGCTGTAACAGTTAACATTACTCACTCTTTCGACACGCAATTTTGAAAATTGCATCATTAGACCAGTTTCCAAATGCACAATTAGCGGATATGTTCTCAGCAAGAGGGTTTCCATTTGCATCAAACATGTCAAAGTCTTCAGCACAAGACACAACAACATCTGTACCGTGTCGAACTAACCCAGTGGAGTTTATACTTGTATGATTGTCTATCGAGTCTCTAACTGTGTACGTTGTGTTGTCTTTAACACTGAGATGACAGCTGTCTGTAACATGAAAAATATACCCATTGTTTTATGGGTGGGACGTTGAACTACACTGTCAGTTTGAAATGAAGCAAACACTGTACTTTGTTATAGTTGCATATACTATGAATTTTAAATAAAATCCAAATGGCCTGAAATAATTTGAAAAATGCACACGACCATGGCACTGGAAACTAACATCAAAATAAGATTAACTTTACATCTATTATTTAGATAAATAAAACAGTACAGACACTTATAAAGATGATTACAGTAAATGGTAAACAACTTTTTAAACACTAATCCAAATATGCTACACGGTGTTGAATTTCTTTTTGTGTACATATGGCATTTACCCGGTTCACAATAGTCAGGAATGGCTGGTGTCCAATCACCAAGGTGACACGTCGACTCCATGATATCCGTATTAGGCTTCTCGGTAAAGTGGTGGCCATGTTCACATTTATACGTTACCTGATAGATAAGATAAAAACATGATTTCAAAACATATCAAGTGAATATGCTTGTATACTCAAACACGTTTATAAATCCAGATGTTTTTTTTTTCATTTCGGGCCCCTATCCCATGTCCACCTTACAAAGCATATAAAGATAGATAATTATCACAGGAGCCTATTATCCAATAAAAAAAATCATTCCCAACAAAAAACCACCCACGTATAGAAAAAAAACAACAAGAGCGCAACCAGATGGTTTTACTTTGCTAAAGCGTTCGGTATACATGTCTAAATATGGATATGTATATTTTATATATTTCATGGTTTTATACATACAAATAGTGAAGAGTGTTATTCGTTCGCAACAAAATTGAGTATTAAGTTTAATAATGCGTATGTTTAATTTAATAATATTTTGAACAACTTGAATATTTAATGGCAATTTCAATCAACTTGGTACAAAATGGTTTGTGTTAGGTTAAACCGTTTCATGCATTAAATAATAAAATATTTTGTACACCAATTTTATGTTTTATCAATATACATTATGTAGTAACATTCAGTTCGGAACAATACGTGTTGGTTCAATATCTAAATACAACGTAGAAGTTATCTTACCTGTGCACCATGATGAATGCTTTCTCTTGCGAAGCTTTCACTTGCATTCACCAACTCTCCTTGGGTTATGTTAACAACATCACATCCTAAGGAAATTATCAACACATTGTTAAACATTAATGCTAATACACAAACAAGCATAAACAAATAAATACCATATTATTGAATTTATACATGTTTGATTAAATTGTACTCGAAGTAACGTTTTAATTCACTTGCGTTTAATGTGGCAACATCATCCACAATGGCAATCATTCCAGCTTTAACGATGGTGGGTAAAGAAAGAATTTATTCGAATGTTCGATTTACTATCAGTTTTAAACACATTTTACTAATTTGGTTTCAAGTGTGTTCTTTTCTTCGTGCTTCTAAGTATGACAAATGTCTTCAGAGCTAACATAAGGGGAACTTTCGATCATTAACACGAAGCAAGCACGTGTTTCGTTTCTTTTGTGGAATTAGATTGGAATTACAGTATACTACAAACGCATCTATGTAAATTCTTTCTTTCATTTCAAGATGAATTAATGAACTGAGACTGTGTAAATAAAACAAGGTAAGTTAAACGTTTTAGATGAAGATTTTAGCACTGAAAAAAAGAAGAAACACTTTA
Organism: Lutraria lutraria; assembly: GCA_964023205.1. Lineage (NCBI taxonomy): Eukaryota > Metazoa > Mollusca > Bivalvia > Venerida > Mactridae > Lutraria > Lutraria lutraria. The sequence continues at coordinate 6,734,968 of OZ026840.1, forward strand.
CTAACAGTCACTGCAAATCAATGTGAAGAACGATTTGTGATAACATACAAGTAACTTCTATCAAAAGCATAACTTACTTTTTCGGCAAACGGTCTTAACTATAGCATCATTGGACCAGTTTCCAAATGCACAATTAGCCTCTCCGGATTCATTCTCAGCATTTCCATTTGCATCAAACATGTCAAAGTCTTCAGCACAAGACACAACAATATCTGTGCCGTGACGAATTAACCCAGTGGAGTTTATACTTGTATGATTGTCACTCGAGTCTCTAACTGTGTACGTTGTGTTGTCTTTAACAGTGAGAGGACAGCTGTCTGTAACATGAGAAATATACCAATTGTTATATCACTGGGTGGGACGTTGAACTACACTGTCAGTTTGAAATGAAGCATACTTTTTCATTATTGGTGAAATATAGAATTTAATACAAATGATTAAAAAACTGGAATAATATTCAAGAATAGGAATATGCACTCCAATTGGAAACTGAATCAATCACCGTAATGGAACATATAAAGGCAGATTGAAACAATAAATATCATCTTTTCCACTTATTTAGTAAACATCACAGTACAAACTTGTGTGTAAATGATAACATCAAATAGCTTATACTTGATATTATCAATCCCTAAATGGATTGCCAGATGATCAAAATTTGTTTCTTTGTCCAAATGCGGAATCATCATTGTACAAATAGCATTTACCTGGTTCACAATAGTCAGGAATGGTTTGTGTCCAATCACCATTGTGACACATCGACGCTATACTATTCGTATAAGGCTCTTCGGTAAAGTGATGACCATTGTTACATTTAAACGTCACCTGACAGATAAAATAAATCAAAGTTCTGTCGGAACGTGATTTTTTCCATACGAAGCAAAAGAAGAGAAATATGTACCCATATCGTTCATGCCCATGTAAATATTTTTAACATTACCGACATTTCATTTATATATTATGCAGGTCATATACATTTATGTGAAGGACATACGCTTTACTAGTAGTCGCTTACCATTTAACAATCATTGGAAAGTTAAATAGCACATTAATCTAAGACAATTAATGAAATTGCATTAAAACTCTTTATTAAACACGAACAAGTGAACAACGCATAAGTAAATATCAACATCGATACTTCTGATTTTAACACAACAGTAGGCCTACATCAATGCATTGAAAACAATCAATTAAAATTAAACCGATGTTGCACGAGATTCAGACCTGATCACGTAATTCTAAATAATCTTGCATAAAAAGAAATATTAAACTAACATTTTTTAAAGCACATAGTTTAAACATTCGACTTCCGCGGGCTACCCGATGTGAACTATATTTTTTCCTCGCCAATAATTTTATGTCAAGTATTTATAAATCAATACGACTGGATTAGAATTCGCTCGGTAATATCGCGTTAATGTTAACAAGACACAAACACATACATCGATGGTAGTCCATTGCAAATGCATGCATACATTGAGAAATTATAATATACTGACCCATCAAACAAAAACCTAAAGTAGAACTATTTTTACGGAAACAGGATATGCAAAACAGCAACACAGGCGCGCTATTTCATTGGCTAGCTGATACGCGGGTTTAATTCTACGCATTTAAATACGTCATGTATTTACCGACATGCACTTGTTTAGATAAATGACTCTTTCCATGTGGTTCCAATAAAATGATTTGAAATATATTTAGATCCAACCCACTTAATTGAGGAAATATACCAGCTACATCTATACAATCACACTATTAGTTGAGTACTACTTCCTTGTGCGGCAGTTCTTTTAACCAAGCTGTTATTGAGTCCAAGGAATGTAGACAGACTGGTATATGACTACAAAGGAAGGTGATTTTGATAAAATCATCTTCCAAAAATACAAAAAAGGAAATGCAATTGTGAATTCAATCACGTTTATCTATGTGATTTATTTCATTCAAGCGTTCGGGGATTTCTTAAAGCCCCATTAGCTTTTTGCTGTAGAAAAATATATGCAAAAACATTTAATTGTTGATATTATCCAAAGATAATTATTACCGACGAAACAAGCCCTTTTTCGTCTGGAAACACTCATTTCACTGTGATTTTTGCTTTTGTAAATTTGAAATACGTAGAGCGCCCGACGTCACTTTACTAAGTGTGCATAGCATGGACTGCGGTGTTCTATAAATAGTATTTATTTCAATGATATTGAAAAAAATACGATTGTGGTATTGGAAACATTTTTTCTTACTATAAAGTACGCACGGGAGGATTTCTCTGTTATAGAACAAACAGAAACTATTAGGACCAATACATTTATAAGCTTAAACATAAAATGCACCAAAACGAAAAAAAGTTGAAACAGTAACGTATCGTGTTTATTTTTTAACTGAACGATAGTTCACCTTTCCTTAGCCGTTACTCGCTCAGCGCGCATACATTTGGGTACGGACAATTGTTAAAATAGTTTCCGTCCCATGCTGCTGCGCATATCTGTGTAAGTTCAGTTTCCATGAGTACATTCAGTAGTTTGATTTTTATTTGGGCATGCTCAGATGTGTACAAATCCACAGTGGCCGAACAGACATATTTTTCTTCAGATTAAAACTACACTATAAAGCATTACTAGAGTATTCCACCGTTGTGCACAGGGTCAGCACCCCTGTCATGTAAAACAAAAACAAATGTCATTTTTATTTCGGCATGCGCAGATGTGCAGAAGTCCAAGATAATCGTACAGATGGACTCTACACAGCAGAGCATCAAGGCTGAACATGACACCAGTGATATATGTTACAGAGACCATGGTGAGTCTGTATTGAAATGTTACATGATGGCTTAATGTGAGAAATATTAAAATACAATAAAAAATCAAGAACTTACATTTGTTGAGCTCTCAACCTTAGGTTGTCCTACGGCAGATTCTGCATTTCGTACTTGGGGAACGTCACATGGTACTGAAAGTCAAATATATGTATAAGATTAATAAACATGATTATAAAGTAACTATTGCGTACATAGTTAGTACTACAATAGACACATCACTCATAGCTCAGTACCATGCAACCCTCAGTTATTTCAATAGTTTTCTGTTATCAAAATTGTTATCAAAACATCCATAATCTGAAGAGTGGCACTTGCTGTTGTTCGCTGGTGTGCATACTATTTAGCATACTTATATAATGTTACTAGAGCAATTTGGTTTCTCCTACCCTGTGTATTTTGTTTTATCACAATTAAGTATATTTTTATGTGTACCTGAAGATCAGCCATGTCTCTCAAGTTATGAATTTAAGTATATGTTTGCTCTGTGTTCTCTCCAAATACGAACCCCTTGGGGACGGTTTTCACCAGATCAATTTTAATTAACTTTCTCCATATTCAGGTTAGTCTGGCTTAATCATTTAATTGATAACCCGCCTCCGTGGTGGAGGAGAGATGCTTAGGTGAACTGTCCGCCTCATATGGCTTTGACTGTTGAAATGGGACATAAAACTCGATATAAACAAACAAACAAATATTTAATTGACAAAAGAAAATTGCTTAGTACAGGCAACAGGAAATAAACGAAATGTATACTCACCTTCTTGGCATTGGAGATAAGTTTTGGTTAAATTGCCGTTGATACAAGTAATATTATCAGATGGAATAAAATCGTTGTCAAGATAAAAACTATAGCTGTTGTATTCATTGTTTGTACACGTCACTGTCAGATTCCAGCCATCACGAACCTAAAGAATGTAAAAATATGTTATCCCAACACGCTACCACCATAGTACCAATATGGCACCAACATGCATGTAATAATTATGATTGATGTTATTTTATTGCTATATTAGATGTTGTGTAGGTAATATGTTTGTACTACATCGGTACTTTGTATGTAGTGCAGGTTTACAAATATATTGGCTACATGTTAACTATGCTGGTAATACTCAACTCAACATAATGTTCTTATTCTCTCAAGTATAACATATATACAGTATGGGGAAATGGCTTAACATATTTACAAAGCGTTAGTATAAATTTATGTCTTATTGACAATACGGAAAAGGGAACATTTTATATGCAAATACATCCCAGCAAACATGACCATATCGGACCGATATCGGCTGGATGACGGCATATCGGTAGAGGTTTGCCGACATCGGACCGATAGCGGTCCGATATGTATATGATGCACCTATGTAATTTTTTCTGAGTAAAACCTATTTATATGGAATTATGTTTCAATAAAGCTATTTATTCTTATAATGTTTGAATAATTTGGATACTACTAGTTTGAACACCTATTAAGCATGTTGGTCCGATGTCGGTCCGATGATGTACAAAACACCCGAACCCATGCAGCAGTTTCTATGAAATTATGATATCGGCCCGACATAGGTCCGATATCATATTTATCACTGAAAATTAATAGTCATTTATTTACATGTTTTAGGCAGTTTGTTGATTAATGTTATCATTTTTATCAATTTTTCATGAAAACTGCGTATAATTTTGTTTTGGACTTTTCGAAAAAAAATTATTTCATTGAAATCTTTTTTTTCATTAATTTGTAATTCTTTTTTTTTAAACAACTAAACTTTCTCTTTGATATCTTAGCGAGTTCCTTGAGAAAAAAATGTTCATATATCAATAAAAATAATGTGCTCTGACCGGGTATTGAACCCAGGACCTTTCAAACCGTAAGCGGGCGCCTTTCCACTACGTCATCAAATTCCTTACTTCATCAACGTTCGTTTTTCATTATATACATAAACCGGCTGTCTATATACTATAATTCTATATTTAGAAATACCGTTAGATCCTTTAGATTCTAGATGTCAGAAGTTGCATCGATGTATTTTTGAATTATTTGACGTGAAAACTTGAGCTTCTGTTTGTGTTCAAAGGTATGTATCAATATAATACGTTCTTATTGTACACATATAGTGAAGTTTTGTGTGATTGATGTTTTGTTAATATTTTTTTGTAATTAAGTCGTGAATGTCACACGTTTTCGCGACAATTTTCAAAAACAAAAATATCTAAGTAATCAAGCTGGTCTAAGAAACATACACATTTGAAGGATGTCCTTAAATTTAAAGTCACTTATACATTGTGTTGTGCCAAATATCTTTTTAGTCTTATTATTTTACCATAGTTTTGCATGTTAAACTTTAAATACTTTGCTAAATATTGTGTTAAAGTTAGTTTCTGTTTGCATATTTCAGTGCACTAGCTGCTGGTGTGGAAACATTTTCAGTGACCTATGTTGAAGTTTCAAGGTCTTGCGCTCAACCATGATCTTCTGCTCGACTAAGATCTCCAACTAGAAATACATTTGTCAAACACCGATTGGATGTAAAATGAAATGACTTGATAGTAATAAAATTCGTTTAAATTGATGCAGTGTTTGTTTCCTTATACATTTGTGAATCAATCCTGATTAACCTTAGGCTGGGAAATGAAAACAGGCTTTTAAGGAGGAAAAAAGCTGGTATATGAATGTCGGCATGATATCGGCTCCAGGTCGGTGAACAGTCATACAGGCGATATCGGACCGACATTGAGCCGTGTTGCACATCCGACATCTAGCCGATATCGGAAACCGACATCGGGCCGGAATAACAACTGATATCGGACTGACATTGGACCGATATGTAATGTTTGCTGGGATGATAATTATATTACTACTATGATTGTTCAAAGTGTATACTATGTTAGAACTACAGTTAATACTGTGAATAAAAACCACCCCTGGGAAAGAGATAATATGGAATTTATCGACAGAAGAACTTTATGAATTATTAATAATGTATTTATCAATAAGGACCTTTATTCACAGAGAGGCCTTAATTTTTTTGGAGGCTGCCGCTATCACAAGTGTTTACTGTATGCTGTAACTAAAGTTGTTTAACATTGGTGCTTTATAACTGATATTACGTTTGAACTACAATAGAAATACAATAGAATTTTACGTTAGTCCGTACTCCATAAACTCCTAAGTCAGGAAAATTCTATCAAACCTATGACCGCACAAGACGCCTTCATTTTAAGACGGAAATCATTGAAATAAATGAAATATTTAACAGTTATATTAATTTCTTTTGACCTAAGGATAAATTCAGCGAAATATGGGATATTTTAAGCGGTAAGTATCTGGGCTTTAGGAACAGACGGGGAAGGCTAATTTCGGCCGTATGGTAATTAGAATGGGCTTTGCATTTCTTCCCGTCCCCCGTATCTGACAAAATCTAAAATTACAATCCATTGCTCCCTAGAGGCCTGTGAATAGTAAACGATCAAACAATTTATGATTTTGTTTAAAAAGAAAGCAACAGTTTAAGCCTTTCTTCAGTATTAAAATACTATATCATTATTCATGCATTTACGGCAAACATATGAACGAAAGCTAGCCTTGGGAAGGACACAGTGTGGCTTTATTTGTCAATTCGCCAATATGCGGAAGGTCATCATGTTCTAAATAATCAATGGCGGTTTTGAAAGAATGCCATTTATTCATAAGGTGGCCTTAATTAGGGGTTGGCCGCAAACACAGGTTTGACTATATTATTCTAATGTATACCAAATTTCGGGAAGGAACAACTTCGCCTTCATCAGTTGTAAATTGGTAACGAGGGTCTTCTGGAATGGTACATTCTGTAAAAGATCATAGTCAATGATTTCAGATTATTCAAAAAAATGTTGTTTTGTTGACTAAATTAATTTTTGAAATAATATTATAAATGTTTCGATATTATACGTAAATCATAATTTATCTTTCCTTAATTATAATGAAAATAAACTTCATTTTCGTACAATGTAATTATATTCTGTGCTTAGTTGTATTTTACTCATAAACAGATATAAATGTATGTGTGAAACATAATAATATATAGATCAAGGAAGAAAAGTACCATATCATCTTTATTTTATTGAGAATTAACCCCTACTAACGCTTCATAAATGACCACTGCAATTCAAATACGAAATACAAGAGAAAGCATTGTAACTTCTGAAGGCAGCATAAATTACGTTTTCAGCGAACTATTGCAATAATTGACCGTTTCCAAAAATACAATTTGCAATTCCATATTCAACACATGCAACTTTAATAATAACATTACTTACTTTTTCGGCACACAGATGTAATTATAGCACCGTTTGACCAGTTTCCAAAAGCACATTTAACAACCTTGGATGTGTTCTCAGCATGTGGGTTTCCATTTACATCAAGCATTTCAAAGTCTTCAGCACAAGCCACAACAAGATCAGTACCGTGAGGAAGTAACTTACTGGTGTTCATACTTTTATGATTGTCACTTGAATCTGTAACTGTGTATGTTGTGTTGCCTTTAACACTGAGATGACAGCTGTCTGTAAAATGAGAAATATACCCATCGTTTTATATGTGGGTTGGACGTTCAACTACACTACAAATTAAATAGCTGCCCAATGATTAAGTAAACATTATATAGTACAATCTCGTGTGTAAATGACAACATTAAATGGCTAATATTTGACATCACCAATAACAAATTAATTGTCGTATGATCGGAAAAGCAGAATCATAATTGTACAAATAGCAATTACCGGGTTCACAATTGTCAGGAATGGCTTGTAACCAATCACCAAGGTGGCACATCGACTCCATGATATCCGTATATGGATTCTCGGTGAAGTGGTAACCATTGTTACATTTAAACGTTACCTGATAGATAAAATAAAAACAACCTGAATACATAACCTGTATTGTTAATGCAATTGTGGAGTCAAACAAGATTATCCATATGATTTTATTTCATTCAAGCGTTTGACCTCCAGTTGGTGTTTCCTTAGACATTGATGCACCAAAACGAAAAGTTCTTTTTTTAAACAGAACGGTAATTCAGCTTTCCATAGCTGTCACTCGCTCGGCGCGCATCAATTTTTATGCGAACCAAAGTTTTCTTCATCATATTGCCCACTCAGACAGGTCCGACAACCAACACAACAGAGGAGTCGCACTGCTCACGAACAATGAGGTACGAATCAGTCTGCTTGAGTGAAAACCCAATCAGCGAGAGACTCATGTCTGCAAGATTCAACTCTTCCTGTGTCAAGCTCACAGTAAACCTCTGTTATGCCCCCACCGAAATGGCAGATGAGGATGAAAAGCGAGTCTTCAGCGACATACTACACATAACAGTTGTAGCCATCCATGCACGCACATGATCTTCTCCTTGTCCTCGGGGACCTTAATACGAAAGTAGACCAAGACTATACAGGAAGGCAATCTATCATAGGCACATGGGCTGTGTATCAGCAATGACAATAGCGAGAGACAGGTCGAAATGTGTGAAGAAAACAACTTGGTTATTGGAGGAACCATATCCCATATATAAAGATACACAATGTGGAAATTTCAAGGAGGTCAAACAAACAGCCAAATAGACCACATTGTCATAAACAGACGTTCGAGAGGCATCTTGCAAGATAATACTCCGATGAGAGGAGTGGCTGTTGGAAGTGACAATGCACCAATCATAGCAAAGTTCAAGCTCAAGCAGAGAAGAGTAAAGAGGGCAACACAGGAAATCCCGCCTAGATTTAGAGAAGCTCAAGGACCCACTGATTAAGAGAAGTTTCCAGTTACAGCTACGGAATAGGTTCAGCAAACTGGAAAATCGGCAGGAAATGAACATCTATACACTCAATTAAAGCATTCTTGAAGCTAATGAAAAGGTTCTAGGAAACAAACGTAGAAAGACAGGGGAATGGATATCCAGAGACACCTGAAGAAGACAGATGATAAGAAAGAAGTAAAAAAAGAAGCTCGTGCAAGCAAAGTCAGATCGACTGAAACAACAACTGAAGAATGCCTAGATAGTGTTAGACAAAGAAGTAAAGAAGCATTCCAAGAACAAGGAGTTCATTGAAGGTATTGTGGCCACCACAGAAACCCCAGCATTAAGACAGGATATGGACACTATAAGATCACAAAAGCACTGACAGAAGGATTTACATCCACCGACATAGTGGTCAAGAACAAAGAAGGAGAAATCATTACCAGTGATGATGAAAAGCTCGAACGGTGGAGAGAACTTCCTCAACAGTGATGACCCTTCCATAAAGGCAAACATACTACTATCAGAAGATGTCCTCAACGTAGACACCGAGCTACCATCCGGACAAAAGGTCAAAATGACCAACAGAAAACGAAAAGATGGTCAGGTACCTGGGAGTTGAAAGCCGAAGAGCATGTCACTCATAAACAACTCACAAGTATTCTACAGATAATCTGTAACTCCGAGTGGTCACCAGAGGACTGGAATGTATGCATTATTGTAATGCTACCAAAAAATTGTGATCCCACCGATTGCAACAACATCTACAATGCACACCTCTATCGTATCACCAAACAACACCTCTCTCAGAAGAGATACAACGCAGAAGATGGCATTGGATTGGCCATGTACGCAGTCATCCCCAGAGTGGCCACGAAGTGGATATCAGTTGGGAGATGGAAGAGGGGGAGACCAAAAGAAACATGGAGAAGATCTGTCGACAAAGATATGAAAGCTGACAGCCTTATGCGCAACCCAGAGCTAAGAGGATCAAGTAAGTTAGTACAGTGCATCAAGTCTGAACGTGACACTAGTTAAAGAGACCATGGTAAGTCTGTACTGAATTGTTGTATGATGGCTGAATACTAGTACGTGAAATGTGAAAAACCATAACAACTCAAGAACTTACATTTGTTGAGCTCTCGACCTTAGGTTGACCTACGGTAGATTCTGCATTTCGTACTTGGGGAACGTCACATGGTACTGAAAGTCAAATACATGCATAAGATTAATAAACATCAAAGCACTGAGAGTGCTATCAGTTCTAAGCGAAAGTTAAGATATTATTGATATTATTCGGTAGATTTACATTAGATAATACAATGTACCAAAAATCTCAACCAACTCTTGGTCACAATGTTACAAACTCAAATGTATACATTGTTTGGACTACTTAGTAATAGTTTCCTCAAAAGAGTCAGTTTTGGCCCAGTGTAATGAAGACGTTTTGGTAGAGGTCCACTTGTTATGCTCCCAATTCTGTTAAAGTTTGTAGTAAACTCATACCTCCCATTCCTGTTCACTGCAAAACATATTCAATAAAATAGGTGACTGATTATAAAAGTTGATAAGTGTATACATGTTTAAAGATTACTCACGTGGCACACAATCAAAGGACTTCCAAGCACTGTGTTTCCCATGCAAACAATTAGTTGATGAAATCGTCTCATCTTTTTCATTGTCTTGTCTGTAACCATCACTACACCGGATGTTCAAATTCGTTCTACTGGGAACGTAGAAATCACCATGGTAACAAATATCACGTGACGTGCCATTCTTCCAGAAACAATACTCAGACGATTCCGTAAAATGACAACGTTCTAATGAATGTAATAAATGTAACATGTAAGATCAATACTACGGAAGGATAAAAAAAAGTTTGTTGAATAAACATTTTTGTACTGAATTTATTGCGGTATTAGTCTTACAATTATTCTTGATAAAATTGAAATTATTTTATTTGATTTAACGCCTATATTTCTATAGCAAATACAGTCATATTCAATGGCGTTGTAATTACAAAAATGCACATTTATATAATATAAAACAAATAAAAACAACTTCAAATAATTATGTGAAAAATAAAGTTATAAAGTGACCTAACAGATTCTAAAATATGCAATAAATAAAATATAGGAGTAAGGAACAACAAGGGAAAACGCGTAACACACACACTTAAATATTTACGTAATAAAAGAAATTTCTAAACTGACAGGCTGTTTTTAATCACACGTAAAACAATTAAAACATACATTATGCTGTTTAAATCTCTAAAACTGGCTTAAAACTCGTCAAGATTGTGATGACAATGATCGGTCATTTAAGTAAAAGAAAACATCTGAGTAGCAGTTAAGACTTTTTCCAATAGACCCTTAACCTCCACTTACTTTCCTGGCATACAGGAAACTGTCCGTCCGTCTTATCAAAGTCACCGAAATAACAGACAGCTAGAAATTCATTTACAAACGTCTGTGATGACTGAACAAATAATTCGTATTGGTAATGATTTCTACACGTGATTTCAATCTGAAAGGATGAAGTGTGACATATAATTGCATTAATTGTCATTACCTTGTATATGCGAAATTTTCTTACCGCTTTTAGCGTATTCGATAGACATATTTATTATGGTTAAAAATCACTTACAATATGATATTTTATTACAATATACATGTATATAAAGTAATATAATTAAGACAAAATACAGTAAACCACTGAAAGCCGGACTTTTCAAGTCCCATTTTTTTCGGAATTTATCCAAAGTGTGAACAAGTTTTCTACAAGCATCATAAAATACAAGATGGACTTTTAGACATTGGCTCATTGTATACGTAAGAAAAATAAACTTACTATTGAATTGTGATCTACATCTAAGCCGGGAAACAACAAAGTATGTATATCTTGGTAGTATTGTATATTGGTAAAACTATTCAATGCCAGGTCTCCTATTTTACAAGGTTCTGAAAAATGGGTATATTCAAGTTAACATTTTATTCAGAGGGTCCAAACACTGTCGTCAAACTAATCAATTGTACATTAGTAAATGGAATTAGCTCTAATCTCTTAATAGATTAGGCACGCGAAATTACCGGATTTTCTGATTGGGTATCATCAAAATACAATAATACAATACAATAGATTTATTTGCATAAACTTTTACAAGTTTATCGCCATTTACAAAATGATACAAACAAGATGGCGATAACAAAATACAAGTACAAAGAAAATGAGAAAAGCATTATAATGCATTACAAATACTTATGAATAACAATATCAATTATGCTCTTAATATATTTGCTAAATAAATGAATTTCGATAATTTATTTAATAAATTAATGTTTGATGCGTTTAACAATTTTTTGAATTTAAAAATATTTGGCCAATGATTGTAATACTTAGGTAAATAGTCTTTTCTTAAATTTCTATAAAATGGACACACTAATAAAAAATGGTATTCGTTTTCTATACTTAACATGCTACATTTATTACACAATCGTTGTTCTTTTGGAATATTCCTATGTCTACCTTCTTCAATTAATAAATTGTGAGAGGAGCATCTAAATCTTGTTAAGGCTATTCTGTATTTATCATTATTTATATTTAAATATTGTTCGACCTGAAAATGAGTTTTGTATATACGATAACTTTCCAATTTTGATAGAGTATTTATTTCGTTGAACCATTTCTGATAATATTGATCATATAAACATCTAATTAAACTTGACATTTGCTCTTTTGATACATTAATATTGTTCCATAAATAAGAAAATCCTAGATTATTTAATAAAATTTTAACTTCATTTGCCCACGTATTAATAAAATTACCATTTTGATCACGCATATTGAATAATTTGAATATCAATGTATCTTGATTGTTTATTATTTTAAACCAAAATTTAATAATTCGTTTTTTGCGTATTAAACTCATTGGTACTCGGGCAAGTTCTCCATATATTGTAGCATTAGTAGTTTGTTGTCTAACACATAATAGTTTTTTAAGAAATTTTAAATGTATACGTTCTATATCTAACGATTTGTGAAAGCCCCAAACTTCACATCCGTAGTTTAAAATAGGTGTTACCATCGAGTCAAAAAGTTTTATCTTTTCTGTAATACAAAATGGAACAGATTCATATAAAGAATAGATTGAAAACAAGGCTCTATTTGCCTGCTGTGCTAATGATTTTTGGGCTTGATAAAAACAACCATTACCTGAAAGACAGACACCTAAATAAGTAATTTTTGTAACGATCCTTAATTTTCGCTCATTATAAAATACATCTACATTTTCCGGATTATTACCTTTCTTAAATACCATAGCAACTGTTTTGTCAACGTTGACGTTAATTCCCCATTTTGTACAGTATGTATACAGATTATTTAATAAATGTTGCAATCCCTCTTTCGAATAAGAAAATAAAACAGTATCATCAGCAAATAATATAAGAAATAAGCGTAATTCTCCTACACTAAATACGTCTAGATTGTTATCATTTAGTTCAGTATACATATCATTTATAAAAAAACAAAAATAATATTGGGGATAATGGCTCACCCTGCTTGAGCCCTTGCGTTGTATAAAAACTGTCGGTATTGGACCCATTAACTCGGACACAAGATTTTACTGTTTCATAAATTTTTTGTAACATTTTAACAAGTCGGCTCGATTCCCCATACTGTAGAAGTTTGAACCAAATCCCTTTTCTATACACTACATCAAAAGCTTTGCGAAAATCTATGAAGGCACAAAATAATTTTTTCTTATCTTTGGAAATAACTTTATCAATAATTGATTGTAAAACAAATATACATTCTGTTGTACTTTTCCCTTTCCGAAATCCAAATTGAAAATCAGATAAAAGTTTATTTTGATCAGCCCAATTACGACATCTATTATCCAACACCACCGAAAATATTTTTGAAAAAATTGATGTAAGAGTGATTCCCCTGTAGTTATTAACGTCATTAGGATCACCTTTCTTTGGTATTGGAACAATGACACCTTTAGTCCAATTATCCGGGTACGAACAAGTTGTATACATAAAGTTAAAGAGTTTACATAGTAACGGCGTGAGTAAATGTTTACAATCAATAAATATTTCGGGTATTAGGCAATCTATACCTCCACTTTTACCCCGTTTTAATGACGAAATTGCCCTTAATACTTCGGTTTCAGTGATCCTACTATCAAGATAATCATTATGTTGAATATCATTAATATTACTATTATTTATCTCGTTTTCAATGTCGTTATTTGAAAACTCATTGTCATCAGATAAAACATGTTTAAAATGATTTAAAAAATCTGACTTCGTGATATTAGTCTTTTGTGATTTTTTTGGTTTAAGCTTTTGCAATTCTTTCCAAAATTGTTGAGGATCGGACATAGCAAGCTGGTGAAAAGAACTTTTTTGTTTGGCCTTAAAAATAGCACGAGCTTTCCGCTTTACTTGTCTATATACCCGACGTGTATTGATAAGTGCATCGTGACTAATTGTCGATTTAATTTTACGATAATTTGATTTTGCTGCACAAAAATTACGCCTAGCAGTTTCACATTCCTTGTTGTACCAAGGACTTTTAAATTTACGTTTATATTTATAATTCTTGATGTTACATGTCTTGCCAAAAACAGAAAAAGCATTCTTATAAAGGATATCTGAGAATTGTTCTATACCAGTGGTAAGTTGAACATTTGTTGACACAATATCATCAATAATAGAAGATAAGTTATGATTTTCTGAATGAATTATGTTAACAAAACTTTCAGTTTTATCTTTCGACCATATCAATTTTTCATAGTTTACATCATTTGAAAAAATTACATTTACATCTTTCTTATTACATGATAAATCAATTTGTATTGGCACATGATGAGAACAAGTGTATAAATCATGAACTACAAAATTCTTTATGTAATGAAAACAGTCAAAAGGCATGAGAACATAATCAATAAGACTGGCACCATTATTTGATAAAAAAGTGTAGCTTCCTACTCCAGCATCATCACCAATTCGACCATTAACTATTTTCAAATCGCTACTTGAACACAGTGCTAACAATTTATTCCCAGATGCATTGACATTTTTATCAAGGGAAAATCTTGCCGGAATATTTTCCGTACATATACTATCATCATCTATTTCTGAGAATACATCATTTTCATTATTGACACTTAACAGTGAATCATCTCTCTCACCGCATCATCAAAATATGTATATATGACAATAATACTTGTCACTTGGTAAAAGCTTTCAAAAACACTTTCAGAGACAATGTCACAATAGTATTGTCATTTATATATTTTCTAATGATGCTCAATCTGAGAATAACATAAGTTTTTATGTAAATACTGTATACTGCATTTGAGTTGGTCTTCCCTAGGTATCCGTACGTCTTCATTTACATGTAGGTCTTCACTTAGGCAGACCGCGATGGAACATCAATACAAATGGAATGGTGACAATGTTTACTCATTTAATCAGGGCAAAAAGAAATTGAATATCTCTATCAGGCTCCTGTTATTAACATTCTTTGAAGGTTGGAGATTAACAGCGACACTTGTATAATTTAGTATAATGATCATACTTACTCGGAATACATCTTGGAACCCGTAAGAATTCCCCATATTTGCATCTACCTCGCACACTCGCACCGAAATACTCATTACGAAAGATGTGATCTGGCATACACGTATACGATACAGGCGATCCATTTTCAATAAGATCAGTAACTTCGGTTCCATTTAAATACGAAACGATTGTTTCATTCAAGGCTTCTGGATCACAACGAGCTGAAATTGTTTTATCAGCTAATCAAAAATAATTGAGATCAGTTATTTATTTCATCGGAGTTAACAATATTGTCAAAGTAAATATTTCAGTTACAGTATATCGTGGCGGGCAGTTTTCCTAACCGGCTTCCCTGGCCTTTAAACCAGTACTAACGACATTCTGTCCGCAAGCTACCACCAAGCCAACCCATGTCATTCAGACGTGTAGGACAATTTAACATTGAATGTAATATCTTCGTCAATTTTTTCATCGACTATGTGTGAGTTTCACCCGGTGTTCGATCCCATTATCTCATGATCAGTAAAGCAACGCTCTAACCCCTGAGCTAACCGGGTAGGCTCTTAGATTAGTGTTGTATTCCTACGTTTCTGCAAAACATGACTATAAACAAAACATTAAAGACGCATTGATTGGTTAATCATTGCTAAAATTTTCTTCTACAAGTACAAGGTAATGGTGACTTTTCTCCGTCACTAACTGCTTTAAAAGGTTTTGCTAATGGTTTACCAATTAACATATATTTGTTTTTAGGAATTGTCTAGAACATGCATAGAATGTATCATTGCTCCTAACCTGGCTTACAGCTGGGAATCTTTGGTCTAAGCGTCCCGTTATAATTGGTTATAGTGATACTGTCCATGTTTTTAAATCCACCTCTGTATAGCTCATGTCCTTCGTCACAGAATACATTGTAAGAATCTCCGTCTTCTATGACATCTAGGTCTGTATCAGTAAACCCATTAACTGGTACTTCAACATCAGCCATTTCTGTGTAAAAGAAGAATTAAGCAGGATGCAGTCGCTTATGCTATAAAACATTTGTACTTAAGCCATCAAGGGGAGTAACATACATTAGTCCACCCTTTAAGAAATGAAACTTACTGAATTATTACACTCATGACTTTTACAGTTTTAATTGCCAAAACAACGTAATTATTCCCAATGCCTTCAAAATCAACAGAATCCTACAATATACCCAACTTGTATCAAACTGCAATGTAGACTTATATACAACAGATGGTAATATTGAGGAAAAGCCATTTTGTAAATAAAGGTCATTCTATTTAAAATCGTCATAAAGGCCACCTGTCAATAAAGGCCACATTATTAGCCAAGTGCGTAGGTCTTCCCTGCCGGTACATAGCCTCTCTGTAAAGAAGCCCTATCATATGCAATACCTCCCAGCGGCGACACACGTCAGTCATTTGATCACCTCAATGCCTCAGACTGAAGGACTCAAAGGAGGTCTGCCCCTAAACGTGTGGTATGCTAGACCCACCGGTGTGCGGTTATGGCCATGCCATGAAAAGACCCCCAACTATGGTGTTAAATACAAATACATGTACAGAGGACCGGTAAACACCTTAAAAGTCCATCTGTTGCTCCAGGGAAGGTCTATGGATAAAGTTTAGAGTGAGGTTACCCCTACAGAATCATTGAAAGCTGAAGTCAGCGATGTCAGGCCATTAGCGCTCTCTAACTATCCATGACCTTTTAACGAACGCTAAGAAGTAGTTAGAATACATTTGTATGCCAATGAAACAACACCATAGTTCGTCATGTAGTAATAAATTGGGTGAGGGAGCTCTGTGGTATCCGACTAGTAATCACTATTCGCACACTGCTATGAGTTCAAATCCCATCCATGACCAAAGAAAATCCACTGCGATGAAGCTGTCCATTTAGCTTACGGAAAGTCGGTAGTTTTATTCAAATGTATGCCTAGGGTTGACATTTGAAATAGAAAAAAAGTCACAGAATGACCCTGGCTGCAGGTGAGACGATAAACCCAAATGGAACAAGATGTGTTTTAGTATGACCCTTAGTATGACATTGACCTTTGACCAACTGACGTGAAAATGTATAGGTCCTCTGTATGTTGTCATGAGGAACCAACATATGAAGTATGATGATTGTAGGTGGAAGCGTTTTTGTTTTATATGCAAGGCTAAAGTTTGGTACAAACAGACAGGCAAACACCAATATGCCCCCGATCTATAGATACGGGGGTGTAAACAAGATTAGTTATAATTAATGAAGTTGGCATAGTTAAACACAGACTGTCTCACCTAAGCATACTGGTGGGTCAGGAATCCACACGGCTCTGTTACCTTTCTTTGTACAAACTGAGGACTCCACATCACCGGGTCTCTGTGTGTAACCATCATCACAACTGTATAATAAACAAACAGAGGGTAACAAGCATCGAACTTCAGTAAAATTAGAACTATATAACGTAGATTTACTTTGTGATGTATTATATAACGTAGATTTACTTTGTGATGTACTATATAACGTAGATTTACTTTGTGATGTACTATATAGAACGTTGATTTCCTTTGTGATGTACTATATAACGTAGATTTACTTTATAATGTACTGTATAACGTAGATTTACTTTGTGATGTACTATATAACGTAGATTTACTGTGCAATACACTATAAACTATACTATAAAGGCGATTTACTATATATTCGTATTGTACATAATTTTAGCGTATAAATTTAAATGTACCTGTAATATACCTCTGCACCTATCTTCCTATCCCCGAAATAGACGACATCTCCTCCATAAATAGTTTCAATTTTCTTGCATTTTCTCACTGCAAAATTTTGTTCATTCATCAAAATAATTGAAAACATTTAATTGGTCAGTGAGTAATGACATTAACTAAATATATAGCTTATTGGCGAATAATCGATAAAACATGTCAACCATAATGGTTAAAGCTCCATTAGCTTTTTGGATGTAAAAAATAATGTAGGTCTTATTTCGCCTATAAAGATGTCTTATCAGTGAAACTGACTTTTACTTGCAATAAAAACATTCAGAAATGTTCTTTTAAATCAAGAATTATATTGTATATCATGATACCTATCTTGATATTTGTCATTCCAAGCTGGTCACAATTATTTTTCTTTAGAAGTCTCACTTTTTGTTGTTTTTTTCTATTTTTTTCATAAAGCCATAAATTATTTGTTTTGTGTTTCTATACGCACATTTTTCACGCCCGATCTCCTAAAAAAGAATTCGCGGCCCTGGAAAATCTTAGTTCTTTCAGTCCAAAAAAAAACGTCAACTTTTAACTGACTATTATTACTGTCAACTTTCCTCGCATTTCTATCGGAGTTGGAATCCATGACACGTGCATGGAATTAAATTATTTCTCTCGCATGTGATTTGTAAATACATGTAATTAGTATTAATTTATTTTTCCATCATTCATAAGTTGTAAGATATTTAATACTGACCTGAAATGTTATTTGAGGGTATTAAATTCTTTTTTTTCTGTAACTTATCAGTCAAGGAGGGGAAATTGATTAAAGTAATTAAGTATCGTATAATTCTCCATTATGCCGCGTTGTATTATTGTAATATTGTTTACTATATATAGTATAACCTGTCATGCATATAACATGAACTGAACTGATAAAAAAATAAATAAAAAGTTTGCTGAAAAGGTAATTAGTGGTTAACTGCAGGCGTAATTAGTAAAAGTCACAGACGTGACGTGTTGTCATTAACATTGATTACTTTTTATATTTAAATCTACTCTATTTATTTTCCCACAAATGATTAAATATACTTTACATTTTAACTTTATAATATATGTACAGTGTAACAAACTAATTGCAAATTAGAGTTTAATTACGTGTCAATCGCTTTGATATAATGATAACAACTAAATACTACTATAGAACAAAGTTAAGCTAATGAAGTTACCTTAATCAATCACAAACATCAATTACTAGACTGTCTACGAATTAATTATATGGAAGTCACAGAAAGTAAGTTTAAAATTAACTGTCAAACCTTCGAATAAAGGCCATTCTGTGATTAAAGTCCATTCTTCTAAAATACTTCATTGATTACAAAGAACAAAATAACACCTGAATAAAGGCCACCTGTCAACAGAGACGACATTATAATTATCTTTCCCATGGGAGGCATCTGTTCGCAGGTTTGACTTTACAATATGATCTTGGAATTTACATACCATTCAATTAGATAGGATGACGTAAAATGACTAGAACACTAAATCACTTCTATCAGGCAATATAATGTATAAAAGTCTAGTTTTAAATCAACAAACCTTTATTTTGCCTTCTGTTGTTTCTTCTACCATCAATTATTCCACAACACAAAATTACCGCCAATAACACCAAACAATAATGATTTAAATCAGCCATATTGTATGTTAGTCAATACGGAGTGACACTGTATTCAGAAAAAACTCATTTATTTGCTTGAATTATTATAGAATTAAACCAATTTGTTTGCCACGTACGTTGTGTATGGTGTGCAGATGTGGTATTAAGTAGAAAAATACACTGAATTTCTTTTTAAACAAGAGTTTCGTCTCAACCCATATTTCGTACTTATAAAACACTACAAAACAGGATGTTATTGTTACCTATTAGACAAGTGTCTACTTGTTAGTTTCATTAATTGGTTTGTGTGTTTATGTGGGCCTGGTATGGTTTCATGGCAATTAGTTATTTCTTGGAAATAAATATCAGTAAAATAGTCTTTCTGCGAACTCACATGTATGAATGTAGCTGTAATGACATAGGGGCTAGATTAGTTGTTTGTTCATACATATGTGTTTTGTTAATGACGAAAAAAGCAACGTTTTCTTGGTTAAATAGAAACTCTGTTAAGTATTTAACAAAAAGATTACCTCAGTGACTGAATCGGTGACTAATTACCACGATAATTGCATGTACTGTATACCAAATCGTTTTAATTAATATATAAATATACAAGCCATTGAAATACAACAAAGAATTAAGATTTGTCAATAATTCCAGCGAGAACTAGCAATGCAAACTCTCGTTTTTTGTTGATCATTAATTTTAATTTTTGGCACGGAAGTCGCAATGCAAGCTGTCTCCTTCGTCAAAAAACCATATTCACCTATTTCTGACATTCCACCCAGAATTCCGAGTCAAAGTCAAAATTCACTTCCCGCGTAATGATGAGAATTACAGTCATGACATCCACCGCAAACATCGTTCACCTGGTGATATACGAACGTATATTACACATGTTCTGTCACGGAGATAAACATCCCGAACCTGCGATCAAAAGGTCCTGCTCCATACATACTGAAATAATCAGAAGAGCTTATTTTTTAAATAAAATTTACAACATTTAAATTTTGAGAGAAATGTCATTTAAATGTACTATAATAATTGTTTAAATGAGTGACCAAATTGAATCCAACGGGTGGTTTGACATGACATATTCATTCAAAACGAATGCCGTATTTAAGTACATGTAATACAATCGTTCCAACTGCTTACTGTTATTGGCCCATTTTCAGCCAATTTGCTGACATATTTTAGAACTGTGACACTTGGACAGCCGTACAATCCAGGAACTGGTATGGAACATCTGTATGGATACGAGTAACTACAGTAATCGAAAAACAACCATGCATTAAAATTAGACTTAAAGGGGCATACCCTACAACTGACAAACATTCTGTGAAAGAGTAAAAATGTGTTAGATGTATATGACTGTAAAACAATTTATAATGGATAAATGCAAGACGAACTTGGGTCATAAAATGACTAGTTTAGGTACTAGCCGCAAAAAATCATAGCTTCGAATAATAAATCACTTCCACCCAAAGATTGTACAACAAATTCCAAAGAGTTTCCGATCTTTCATGGAAACTAATATTTTTGTGATTTTATTTTTAATTGGATGATTTTTTGGCTGAAACTTTCTTCGTCGGCCTTTTTCTTTACTAGCTTCTAATTTATCATCATTTTGCCTTGATTCTAGATGCACCAAGTTGTAGGGTATGCCCCTTTAATACATGTAGTAAGATAGATTTTTTCATAATACTGTTTATCACTGCGTGTATAGGCCCGATCGTAACTACTCGGGTATTCACGGACATTCCCGTCAAGTGCTGAGAATTATCAATAGGCCTTGTACATAAGTTTTGGTTATGTGATTTCCGGTCATTACTTTAGGCACTCGTTTTCAAGAATTATTCTTAGATAGACGTGTTTATCGTTCGCGATTGATAAAATTAGCATTTAGGTTCCATCAGATTGTTTCCGTCGTTGGATTCCCAGGGTCAGTCATGAAGGAAATTAAGTAGCCAGTAAACAACAACATCAATATGGCCGCCCGCCTATTGTGTCCAAGGCACTTTCTTTGGACAAACGCCGAAGAGTCCTGATTTGTATAAGTCATTACAATGAAAGTACATTGTAATGAGAATGTTCATCTCTTATCCCCCATTGTTTATCTAGCATGGCTATCAATATTTCTTATTTACCAATCTTATGTCAGCAACATCGAAATATATTGTTAATAATTTCACTAAATTTATATATCCGGTAGGATGCTAATTTGATAAGGAGCTAACTTATGTTTTACATTATTGATTCGCACTTTAGCATCAAGCGCTCTTCAGAAAATCCATGTTTTCTCTTGTTACGATATTTGTTTTTGCTTTATAAACGTGTTGTTTTAATGCAATGAATTTTGGAATTGTATAATAGTTCTTATACTGTTTGTCATTACTATATACAATCATGCACTTTGTTGAAATGCACTTTCAAATGTACCAATGTCATTGTCAAGAGTATATAATTATGTTTCATGTATATACTGTTGTTATATTCACACGGGCCTTGATATAGGAATACATTGATCTTTGTGGTATCTTAGGCGGGTATAGAGGTAACACCATTTTCACCCAATCCATAGTAGCTTGAAAAGTCCGTAGCTTTACCTGTACGATTATCGGCTAGCCAAAAATCTTGCAAGCCATTACCATGCCAACTGGGTTAAAACAATTGGCGAGAGCTTTCACGGTTAAAATATGGATTATTTCGTTAGAACATACTTGAATTTTAGTACTTTCCACAGTTACAACACTAGCATTTACGTTACCAAGAACTATTACAACTCACCAAACATGTATATATGTTACAGGGAATGTGCGTAATTTGGGATTTCACGTAATCCTTGTTTTTTCCTTCGTTTTCTAAACGTTTTCCCAGACCTGATATTGTTTATAGTTTGGTAGTACTTACACTCGCATAATATTTTCTCACATTGGTTTCGCGTTATCCCTCTACGGACCTCACCAAACAACGCAAATCTGTCAAAAGAAAAATCTTCAATTTTTTCCCTCATTGAGTGTATAAAAAACACCAAGGTAGCTAGCTGCACTCGCCATTTTTCGATTGACGGAAGTGACGAACATAAGCGTGGGTCCTGACTTTCCTCAGTCTAATCTGCACATGCTTTTCGGGAACCTTGCTTTCGTTGTAGTGTGTCCCAACTTTAAACGTTTTGACAGCTTTTAGACGAATGTCAGTGTAAACATAAGTTGTAGATCGCTTTCTAGTCAGATTATCAAAAAGTACTGTCTGCTTTTCGATTTTGTTTTCATTTCTTAAAGTTAATTTTGTTTCAGTATCGTGTGTGACCACCTCTACTAAGCGTTGATGCAACATGTTCACAGCGTTTTGGTTGAGGAACTGTTGGGTGATCAATCAATACGCGCTGCATGAGACAAATCATGCATAAGTACGCTTTCGCTTGTACACTAAATGCACCCAGATTTTATTGAAAAATTATAATTGCAAGATAGATAGAACATGCTTCGTGTATATTATGTTGAAAATTCGATATCGATGCATCTTTTAGGACCAGAGATATTCAAATTTAAAAGGTGTACACTTTCTGTAGTGCACAACCAAGTAAAACATCAAATATTGGACAATAAAGAGGAATATGTTGTATTAACGTATACTGTAGATACATTTGATCATATTGATTGATTGATATCTACAAGGACTTATATACATACGTATATAAGTCCTTGATATCTATAAATGATGCAATAAAATCCGTTTGTTTTAAACAGGGTCACACAAATAGAAATAACCTGTTGTACAGTGTAACAGTTAAAAATCTAACCACTCGTCAGATAAAGTCTAAAGAAAGTGAGATAGTATTTCGAGCCATATCTAAACCTCGTCACTTCCGGACTGTAATTTAGAGGACGCTGGCCTATATTCGAAACGTATGGCTAAACGAAAATAATGTATTAAAATATTTTTGATGCGTTTGATAAAAGTAAGAATAATATTTTATTAATTATAAAATATTAAGCCAATTAATTGTCCTTTCTTATTGATATTATATTAACTTAACATCGTTATTCGAAACTATCATATCGACTCTGAACGTTTTGTCAACATCTCATGATTTCCTCGTTTTAGAAGTGAAAGTTATCCAAAGAGTTGATGATTTTTATGTTTATCGTTGACTCAGAGAATGTTCTTTGACAAAGATGATGAAGATCAGGACTTTCTCAATCCTGGCGGGTAGATCAATTTATCAAGTTCATTGTGATACTGGCGATAGTAAATAAAATAACTGGTCAACGGGAGGGGGTGTTGCTCTTCACTGTCATATAGTTTCACGAAGTGGGTTATTGCCCCTTGGTCCAGTCTGTGAAACTGAACTGAACACTATTTTTTTTTAATCATATTTAATTAAACAAAGACAACAAACCTGCCCATACATTTGCTTGCCCTTGAAACTCTCAAAATGCTTTTGCTTGTAACTTACAACATTTGGAGGAAAATTATGTACACAAATGTCAATGCGACTGCAAGGCTTGAACGCGCGACCTCCTGCTTACAAAATTTTCAGATCTATGCGCTACAGACTGAGCTAATCAGGTTGTTAATATTACAGCCAAATTATACCATACTGCTACATGTTGAAAATATATGTCAAAATCACTGAATTAATTTAGCTTACAATGAAGTTTTAGCTAGGGCTCTCATTGAACTCTTGAAATTAACAAACTCAACAGGCCACTGATGCTAAAACAAGTCCCACACGAATCCCGCGACAAACACATCTTATGATATACAGTACTTGTCATGAACAGTAAAATTTGAAAGAAAACTGCATTCATGTAAAAATACTAATACTTTTTTTTATTTAGCCTAATCAGTGAACTTAAATATACAGGCAGTTACTCACTGTAACAAGATGGAATGCATTGTACATGTTTAATACCAATGATCTTGCTTTAACCTGCAGTCAAATAAATAATATAGTTATAATAAATAATTAATTACGGTAATTATAAATAATTACCTGCTTTTTGTTTATCAATAATAAATAAATTAAGTAAAAATCAAAAACATATTATTGAAAAATACTTCAACATTGTTAGTGCATTATGGATTTCAAGTACTAAATTCTGAAACTGCTTGACTTTATAGATCGAAACTTGGTGCATTATTTGGAATGGACAAAGCTGGAAATAAAGGTGGAAATGAGTCACTGACTTACACTGCTCCCAAACAACCAAAGAAAAAAGGTGTGTTTCTGTATATAAAATAACATTTTATAAGTATGCAGTATATGTAATGCATAAAAAATGGTTTGTTTCTGGTTACCTGACCTACATTTTTTTTTCCTGGCTGCCCTAATTTTTTTAATGGAAAATCAACTTTCTCACTTTTTTTACCTTTCCACACACTTTCAAGAGCAAAAATGAAAAATGCCCTACTACCTACTCTATTCTTAATGAGCATGTAACCAGAAAAAAAACAAAGAAAATTTTTAGGCCTAATATGATTGCTATTACAACTATGGATCAGTAAATGTTGTCTCTGCCAATCAGCTTTGAATTACCAAATTACTGGAATATATTTGGTTGTTATGCAGAGATTCTTACTCCTTGAACTTCGCATTTTACACTGACTATAATTTCCTTTGTGCTAAATATTATTAATTTAATTTGTTAAATACATGTAGTTGTATATTTTTACATTCATATTGTAATGTGTGTATACATCTATGATCTGTAAAATGAAATATTGTCATGAATATAAATATGGAATAATCAGCCTTACACAATTCATACTGATGTAAATATATTTCCACAGAGTCAACCCCACCAGCTAAAGGAGCTCCATCAGTGGCTTTTGCTATTGCTGTTCATGCCTACAAATAGTGAGTACCGAGTTTCAAACTTTTGTATATTTGACTCAGTTTGCTTATAAATGAATTCTTCTTCTTTTAAAAAGTGTTTATTCGTAATCAGTAGATGCTGAGGCCCATGTGAGTATACGTCAATTACATTACAGAGATGTGACAAAAGCAATGGTTAACATTAGATATATACATGTACAGATTTGTACAATTACTGCCTTTTACAATTGCATGGGGATATAATGACCAAGTTTACTCAACGTGGTGTTTGACAAATTTCACATTAAACTTAGATTATTATTTTGTAGCCTGAAAGAAAATATGAGTTGTTTTGATGTCTGTAAAAGTAAGTATTTATGGCAGAAATAGTTTAATACCAGACTTTTTTGCTGTGATTAAAATGTTTGTTTTGTTACCATCAATGATTGTTTATTCTTAGTGTTGATGGCAAGTATGCAAGTCAAGGAAAACTTGGTGCTGCTATTCTGGCAAACCACGCAGCTAGTGAGGTATGATACTGTTTTCATTTATCTTAATCACATAATTATGTACATCATGTTATTGGCCATTTTATATTATATCAAATGCTTGTCATAATCGAATGACAATTTGTAACTTGTTTATCATTTGTGTATGGACTGAACTAAAGTCTTTCAAAGTAATGTATGAAATAAAATAAAATCAATACACATATTTAGTATAAATGTACCGTATAAGACTATGTACTTCACAGGATATTTATGTTAAAAAGATTTACTTAAAAATTAATTTTCTGAGTGCTAATATGTTCCTCTTCAAGTAACTGTATACAGATTGAGTATACAGAAATAAATCTACCTTCAGACAGCTTGGACAAACTTCTTCTGTGAAATGTTGTTTTTCATTCAGTGTTGAGATGTGTGATAAACTATGACTAGTTCTTGCTCTAATTTGTATATACAGTATGAGATGTCCATTGAAGAGTTTTGTAGACAAACATTTTAACATATGTTAACCCTTAACCTTCTGAATTATCCAACATCCATTTGAAACAGTCCATTATCAATTTAATGGATATCACAAAGAAAATTGAGAAGTTAGTCACTGAGCAGTAATGAGTCTGGTCTGCAGTCTGCATGACTGGCCTGGTTTTATCCTGGTGGCAAATGCTTTGCAGTTTCTGTTCCAGCATTGTAAGGGTTAAGTTTTAGACTTGTTTAACAATGTTACCAATGTCTGTATGTTTCAGTATTCTATACTGATGTATGTATCACAACAACAGAAAGTAACCACAGCAAAAATTACCTCAGCATTTTCATACACAGTAAGTGTTGCTAATCTTTTACTTGTTGTTAGTCAGATTGAAGTAATTCATTAACTCTCATTTGTTTTAGATTGGTTGAACACATACAATATCTGTTTTTATCACATACCTGTGCCGCTTTGGCCGTGCTGTAAAAACGATATGGCACGGCCGTGCATATAATATGTAAATGATGTCACAAAGTGACGTCATGAACTTGATTAAGCATAATATAGACGCTGATTGATACATGTTTTTCAAAATGATAACTTCACAGGAGTAATGTTGGATTGATTTTAACAATTTGAGAAAGCAAAGACACTGTTTATATCGTAAGATATGTTCACACATTTATCATTTATGATGTTTCATAATGGAACTATTTTTATGCTTCTGATTTAATAGTCTTATATTACGCCTGTGTCATGTAGCAATGTCAAACAGGTAGATGTTGTTTTCGCCGTATTTTTAGGGTATGTGATAAAAAGAATATTAAATTCGTGTTGATTCGGTCTTGAATTTATTGAACTCGTGGAATTAAAACAGTATGAAGCTTGCCAGAGGCTCGCTTCATACTGTTTTATTCAACTCGTTCAATAAATTCAATACGGAATCCACACTCATTTAATATCCTCTATTGATAATACACTGATATTTGATTATAAACCGATGATTTGAAATTATTTCCTGAGCTTCATCCATAACGCATTGATAAAACTTCCATAAAACTATTCTTTTCTTTTGCTTAATTATAGTACTATAGTTCCTTTTTGTGGTTCATTGACTTTATATAATAAGTCTTGGATTCTTAGACATTTGGTACTTACTTTATTATTATCATTTTGTAATTACTGTCAAACCTGTAAGCAAAGGCCATCTTTGGGAAAGACATAATGTGGCTTTCATTAACAGGTGGCCTTTATTCAGGGGCCATTCTATTCTAAATAATCAATGATGGTTTTTAAAAGTATGGCCTTTATTTAGAGGTTGGCACTAACACAGGTTTAACTGCATTATTAAAAATGCCATGTTTCAATTCTCATACATTTAAATGCCATGTTTCAATTCTCATACATTTCAGTGTCAAGCCAATAATTATGCTAATTTTTATGATGATGCAAGGCAGAGTTGGTCAGTTCTGTTTGACAGTGAACAAAATGCAATGGATTTCGCTAAACATGTAAGAATTTACATAAGCGCATGCAATCCTGTAATGCTTTAAGTACTGTTACTTGTTTTAGCTGTAATCTTGGGTAGTTTCCAAACTCACTGATTTGTGTAAAAATGTACAAAAAATATTTTTTTTCCTATAACATTCTCACAAATGACACTTTTTCGTTATTCATACTTTATATATACAAAGTTATGTTTTTCTCAATCATTATTCAAAGCAAATCTAATTTTATTACCTTGCAAGTAGAAATTATACTTAAAAATCCAACTACTGTGTTAGCAAAATTTTGGCTATATTAAGCCATCCTTAAAAATAGTCTGTTTGGAGTAATGCTACATACTCACCCACAACAGCACTACCCTTCTACCCTACGTTTTTTGGCCTCTTAGGTAGAAATTATGTGTTTCATATAAAAATAACATTCTGACAAGCATTTTGGGTTCTGTCTAGAAAACAAACTGTAAAACAATATTTCCTACATACATGTACCTACCCACTGAAAATTCTTTAAGTAGCGCTGCCCCAAACAAACATTTTTTTAAGGATGAACTTAGAGAGGGATATAGTACAGTATTTGGAAGAAGAAGAAGTAACAATCTAACTTACACTTGTATTGTTCATATACTTTATTCATTAAACAGTTACTTATTGGAGTTTTAAAATATTTTCCTCAGATTTGTCTTGCTAAAGCTCTGTCTGGTGGACCTGTCCCAGCCACCCTCGTCTCACAGGATGTAATACCTGGAGATGGTGGACTGTTGGAAAATGGAGACTCTGTTGAAGTGAAGTACACAGGGTGGCTACTGACTAATAACACATTCGGTCAGGTGTTTGACTCAAATGCCAAGGCCGACAAACTGTTCAGATTTAAACTTGGTGCTGGAAAAGTTATAAAGGTATTTTTTCTCTGAATATATTTTACTGAAGTTTTAACATCCAAATAAGTCAATAAGATATTGCTGTATGGAAATCAATTTTTTATATCTATCGAGTCAACTACCTTTATTAGAAAAATCATTCAGTTCTCGAATGATGGAACTGGTGCAATGTAATTAAAATGCTGCATGGAAGACTGGTTAAAATTTATCTATATTAGCAGTTTAGACATTGTTGGGTTGATATTATTGACATAGCATTGGGTATTTCAGTAAAATAAAATGTTCTTGAAATTTTTTATTAGATAACTTGTAAAAATCATGTTTGTTACATTACAGAGACACTACAAGGTTATAAAAACAGTGATTTTACACTTTTTGTTATGTTACATTTCATGTCAGATATAGATTTATACACTTTAATTTAGAATACAGTATGTAATTGATTGAGTAATGTTATATTTATAATACATTGTATAAGAACAATACTGGTGTATCTTAACTACAGGGTTGGGATACAGGAGTTGTTGGAATGAAAAAAGGCGGGAAAAAATTTATGGTCGTTCCATCAACATTGGCTTATGGTAGTCAAGGAATGGCAAACAGAATACCTGCTAATGCCACTCTCTTGTTTGAAATTGAAGTGGTCAGGGTAAGTCATGATATCAGTCTTAATCAGGTGTTGTTTCCAAGTCTCTCTCTTGTAGTAATTCATGATAACGCTAGGCTTAGGTCAGTTTACCTGATTAATTGGATAGTCTGGTGCTTTTGTCTGACCATCCATATCTATTCAATACAAGAAATATAAAGAATTTATAGTAATTATAGTTCCCAAGTTCCCACTTTCATCATGATCAAATAAAATCCCAAGAAAAAAAAACAAACACGGTTAAGCATGTTGTAAAACCTGAAATATGGAAGTTTGCTTTAGTTTTGATTTAGCCTTTTACTATATAATTCCTATTAAAATCCCCCCCCCCCCCTGATAAAATCTGCTTACCAATAGTAAATCCAAAATTAAAATCAAAATCCTTCGATATCCTACTTTTTAAACATATGATGACAAAAATATATTAAAATAAATTTTAATAGATGAACACATTCTTAAGTCACATAGGCCATTCACTGATGATGTAAACCCTAATAAACACTATGTAGCTCTAGTTAAACTGTTGTCACTGATTTATGGTTTTGTAAATAAGTTTTTTGAAAAAGTTAAGCCTCAGGGCTTATAAGTTTTAAGCTTTATAAGTATAATTGATAGTGTGATTTAACTGTTGTGTATGTATAAAAAAAATTTAGTCTAAAGTTTGTGAAATCTTTCATAATTTAGGTAAAACTTGTTGGTAGAGACTCCTCCCCAGCTCCAGCTCCAGCCCAACCCCAACCTGTACAAACTCCGCCCCCATCAACTCCACAAGGAGGTACTGGTGATGCTGATGGTTTTGAAGAAGATGACCACACTGTGAAGGAAAGAACACGATCCATAAATGATCAGTTATCACATGTAAGTGTCTATTAAGGTTAACCCCATGGCTGAATGGTTAATATCTCTGGCTAGTAACTACCAGCCCCTCATTGCTGTGGGTTGGAATCCTGCCTGGGACCTCACATGTGAAGAAGCTGTGTACCAGAAAGTTGATGGTTCAATCTGTCTGTTGGTACATGTACGTCATTAAACCTCATTGATCAAAACAAAGAAAAAATTCCACTAAAATTGACTGCTTTAGTAATCCTTATATTATTGATAATAAATGTTTACCATGTAGTGCAAAGATTACAGTCAAACCTGTGTTAAGTGCCACCTCAAAATAAGGGCCACCCTGTGAATAAAGGCCATTCTTTAAAAAACCTCATTGATTATTTAGAACAAAATGACCTCCGAATAAAGGCCACCTATCAAAAAGGTCAAATTATGTATTTCCCAAGGGTGGCCTTTGTTCACAGGTTTGACTGTACTTGCAGTTAAGCTTCTCTGAAACCATGTGCATGCTAGTACCTATACATATTCCTGTATATTTTCAGTCCCCTCCAGCTGATACAAGTAAAGCCAAATTGATTTCTCGTATGGCTAAGATGGGTAAACCTATGTTACCTTTGTCTGGTGCTGTATCTGCTGGTCCTGAGAGTGACGATGAAGGAACTGTAAGTATTTAAACCAGTCTGTGTTCACTTAAAACTCTGAAATCTCACAGAATTTTGGCAGTGCTTCTTCTGGTTTTCATGACTTACTACAGTAAAATTGTTAATATTTTTTTGCTTTTCTATGTTAGTTGTTGATTCTGCATCAAAAATTCATTTAATATTTTTATGCTGAACTTAATTACTTATACATAATCATCTACATTGTGTTATACATGTTTATATACTAGTATGTAAATTTTATATACATGTATGCCCTTTTTTGTTACCGCTATTCAGTGTTTGTGTTTTCTTAATAATTTGTCTTTATCTATAATATTTTTGGTTGGAAAGAATTCTCTCAACAATTCAGATGTATGACATCACTGCCAACCTGAGCTTGAATTTAATTGAAGTTTTATTAGAGTTCATTATATCGTCATAAAATTAGAATTTGTAACTTAATTGTATGTTTTTTTCTTAATTCTGAAAAATGAATATTTATAGCATGGTGACACATTCTTCCACCATTAGGCCATCCTTAAAAATGTTTTCTTTTGCGGCATTCTTACCCATAGTCTTAAAGTCCAGTTAGCTTTTTGCTATAGAAAAATATTTGCAAAAAACAAACAATTGCTGATATTATTCCAAGATAATAATTACTGACGTCACTTTTTGACTGCAATAAAACACAGCTGTTCTATAAATACTATTTATTTCAATGATATTGAAAAAAATACGATATTGGTTTTGGAAACATTTTTTCTTGCTATAAAGTATGTGCGGGAGGAAAATACACAGGATTCCTCTGTTATAGAACAAACAGAAACTATTACGACCAATAAATTTATATGCTTATGGGACTTTAACCAGAAAATTTTCAGTGAGTATGTAGGTAGGAAATCTTTTTCATATTTATTCTTTTATGTTGAACCAAAAATACATGTTTTTTTTATTGCCAAAATATTTTACTCCAGAGACAAAAAAAAGGTTAGGTAGTGACTTTTTGATGAGTAGGTAGCGTTATTGCAAACAAAATATTTTCTAAGGATGGCCTTCTGCTAATATTCTTCTTTTACTACAGGAGTCATCAGCCCCAGTCCAGGAGCCACAGCAAGAAGTTCACAGACCAGAGCCCCAGCCAATAGCTTCACGAGCCGTACCTGTTGCATCTCAGCCACAACAAATGCAGCCAGTTTATCAAGCCACATCTGTCCAAAATCCAATCCAGTCACAGCCAGCATTTTTACAAAGTATGTATGAACACTGATGGAAATTATTAACAATTTACTGCTGTTTTAAGTTTTCGTGGTTTAATGAATGTTTTTGGCATAAATTTGCACCTGATTTAGAAAGATGTAAGCGTACCTGGCTTGTGAGCGCCTAGGTAGTTGGGAGTTTGTGGTCTCCGACTAGTAATCACTTGTACCTAATTGCTGTAAGTTTGATTCCCACTCAAGATCAAACAAATTTCACATGTAAGGAAAGTTGGTCAGCTAGATTACTGAAAGTGGATGAATAGCTTGAAAAGTTGCCATATGACTGACTATTGGCGTGACAATTAAATAAAAGAAATACCTATGAGCTTGGATGTTTTGTTTCTAAAACATGTTTTGTGTAAGTTCCTTAAGATTGTATGCAAGCACAAATTTTAAAGTAGCTATAAAGAACTTGAATTTGTTTAAAACTTTATGTTTAATTCCTTCTGTGGTTGTCTTCAAAATGAATGTGAAATACAATCAAACCTGTAAACAAAGTCCATCCTTTGGAAAGACAAAAATGTGACCTTTATTGACAGGTGGCCTTAATTCACAGGGTCGCCTTTATTCAGATGTTGCTGCTAGCACATGTTTTGACTGTATATGCTTATTAGTAACAAAAATAAACTTTTAATTTACAGACTTACCTGGTGCTCAACAAATGGCTGTTTTTCAACCTCAACAAAACTTCCTTCAACAACAACAACAACAGCAGCAACAACAACAACAAGCTGCTAACATGATGCAGGTTTGTGTGATCTTATATTTCTGTTGTTTTCCTTTTAATCAGTTATTATAAACGAGGTTTTGGCATAACCATACAGCCTATGTGATGAAACATTTCAGTAATACTAAAACTGCATGTTTTCAAATAGTATCGACATGAAATGTTACCCTCTTCAGTAGATGTGTATATGGCATTGAAGAGTACATGTACTACATTGAATATAGTCTGAGATCAATTAAATTCCACTAACTTATAGATCATATGATAAATCATAATGTGTCTTATTTACATTACAGGGTGGCTATCAGTCACAGATTTATACAAATCAAGCTCCGCAAGCTGTTCCAGGTAGCACACTCCCTCCCTACCTTGTTCCAGGTATATACACACTTACCCTACAATCCTCTCTTATATAACATGTTCACCATCTGAATGTTTTACTGGATATAATATCCTAGGTTGGATTAAAAAACTGATATCTGTTTCAGCACTGTTTCTATACCACGGCTGATTTGCAAAAGTTTCTGATAGGCATGTTTTGTAATAACCTGTACAGTCGTACCTTTATAAAAGGCCACCTTTTGGAAAGACATAATGGCCTTTATAGACAGATGACCTTTATTTGGAGGTCATTTGTTTTAATTCATCAAGTACAGTTTTTTTACAGTATGGTCTTTATTGACAGAGTGGCCTTTATTTGAAGGTGACTGCTAACACAGGTTTGACTGCACTCATATATTTTAAACATTATAAGAATGTATCAGTTTCATAAAATCTTTCTTTTTTTGGTATCATCATTTCAAAATGAATCAAGTAACATTTTTTCTCTGTTTAGTGCATTTATTACGGTATATTAATACTCATTGTCTTGTAAGTAAATTTGGATAGTTCATTTTTAAATTCAAAGAAGATAATTTTGTGTATCAAAGTTCATCTTTCAGAAGTGTTCATCATATTACCATTCTTTTTCATTATGTATTCAAACCCCTGGAAATCAGACTGCCTGAAAACCAGAATTTCCTGGAAATTAGACTATTTTTCAAGTTCCAATTTTTTGGAATTCATCAAAAGTTATGTGAAGACAGGATTGTTGGTCCAGTCCAGAAAGGGTCCGATTTTGAGAGTTTTACTGTATCAGTAATCAGTCACACAGAAAGTAAAAAAAATGGAGCTTTTCAGAATTTGCGAATATTTTCAAACAATTTTTAGAACACTAGACATTGTATATATTTTCTATGAAGGAATCACATTTAAACATCAATAATTTGTTTTACCAGTCTTCACATTAAAGATCTTCACAGCTTAAAAGAGGGAATTACTTTAATCATGTACTAAAATGTATTAATTTACACCTGACTGAACTTGGACACTATTGTCCCAGTTCTTTCATTAGAAGTCTTTTGATGTACAATGAAGTGCAAAACTTTGTACAATATATGCTGAATACTAGATAACCTGTGAAAAAAGAATCCCTTCCCATCCATCCATCCATCCGTCCATCCATCCATCCATCCATCCATCCATCCATCCATCCATCCATCCATCCATCCATCCATCCATCCATCCATCCATCCATCCATCCTATTTCCAATCATACAAGACCGCCAAGTACTACCTTTTGCAATGTTCATTAATATATACAGTCAAACCTGTAAACAAAGGCTACCCTTTGGAAAGACATAATGTGGCCATTATCGGAATGTGGCTTTTATTTGGAGGTCATAGATAACCAATGACTGTTTTAAGGCCTTTATTTGGGGATGGCCGCTAACACAGGTTTGACTGTATTTGAGTGTTGGAAGATATAAGGTGCAAACTTTCATCTATGTATATATTTGTGTTATTAATACCTTATTTTGATAGGATTAAAGTTGACAGTACAATGTATGAATCCATGACTCAATGTTTTTTTGTCAACCTTGTATTTGTTAAAACAAATCTAGGCTGTCAAAATATCCCAAAGAACCCTTGTCCAGGGTGATAAAATTATGTAGGAATGAGTGTCAATGGTGTCATTTGCATGTAGGAACGATTGTCCACCTTGGTCAAAATTAAAGTAGGAACGATCGTTCATGATGATGAAAGATACTCAGATAAATTCACCTTTAACTACCATGATTTAGTCATGGTTAAACTGTTGATTAGCATTTCTTTTCAGCCCCATTGACTGTGCTGTGTATGTTTAGTAATATAAATATGCTACTATTTATACTGATGATAACATATGATGTAACATAAAAATCATGATTGATAATTTCCATGATTTAATGCGTCTCATATTGTGTTATAAGTATTTTTTAACAGTAGAGTTTTGTTCGATTCAGTTCTAATCCATTCTGTTCTGTTCAAGTCTATTATATTTTGTTCTATTCAGTTCAGTACATGTATTGATGTTTTTCATATAATTATAGGAATGTCACAAGGTACTGACATGATGTTATTATCAGAGACAAGACAACAGAGTACAGAGTTAAGATTAACTTTATCTAAAGTGTCAGACAAAGTAGATACAGTTATACAAAAGGTATGATATGTTGTATGATAATACATGTATATATCATCTAATATTTATATGTTATATTCAGTCAGAAAATTTCATAAAATTTATTAAGTAGTTTCTTTTTATTATTTACATAAAAACATTACAAATATGAAGTTAAGGACATGTCCACAATTTTACACATAGGCATATAGGCAAAATATAGTATAGAGAGATTTTTTTAAAAAGCTGCATGATCATAGCATATGATAATAGAAATATTTTAAGATAAACAAAAATGAGGGTCGCGGTGCTCGTTTTTGAGTTATCTGACCTTGAATGTGACATTTTGGGTTATTTTATGTCATTTCAAGGGCAGATAATTCTTAATGTAGACTTTCTTTTCATGCAATCGCCAAAATTTCATAAGTGGTTTTGTATTTGTTTCTTCTTTACCGTAACAAATGCCTATTTTCCTCAAACTTGGCCTAATTTTGAAGAACTTTCAATATGTTAACTTCAACTGAAAAAGCTAATAAAAATATTTAATGGAATTGCATGAAATTTTGTATTTTGACCAAGAATAAAATGAGAAACATAAACCGAAAGTAAAAATATCGTATTTAAGATTTATGTATGAGTGATCTGCCCTTGAAATGACATGAATTAAGCCAAAACGTCACTAACAAGGGCTGATAACTCAGAAACAAGTACTGCGACCCCCATTTTCTTTTCAATTAATATGTTTCTGTGATCATATGCTATGATCATGCAAAGTTTTAAAAAAATCTCTATACGTTTTCATTTTGCCTGTATGTTTAATAGTAAAATTACGGTCACAGATGCACTTGGATGCGCAATAGCAACTACTGGATATGTCCTTAAGTGTATTTGAAGTACCTGATTAAAGATTCTGTTTAGTGTGTGATAAATGACAATTTAGATTCATTAAGTGCTCTTGATAAATGACAATTTAGTTACTTTTAAGTGTTTCCATTTGTTCTGTTAACTGCATGGTTGTAATGTGTTGTTACAAATCTGTACAGAGCTCAAAAACACTAGCTTATATAGATTGAGGTTGAATACATTGTCTTATCCCCATGCCCTAAACTGTCTGGAGAATCAGGCCCCAGTTTCACAAACAAAATTGAGTAGAAACTCAGTTATAGACTCCAGTCTTTTCTGTCTAGAAGTCTTGTGTCTTTGACCAGAAATGTTACCATTTATTTCCTTACATACTAAGAACATGTTAAACTTGCTAGCATAAAATAGTGTGGGTCCTGCGGACAAAGTAAGTCTTCATTTGAGTCAAAAATCAAATTCTCAATAACAGACTTAAATTAATTTGTTGACTTATACCATATCAAGAGTCTTTAGCCAGATCAAGCCTGTGGGAAACTGTTATTAGACGGTGACTGACCATCTTTGTACCTTCTTTTAATACCACATTCTATATTGATTACAATAAAAAGAAAAATGTATGATTTAAGCAATAAATTGAGTTTGAGCAAAGTTCTTTTGTGAAACTGGGACCAGGTCGCATTTCTACACATGTAGTCATAATCTCATAATTATAATTATTTTATTTTGTTCACTGTTTCAGATTGATCAAGCACATAGTCAGACCAGTGGAACAGCCATGTTACCAAATATGGAAACCTCAGTATTATTACATAATATAACCAGAGTCATCCAGGTAACTATAGTCCTATATCAGGAATTAATTTATCTTTGTATCAGCCATTTTTTTTATGAATTCAATATGAAATTAATATGCTGTTTTGCAATTATTGTTAATAATTTTGTAGAGCACTAATAATGGAAATACAAATATAACAATTAAATGAATGCTAAAAATAGACGGCAAGTCTTTTTTACGCCCCTTTAATCGATAGATAGGGGGCATATTGTTTTTTTGCCTGTTAGTTTGTATCAAACTTTAACCTTGTCTATAAAATCAAAATACTTCCACCTACATTCATCAAACTTCCACAATGTGTTTTTTTTATTTTCTTACATTATATGCTACTAGTTGGAGTAAAATTTCCTACTGAGGATGGTTAGAACTCTGAAAAACTGGAACTGATTTCACCAGTCAAAGTGAGTTCAAGCCAATGAGAGTCCACTGTATATATATATTGATACATTGTATATATTTTGTGTTTGGTTTACAGGAAAATGAAAGACTTAAGGAAGATGTTTTTGCTAAAAGTGCCAAAATTGAGACACAGAATGAGAAGATCTCAGAATTATTACAACGAAATCAAAGGTAAATGTATAATTTATATAGATGTGCTTTCCTCACCATTCACTTATCTGATGGATATATTGCTTTTATGTGACCTTTTTGAGTTTTACGCCCCATTTTCAACAGTCAGAGTCATATGAGGCATACATTTCACCTAACCATCTTTCCTGGGAAGAACCAGTACTAGACTCCCATTCTCCGTAAGCAACTGCCTATTTTCTCACATAAAGAGACATGGTCGGTAGCTGGGCTTGAACCTGCGACTCTCTTTCAGAGAGAGGTTACAGTAATTTCAAATCATGACCTTAACCACTTGACCTTGGAGGCGGGATGACCACAGTCTTTGAATATAGCCCTGGACAGAGTAGATGTACATTTCCTCGGGCCTAATAAAAAGTATTGGGTCACAGGGAAAATTAGATTAGGTCGGGTAATCTGAATCAAAGATTTTTTTATGCCTGATGGTAGAATACCTGTATCAATGTTTTAGTAGGTTTAACCACATTGTGGCCCTGAAGCAGCCGGACAAAATTTTTATAAAAAAAAATATTTAAAAAAAATTTTTTTGCTACTTTTTACACAATCATTTTCCAAATTTATTGTAGCTTTGTAGAAAAGAGTCAAGTTTTGATGGAACAAAGAAATGAAGGTTTACTAAGTAGTGCCAATCAAACACAACACAGAGTTCTCTCCCTGGAACAAGAAAAGGTATACATACGTCTATTTACACCTATCAACCACTTAACACCAGTTTCAGTTTTAATCATTTATTTAAACTTTTTCTTCAATCTGAATGGAGGCTTCTTCAATAAAAACTGCTTGTAGGCACTCTCAGGGTGATACTGTTTGAATTATCTATATAGTTAAGCTAATACTCATATCATGTGATTGCTAATCCTAGTTGTATTTGTTCCAAGGTTGAGCTAACAAAGCAATTATCCGAAGCTACATCACAAATCAGTGCCTTACAATTAGATGTATCCTCTGTGAAAAAGAAAGAATTTGAAATGTCACAGCAGATTGAAACAGGAAGTAAGAATTCAAGACAACAAAGTGAGGAGCTAGAGACACTTAAATCACAGCATGCAGGTATATACAATGTACTAGTATATGATTGTCTTGGTCCGAGGTTATAAAACTTGAGATCTATCTCCAAACTCAAATCTCATATGTTGTTGTTTGTTGTTAACAAGATAACAACAACTAAATGATAATGATGTTAATCATACATGATTCTGTCAGTGTAATTGATCTGATTATGTATTTAAACATTAAAACAGTGAAATATTTTCATTGAGATAGAAATTGAGATTTGAGCTTTTGAGATTGTTCTCAAGTTTTATAACCTCAGAGTCTGATGTAGTTGACTGTATATAAAATAAAATCTTACAATTAAATTGTAGCACAGAACTTTCTGTATTATCATTTTAAATGTCTAGTCTGTTGTCTTCTTAATTGACCAAAGTGTGATCTTTTATGACCTGAGTTTATTATATGGATGATTATAACCAGGGCTCTCAATTTTGACCCTTAAAATAATATTTTGTCTCTTGAAATTATCAAAATAAAGCTTCTGACTCTTGATGAATTATACCAAAGGGTCGAATTTACTATTACATTTTGTTGACCCATTACATAATTATCTGCTTTGAACCAATGTTGACCCTCAACTT
Source organism: Lutraria lutraria (assembly GCA_964023205.1). Classification (NCBI taxonomy): domain Eukaryota; kingdom Metazoa; phylum Mollusca; class Bivalvia; order Venerida; family Mactridae; genus Lutraria; species Lutraria lutraria. Next base: position 6,774,174 of record OZ026840.1, read on the forward strand.
TTGATGTCTAATGAGAATCCTGTATAATTGATTCCATTACTGTAACATGGAACTTGTTTGAGAAAAGTAACAAGAAAACAATTATTAACTTAGTCAGCATTTCAGATGACAAATAAAAAATCATTGTGGCTTGATTTTTTTGCAGAGGATGAAACTATGATAACAAATTTGCAGAAACAACTTAAAGAAGAAAAACATGCTAGAAAGACTGCTGAGAAATCTCTATCTCAAATACAGGAAGAGATGGCTGACATGGAAGAAGCTAAGAAGGCTGTTGAAAAGGTACGGTGAAAAACATGAAAAATCAATTACAGTCAAACATGTGTTCAAAGGCCACCCTTGGGAAAGACAAAATGTGGCTTGCTGCTTTTATTCAGTGGTCAGTTAGTTCTAATTCAACCATAAAAATGACAAAAGGTGGCCTTTATATAGATGTCAGTTTGTTCTATGAATAATCAATGACAGTCTCTGTTTACTGGGTGACCTTTATTTGGAGGTGGCGGCTTACTCAGGTTTGACTGTAGTGGATGATCATAAATTAAAAATGAAACAGGTCTATAGTAATAGTTTTAGTTTAATACAAATGAAAAAAATTTTTTTTTTTTAAATTTCAGTTTTAACTTGGAAGTAATTTGGACAAACTTATGATAGCTTAATAGGAAAGAAAAAGATCTAGAAATTTTTCAACTGAATTTTTTAAAATTTCAGAGTTTGTCTGACAGGAAGAGGAAGGCAGCTGAGGAGAGGCGTCAATTAGAAGATGAATTAGATGACGTTAAAACTAATCTTGAAGTAAGAATCAAACGTACATCAATTTTCTAATTTTTGACGGCCCAATTTTTTATCAAACTTAAAAATCTGTAATTACCCGAAATGTTCCGGGTTTCATATTTCCTTGTTCAGGACTTTAACTATTTACTAGACTGACACAGAATTGAAAGGATTTGATAAACTCGTAAATAGCAATAAATTAAGACTCTGGCAGAAAAGGACACTATCATAAAAATAAGAAATGCTTTTTACAGTTATGTTTTGGAATATAAGTATAAATTTCGAGGGCTCAGCGCAACACTGTCGTAACTTGTTCTTATTTCAATATGAGTTACGCCACTGTTGCATTGAACCCTCAAGATATAAATTCTTAGAGTAATGATCTGTGTGTTATCTGTTATAAGCAGTAATTGTATGTCTTGTTTTATAGGCTGACATCCAGTCATTAAAAGAGAAATTAAGGAAACAGAAAACATCAGCAAATGCTGCTAGTCAAGAACAGGTAATGATAAGATGATAAGTCATTTATTATTTTATCAAGACCTTTTTGACTTAATCATTTAAAAATTTCAATCACAAATAGCCTTTAAGGAGATTATCCAGTTTTCCTCTTCAATAAAAAGATTTCAGCAATTAATTTTACCCTTCAATATATACATGTTATCAATCATGACATTGTCTAATCTTCAATATGGAGATTTCATTTTGCTCTTCAATTTGAAGATTTAAAAATCATTCCTATTCTTCAATATGGAGATTTAAAAATCATTCCTACTCTTCAATATGGAGATTTAAAAATCATTCCTACTCTTCAATATGGAGATATCCTTTTAGTTATCAATTTCACCCTCCAATCTTCACCTTTAGTTTGAAGATTTCATCTAGCATTTGCCTTATTTTAACATGTGCATCATATTTTCAGATTTCCCAGCTAGAAGAAGAGATTCACAAAGATTGGCAAACTAAGTGTGATAGAATGTTAGCCGTGGCAACAGAGAAACATAATCGATCTTTACAAACTGTTGCAGAGGAGAAACAAGAACTGGAAGATAAGATAGAAAAACTAGAAAACAAGGTGATGACTTGTTATAGATTCTAGTATACAGTCAAACCTGTATTATTGGCCACCTCCGAATAATGGCCACCCTTTGAACAAAGGCCACATTTTGTCTTACCCAAGGGTGACCTTTATTCACAGGTTTGACTGTACATGTTTTATTATTAGGGGTGTAAATTTATTACTGCTGATATGATGATTTTGGAGGTCATCTTTGGGAAACATTTATGTCTGTTGACCAATAATTTTATTCCTAGGATTTTTTTCATCTGTACCTATTAAATTTGTACTGCATCTAGCTTGTTATGAAATCTTCTTGTAATATCATGTATTATGATAATTGATGTATTTTACAGTTACATTCATTAAAACAAGGTAGCAGTAACACTGATCAAAGAGTGAATGAATTACAAGAGCAAGTAGAACAACTGAGTGTGTGGAAGGATAAGGTATTATAACTTTTACTGTATTTATTGGAATAATCTCTAAATTTTCAACTCAATAAACTATTTATATTATTACTTTATCAAACCTATTACTTGCGTGCTTCTTTAGGTAGTTTCTATCTACAGTTGATCAGTTTACTTGCAGTATCTTATACACTTTTAGGTACATTCACTTTAAAGTCACATTACTCAAATCACATTTATACATCAGTGAAAAAATCAAACACATAATTTATCAAACAAAAATTAACATGATGACTGTAATTCAAACATTGTTCTGGAATTACTGATTTAGAACAATTTCCAGTTTTGTGAATTAAAATTGGATATCATACTTGGTCCTGTTAACTGTCAGAAAAAGACATAAAAAATATTGCTATAAATAATGAACTTATTTTTGAAGGCCATATTGTAAGTAAGTTTTATACTTTATATGTTACCTTCAAGAAATAAAGATTTTATCATTATTATTATTATTGATATAGTTTTTGAAATTTTAAAACAGATAAAAAAAATTTTCAGTATGAGTCACTACGTAACAATGCTACGACCATGAAGGATCGTTATGAGGAACAGATAGAAGAATTAGAATCAGAGAGAGATTCATTGACTGAGAAACTAGAGACAGCTAAAGCTGAAGGGGATGGTACATCAGTCGGAGCAGGTGCTGGAAGTTTATTAGAGGAGGTATGGTATTTTATTATGTATAAAAGATACATCTTGCTCTGAGGAAAAATCAAGGCTGTGGTCCAGTGATTAGTGCGCTTGATTTGTACTCTGGTTTTCCCACTTACGGCAGGTCATACCTATCCATGAAAATTTGATAAAAATGTTGATTTTCCTCTACATGTGGAAAAGTTAATTATTAAGATAACTTCTCTAGAGCAACAACTTCTCAACAACAACATAATTTTGCTTCTCCGAGAGGGTGTTGCTTTAGAGAGGTTGCACCGTATTGCTATTATCATTGGAATGTTTGTAAACATAAAATGTACAATTATTTTATTATCTTTGACAAACAATTTTGTTACTTTATAATAATATTGCCATAGAGCAAAACTTATTTTTGTTAATTTATTTATATGTATGCTTATACAGTTTGATACAGTTGTTGTTTGTTTATGTGTACATTTATTATTCTGTTCTAGGTTAAGAAAATAATGAACACTGTTTACAAAGAAATGAGAGAAGCTTTTGAATCTGATGAGAAATACACTGGTAGTGAAATCCTGGCTGTAATACTGAATGCTATCAAGGTATATATATATATACCTTTATTGTCCCCGTCAATGGTAGCACGTGGGTCGGGGTTCTATCCCACTTGTACCTTAATAATTGCAAGTCAATAAAGATAGATAGAAACTATGAAGAACAAAAAAATTAAATGGTTCATAATAATTATAGCCTAGTGACAAAATTTTTTAAACCTAAGCACCAAATCGTAGTAATGTATCGGCAGGTTAAATTTAATCACAGGGTTAAACTTAAAGTTAGGTTAAGAGGATGTTAACTTTCATGTAACAAACCTTAGTGGACTTCTGTAATTCAGATGAGCAAGCAGACAGGATCGAGATGACACAAGGACTAAATTTAACCAGAAATTATCTTATCCAAAACTTTACCCAAAGCTAACCCTAATTTTAACCTAACCTCAGATTTAACCCATTGATTGAAGTTATCCAATGTTTATACAATTGGGTGCAAATAGGTTTGCATGTGAACAGGTTGATTTGCAACAGACACTGAACTGTTTTTCCAAATAACTTCACACAAAGTTTTGCATTTTAAAAAATCTACACCTGTGTATGATCTTGACTTTTATGTCCCTTCTTTTGAGATGCTTTTGAACCCCACAATGTAAAACATAATTTCACTAGTCAAGTGCTTCATTCCTTGGACAGGTCTTATATTTAATCTCATATACTTAATAGATAATCTAACTAAATGTATACCTTTTCTTGTTCAGTGGAGAGAACTCTGTGCTATATTTCAGTGGCACTACTTAGTAAACATTCATTTTACTGTAAACAATTTTCAGAGCACAACATTATCTTTAATGGCAAGAACTAAAGTAGAAACTGAGGAAGTTGACAGTGAAGAAGAAGACAGTGAAGATGAGGAAGAGGAAGAAGAGGAGGAAGAAGAAGAGGATGATGAAGAAGAAGAAGGTAGGGTATTATCTAGGATGAAGTTTAAACACATTGGTCTTTCCATGTTCTCTTTACCAACTCTTCCCTACTCTAGTTAATTCATCGTTTGATTGAAAAAGTTTAAAAGATGCATAGGCTTTGTTATGTATATTACTGTCAGAAAACTAGGAAATCATAGATTTCATAAAAAATGTTTTAAAACAGGTGAAAAATCTTTGGTGCAGATGTAAATGGATTTTCTTCTTTTATCAAAGAGAGAAAGAAATATTGTTCAATCTCTTGGAAAGCTTTCTCTGTTTGACACTCTATAGTCTTGAGTTTATTTAGAAATGGTCTGGTGTGCACAATTCCTTGGTTCAATTTTGAGATTTGTTTGTCTGATATTGTTACAGAGTCTGATGATGAAAACGAAGATGATGTTACTGACCAGTCGGCTGAAGTTGATAAGACCGTTGAGAAACAAGTTGTTACACCACCTGAAGGTAAGGAAGAAATGCCAGAACCTGAAGATGATGATGATGATGAAGATGACGATGAAGAAGAAACAGAACCAAATGAAACTGAAGATGCGACTGAAGACATCACAGCTAGTGATGCTAAGTCTGATGAAACTGAAAATAATGATGAAAAAGCTATTGAAACTGAGGTTGTTGATAAAAATGCATCAGAGGAGAAAAGTGAAGAGACAAGTCAAAATACTCAGAACTCTGAAAGTAAGTATACATCAGGGGTGACAATGTTACGGATATATCCAAAATTCCCGATCTATCTGTAATGAAAGAGCAATTATTTCTGAGTAAAATGAAAGTTATTTGATGAAAATATCTCAAGAAATGGCAAAGTTATGGTCAATTTAATTTGCTCTGATGGATTTTCTTTATTAAATACAAACTGGGTTAAATATGGAAACAATATGGTTGAAGGCCTCTTATTAAGCAAAACTGGTCTGCCGCATATGATTTTCAGGATTTTTAATTTGGCTCTATTGACACCCCTTATACACTCTGATAATAATAATAAAATTGATCTCTATGAACCATAGTCTATCCTTACATAAATTTGCAAATAAAATGTTGCATAATTGTAAAAATTAAAAATAAATTTTTATAATGATTGTTTGTGTACAAATGTAAAAAATACTTCAATACCTGTTTCGTTTGTCATATCAATTGATACTGAATTTATCCAAGCAAATGATATAATTATATAATATACTGTATATTGTATACATTATGTTACTTATACATCGTATATGCCACAGCTGTTTGGCACATTGATTGAAAAGACAACAATATAGTGATGTACATGTATGTATATTATATGTGTACATGTATATAATATATATGTTTCACTATATTGTTACCTTGAAAATCAATGCACCAAACATCTGTGGTACTTGTATATGCATATTATTGAATGAAACCTTATCTGGTTCAAATGCTTAATTTACTGAATGTTTAACCATTTTATCTCAAAGCCAACATTCTATAAACAAAACTAATGTATGTGTAAGTTGTTTGATGTATCTCAGTAGATATGTTTTGTCTACTGCTGAGGGAAATAATTAATTCTGTTATAAATCTTCTTGGTTTGAGAAACACATTTGTAGAACCATTTAATTAATAACTTGGTTCTTTCTACTTTACTTTTAATTTCTCCAGTACTAATTTAAAAAAAAGTTATATAGATACTCTTGTGTGTATACTTTTTGCATTACTGACACTGCACATAGCAAAGGGCTTATTTTGCTTCTATAATTTGCAGGTAATCAATCATGTATTTATTTGGATTGATATTGTTAAGTGACAACTGATAATTTTATTCATATTACAGGGCTCAGATTTGACCCTTAAAATGGCATTTTGACTCTTGAAATTAAATAAAATATAGCTTCAGACTCTTAAGAATTTATACCAAAGAGTTGAGTTTACTTTTACATTAGTGGGAAATTTTGTTGACCCTTAAAATGACAATCAGTTAAGGGTTAATTTTGACCCTCAACTTTTGATGTCTTACGAGTACCCTAATATTCATTAATACGTTTTCACCATATATCATGTATTGCCAAAACCGAAATAAATCCATCTATCTATCGTTAAAATCATATTTCCAGATGAAAGCCCATCGCCTGTGATAACAAACACTGTTAGTACCTCCAGTATGAAGAGTGCTGGATCACTGGAAGATTTACTGGACTCGGCATTAGAAAGCAAACCCTCCAAATCAAAGGAGACTTCACCGACTCCGATAGTTAGCATGGAACCTCCGCCATTGTCTGAGGAGAGTAGTGATGAACAAGACACCACTAAAGATAGAACTAAGTATACTATTCTATTCAAAATAAATCTTAATTTGTGATGAAATATTATAGTTATGGTTTATATTCTATGCATTATATCTGTCATTTTCACAAGTGACACGATGCAGAGGCGGAAGCACAGTGATATGTTGCATAAAATTTGAATTATGAATGAGAAATTATTTACATTTTGTCTTCATTTCTATTCAAACAGAAAAAATAAGTGACTCATTTTCTCCGTACCAGATTTTCGGCATATTTCATAAGATACATTTTCCAAATTTCATTGAACAAGAAATTAGGAAAAACTGTAAATATTAAAGAGTTAATGTATGCCTGACTGTCTGTTTTGGAATAAGTTTAGAAAAAACTGGGCTACCAAACAAAAATTCTGTTAGCCCAGTGGATTACCCCACAAAAAATAAATAAGTCGGACACTGTTGCGTTTGGTAAAACTTTGAACTGTAATTACTGAACTGCTATGTAATGTTGTATCTTTAAGTGGTTAAGGTAGTGTTATGGTTTTAAAATATGTTTGAAAAATTATATTATGCTTACAAAATAAAATCTTGAAACATTTGTTACTGGTACTATTGCTGTTAAAATCTGATGTACTGGATAAATTAGAATGATAATTTGGCAAAAGTTATGCAATTTTAAAAAAAACTTTATCTCGGATTTATTGTTATTATTTGTCAGTATTTCTTATTATCAAGTTTTGCTTTTAAATTAACTTACAATGTGTACATCTGTTGAGTGTAAATAAATCTAATTTACCGGTAAGCATTTTATTAAATATTTACTGTTACATGTTCAATTTATTTCAGGTCAATTTTCGCAGATGATGATGATGACGATGATAATATAGAAGATACTTTAGGCATATCCACTAAACCCGCAGTCAATGGTGACACAGTCAAAAAACCAGCTGAGAAGCAGTCTACAGTAGATGAGGTCGAGCATTTAATTCCGTTACTTATTATTATTTGTAGTTTATTATTTGCCTTTTTCTCTAAACTTCTCGATTCAGGAAAGTAAATACACTGATTAATTTTGTGAGCTTCAATGGATTTTAAGTATGTACATCTTTCTATTTTTATGCCCCCATACAATGTATAGAAAGATTGGTGGCATGTTGTTGTTAGCCTGTCTGTCTGTTTGTTCGTACCAAACCTTGCCTATGAAATCAAAAGCTTCCACCTGCAGTCATCAGACTTCATATGTTGGTTCCTCATGACAACCTCTATAGGACCTGTGCATTTTCAGGTCATTAGGTTAAAGGTCAAGGACATGGGGGTTTTGTGCTTTAAAAAACATCTTTTTAATTTTGACCTCTCCTGGTTAAATCTGATCTTGATATTGCTAGGTATTACACTAATTAAGTCATTACAAATCTTCAAGGTCAATGTTTTTTCTATGTTTTATGATCATCCTTTTGAGCACTTGATTATTTTTAAGGTTTCTATTGCTAGATATTGTATACTCTACTATGAAAATTTGATAAAATTCGATTTTTCTCCACATGTAGAGAAGTTTCTGATTCCTTGTGGAAGGGTAAGTTAGTACTGGTTAGAATACAGTCCAGGAAAACTTGTAAGGTGAATTGGCTGCCATATATAATTGAAAAACTGTTAAAAAATGGCGTTAAACTCAAACAAATAAATAAGCGTATTTGCAATTCCATGTCTCAGAAAATCCTTTTATTCATTTAAAGTACTTCTAGTTATTAATTCTTGTTTTCCTTTTGTTTTCACAAATTCATGATTTTAGGACTGTTTTTAAAAATTCCCTTACCATAAGATATAACTCTAGTACATGACATTGTATAGCAGATATTTTGTCCGATTAAATACAATCATTCAAGGATCATGCCAGTGCAAAAACTGAAACAAATGCTGACCATTGAAGCATATCTGTATATAATATATTTTTATGTATGAACTATTCAAACATTGAGTAAGTGATCCTTATCAAGTTTTGAGTAGCTTACTTCATAACATATCGGTCCAATTCATGTTTGTACTGTTACATCGGTCCAATTCATGTTTGTACTGTTACATCGGTCCAATTCATTGTATATGTTATTATTTGAGGGTCTGGACCAGCAATGTGTTCAGGTAACTATGAATTCTGGGAAACTTATATTAAATTTTGTCTATTTGTGTTTTCATATATAAGTCAATTTTTCTCTCTTTGGCTTGAAATTATTCATGTAGGCAATTGCTTGATATTATTGGTATTGTACACAAGACATTTGAATCTCAATCTGCTCTGACTAGTAATCTCAAACCTCTCAGCTCTGAATCTCATCCAGGGTCAAAGGGTTTCACATGTAAGGAAGCTGTCCAGCTAGCTTGCAGAAGCTTGGTAGTAGTCTGGTTCCCGTCGTACTATAGTATTTTAGTATGAAGTGACAAGGGGCAGGTAATCCAGACTAGCTTGGTAGTTGAATGCTTAGGTTTTTTCTCCACTGTAAATGTGGTTGTTGGTGCAACCTGTAGAAAAAAAGGGAATCTGAATTCTAATGTTCTAATGTGAGGAGTCTTGTCATTATAACTACATGAAAGTTTGCAACCAGATAGTTCACTGCATTCATCTTGTATATAGAGTATTGACTACAATTTAGTCATTGTTGTTCGCAGAATCTGATATTTCTAATATTCATTTTTCATATTTATAAAGATTTACTCTTATTATGGTAAAAAAGAAAACATAACTCAAATAAAGTTGCTACGCGTTTCGTAATTTACTTCCTCAGGCAACTAGTATAATTATTGGAATGATGGTAAACATATGTGTGACGTCATAACATAACATTTTCAGTGTGCTAGCCCTCTATCAACTTAGTTTTGAGGTTGGAGACTCATATTTTGTACTCATAAAGATTTACTCTGAAGCATAGGGGGCTAACACGTTATAGGGATGGTATACAATTCTTTTTAAGGACTGAAATAGCCACCCAGACCAAAACACATTTTCAATGTGCTAGCCCTCTATCAACTTAGTTTTGAGGTTGGAGACTCATATTTTGTACTCATAGGATCTGTAATCACATGTACTTTGTGATACTTCTGTTCATTTCCTCAACATAAAAGATAAATCATAAATGTAATGGTGACATGATAGCTTGATTCCTTATCATATAATTCTTTTAATATTATTGTAATTATTTTGCTGTAAAACTTCATATTGGGGATCTTTTCTCATGTATATGGCTTGAAAGTGGTTTTTATCATGAGCTCTGCTGAGTGACTTGTTCTCTGAATGCCCTAATCATTCTCTGCTAAATGGTCCTGGCCCCGAAGTTGTAAATCTTATAAACCATCTCTGAGCTCAAACTCAAATCCATTCTCATAGTATCATGCATAAAAAGATTTAAATACATATTCAGACCAGTCAGTCACTCACACTTACCGGTATGTACCAATAATTTCATGATTGTCTTTTAAAGATACGAAATTTAACCTCGGAGACTGACTATAAGTTTATAACGTCAGAGCCGGTACTGTCACTTAATCTGACTGCTTTAATTGACTGCATAAAGAATTCTATACCTATTTTAGTTTGGAACATTTGGCCCTGAGGTTAAAAAACTTGATATTCATTATTGATCTCTGAGCTCAAATCTTAATCTTGTCTTCGAATGTTTCTAAATTAATTATGATTTGACAGTAATGATATTATTGATATGATAGTCTGACAGCATAATTGATCTGAATATGTATTTAAACATTAATCAGTGCTATCTTTTTAATGATAATACTTTGAGAACGGAATTGAGATTCGAGTTCAGAGACTGTTCTCAAGTTTTACAACCTTAGAGCTTCATTGGTTTCTGTTAAAGCGTGCAGAAAAAATCTTTTGATACTAAAATGATCATGTGGCTTAATTGTGAAGAGATTTTCATTTTTTGTGATACTGTTAATAATCAGCCAGAGAGAATTTTTGTGATTTCAAAGAAAATCTGACATTGATCACTAAACTGGTTTTACATTTTCATTGTTGTCTTGCGTTCATTTCCCCTGACTCGATTTTTATGTCCTGTATCGATTGATTGGTGGCATATTGTTTTTGGCCTGTCTGATAGTTAACTAAAACCTTGCCTGATAAATCAAAACGCTTCCACCTACAATCATCAAACTTCATATGTAGGTTCCTCATGACATCCTCCACAAGACCTGTGCATTTTCAGGTCATAGGTGAAGATGACATGGAGCGTTGTGTTTTAAAAGAACATCTTGTTTTATATTTGTGAATCAACGCTGTATATGAATTGATTAGACGTTCATTGATGACATTTTACCTTTAATTCTTTTCTATTTTTCAGGATTTGAAACCCAAACCCCCACCGCCACTGTTTGGTGATGACGATGATGATGATGATTTGGACTGGCTTAGTTAACCAGATACAACAATAGGATTTCTTATTCAATTTGTGTGTATAAAAACATTCCATTTGTGATATAAGACAATGTTATATTATTTTATGCATTTTGTCAATAGTCAGAAGAAAAAAATGTTCAACTATATTGTATGTCTTCAGCACAATCTGCTGTCTCTTTTTACAGATTATTTGTTATGTTTGATGGGAAAATGTTGGGACCAGCTGCATATCACGGAAGTCTGAACTGTCTTTAGAATTTTCTTTTGCTACTTTCTTCAAACAATATTTCCTTATCATTTTTCATGATACAGTCACGCCTGTGATAGAAGCCATCTCTGAATAAAGTCCTCCTGTGAATAAAGGTCATTATTTTAAAAAGCATTATTGATTATTTTAAAACAAAATTTCCTCTGAATAAAGACCACCTGTTAATTAAGTTCATGTTATGTCTTTTCCAAGGGTAGTCTTTTTTCACAGGTTTGACTATTTAATTGCTGGTATTAATTCTTAAATGTGAGATCTTTATTAATGTTCAATTGATGACAAAATTATTTACCTTATTTTAACATTTTGTGATAAAAGTGTTTTTAATCTGTTCATGATGACATCATCTTAATTCAGTCCCAAGATGTTTAAACTGGAAACAGAATTATATTCTGTTGCTGGAGTTTATATTAATGTACAGAAATTAATACTCAATCATTTGTATGCATTATTTCTTTATATCACAGTATACTTCACAAATAAGGACTGACACAAGATACCCGTCTTTTGAAATTACTAGCTACAAGTGCCTTCATTAACTGTAAAAAAAAATTGTTTAAAAATTATTATTTCTTTATATTTTTGGAATAATCCCATAGGGATATTTCGGCGTGTAGGTTGTAGATAAATAATACATTGTCTGTGTTTTTTTCTGTACATCCTAGAATAACCTTACATACATGTATGAAGGGTTTTAACTTCACTGTATCTAACTTCGTTTCTACCAGGACCCTGATAAATAATTTTAAGCTACAGTCATAACCATAAGTCATTTTGTTTATACCTACTTGTGTGTCAAACAAACATGTGAACAAACAAACAAAAAAGGTCCTATGGGTGTGATTGTATAAATGACTTTATTATGATTTGTCATAAAATTGTTCCAATACATATCAGGCTTGTGCCTGTTCATTGTACTACGGTTTCTTATTGGCTTCAAGTACAGAAAAACCTGTGTTAACAGCCACCTCCAAATAAAGGCCAACCTTAGAATAAAGGCCAACCTTAGAATAAAGGCCATTCTATAAAATACTGTCATTGATTATTAAGAACAAAATGATCCCCAAATAAAGGCTACCTGTCAATAAAGGTCAGTTAGTTTTTCCCCAGGATGGCCTTTGTTCACAGGTTTGACAGTACATGTAATATAGGCCAAACGTAGGATGTTCATGTGTATGTTATATAAGATATAAATAAGATATGTATTTGTATATTTATGTGCAATATCTGTTTGGATGTTCTGCTGTATTTGTTCATTATCAAATTAACTAATTTGTCAATAACTTTGACTTGATCTAGACTGGTCAAGTACCCCTAGGAGTAAAGCTGTGAACAAAAATGTCACATTAGAAAGATTTTTTTTAATGTTCAACATAAGTTTCTTCCATTGTCTGATTTATGTAATTTATAAGGTGATGATGCATAGATAGATAGATTTATTTCAATATACAATGTGTTAACATGGCATACATCAATCAAACATACATATGATAAGAAATGAAGTGTATAAATTCATGAAAATCCATGTCAAACAACATTATATATCAAGTAAAATGCCAAAAAAGAATTTTTAAGAGACTTATTTCCATTGTGATCCTTGTAGTCGATACTATATGTCTTTAATTCATCATTAAATGCAGTATATATAATTATTTTATGTACAATGAATGATGCAAAGTTTATGTGGCAGGAAATAAATTATTCAGTCACACATATGTACTGATATATATCAGTTTGCTTTTGAAAGCCAATTTTTTTTATGAAATATTAATTACCTGTATATTTGTTAATGATACAAATGATGTTTTTAATATTTATTCATTACACCATATTCTGATGTCACAAAGCAATATTCTGTGTATGATAATCATTAAAGCTTGAATGACTCACCAACATGATAATTTTCTAAAATTCATAACTAGAGTCATTTGATGCAGACTATACAATTATGATGAAATTATCATGTTAAAAGATTATTCTGTGAATGTGTGTTTAATGACAATTCAATCCAGTTGTAATTCAATGCTATAAATATGTTATAGTTGTGACTTTTATGCTGATAAATATACATGTGTATCAATGGCTGACTTTGTTTTTTGTCCTCTCTTCAATATAGTAAATCATTTATAAAATATTTTAAGATACAACTTATAGCAGTAATATTATGGACACGTCAAGCCCACTACAAGTTTGCTTCATTGCACAAGTAATTTGCAAGCTCTGAATGAAGTACAAATGTAATTATCAGAGGGGAAAAAAATGTACTGACTTGTATTGTCACAGAGCCGCTCCAGAAATAGAGCATTTATATTTCTACTCTTTAATTAAAAAGATTTTCCGGAATCTTTATTGTGTCCGATGTCACCACATCCCTATGATTTGCTAGACACAGTACTTGGCTCGGTAATTTGAAAAAAAAATTCCTTGAAAGGCTGAGCTGAATTTCAAACCCATAATATTTCGTTTATTAGACCAGCACATAACCACTAGACCATCAATCACCCCTTAAGGTGGATCGCCGGTTTCCTACAGAAAAATGGTCATTTTTTTAGACGTCAACGCACAATAAAGAAATTTTGCATAAACATCCTTTAATGTATTGGCTAATGCAGACGTGATATATTCAAATGATATTTCCATGGAAACCAAAGAAAATGGCCACCTAGCGGACCGGTATGTTTTTCGTTGATTTTCGCGTTATCTTTTGTATTGCTCCGATAATTTTGTATTTTAAGTTATGCAATTTATTAACTACCATGATGAATCATTTACAAATCCGAAAAAGTCAATAATATTTCATTTCGCCGTTATTAAATCTTAAAAGATGTCGAGCGAACTCTGCAGGGGTGGCAATTTACAATGCCAAAAAATGAGACATTTTTCTAACAGTCGCGTCAACAGTGAAAAAACGGTCCGATTAATTCTTTTTAAAACTCAGTAGAGATTCTTAAAATAATTTGAAAGACTTTAAAAAAAATAAAAACATATGGTCACCGACTTCATTTTCGCTACATTGAAACTTATTTAAACACGGAAAAGGCTAAAAACTTTGCCATAAAATACAAGATCGATGTGACGTCTGCCAAAATATGTCAGTAGCAACTAAAAAGTCGCAACGTCACGTCGATCTTGTATAAAAACGTTGACGTTTTTAGCCTTTTTCCAAGTTTAAATAAGTTTCATTGGCATGAAAACGAAGTCGGTGACCATATTTTTTTATTGCTTTAATGTTTTCTAAATTGTACAAAGAAAAAAACGCATTTTTAAAAAAAAATCATCTGGCCATTTTTTCACTACTGACGCGGTTGAGAGAAAAATGTCTCATTTTTTGGCATTGTAAACAGCCTATCCTACAGAGTTCGCTAGACGTCTTTTAATATGTAATGGCAGCAAAATGTAACATTACTGACTTCTTCGGATTTGTTAATGATCCAGCATTGCAGTTATGTAAATTGCATATAACTTAATACACAATATTATCGGAGCAGTACAGGAAATAACGCGAAAATCAACGAAAAACATATCGCTCCGCTAGGTGGCGCTTTTGAGTGGTTTCCATGGAAATATCATTTGAATATATCATTTCTGGGTTAGCCAATACCTTAAAAGTTGTTCATGCAAAATTTCTTTATTGTAAGTTGACGTCTAAAAAAATGACCATTTTTCTGGAGGAAACCCGCGATCCACCTTAAATTGAAAAAAAATCTGATGTAAATAAACGAGTAATAACAGTATACAAGTACAGCTGTTTGTGGTGAGTATGGTCAATTAGGTTCATTGTTCTGCATTTCTTTGTGATTATGCGACTCAATATCGGTAAGGGAGATAACTACGTGTGGGTAAGATGATCACAACGATGAATGTTGTTATTCATTCGTAAATATTTCTTAATCACCTCTTAACGCATTTCCGGGATATTTTTTGTCGTCAATATTGAAAGTTAAATTGTATCATTTCTGTGAAAGAATTTATTAAGTCATGACTGAAATTTGATCTTATTTATAGATTTAATTGATTCCAACTATAGGCTCGTTTGGAATATTTTTTACTTGAACCGGTAAGTCAATTTTAATTCAAACGCCCGGTCCGATTTCACTGGTCATTAATGAATCATTGATTACACTGTCGTCAGTTGTCGAGTTGAATGAACTGATACGATTATGCCGTCATTTTTTGGAGTTTGATATCGAATCATACTTACGAACGAAACAAGCTAATGTCATTGTCTGTTTACTCGACCTATTGCAAGTCACGTTTGCACTTCATTCTGAACTTAGTTGATCAATGTGTACATGACTTTCCATCTCAAAAACCCTTGACAAGTTCAAGGCCTTGACTTAATCAACGACTTTGATTTGTTGATATAAATTGCATGCACTTGTTGACAATATTATAATTGATAGTAGTTTATCAAAGAAGGGTTTAAATTTTAGGCTTATTTGGTTCTTTATATATATACTTTTTTCTCTTCAGTCACATTAAAATAATAAAAATTAAATATCGTCAGGTATTCCTAACTGAAGAACTACAGGTAATTGAAAAACTGGCAAAGACCTATTCAAATACAGTACAATCTACATTTATATTTTTTTAACGTAATGTTATTCTCGGGTTGAGCTTCATCGAAATATGTATAAATGACATTGTGTTCCAGATTTCCTTCCCTGCCTTTTATAGATGGCGCTGCACCATGCCTAAAAAATGGTGTGTAATGCTGCCTTTATAAATTGGGATTTGGGCTAGACTTACTAATTTGGTTTTCGGTTGACTGATTTCATGAACAAATTGGAAGGGCCATCTTTTGTGCGGGATGGGGCCAAGTCAGAAAGTGTCTTACTGTCACAAACAGTCTAATTAGTTGGACTAAATATCATTTTAAATATGTTACCATATTATTTTTATCAGCTGGTGTCAGTATTAATAAAACATTATAAAAGAAAATAGCAGCACAATTAATTAAAACATAATCTGGCACAGAATGCTGTGAATTACAATATTGAGTAATAAGTACATTAATTTTGTAACATCTATGACTAAATGAGAAAACAAAAATTGAAATCTTTGAATCACTCACGAAAAGTATGGTTTTCAGCCAAATCATGAGAAATTTTGTTTGTACTTTTTTTGGTCCACTTAAAGTTAATTTTTGTCCAGTAAAGTTTGCTTTTTCACTAGTGGACTGAATGCCCGGTACTTAAATAAGTTTTTTATGAAGACTGGGAAACAGCAATGGCACAGAAGCAAGACAACTCTATAAACTAATTATATTGGAGTTGTTGTAAATTGTTTCACCCTAACACCTGTTTGTCAATATTGGACTTTTTTGGGGCCGAATATGGGCACCATTCCCCTCCATGAATAAATTCAATGATATACTTTTTCACCTATTTTAGATCAAAATTGCCCTCAGAGCAACTTTTTTGTTTTTATCAATTTGAAAAGAAAACAGTATTAAATGGTATTAAGTTATCAACTTTTGATTAATTGTATATAATATTAATACACATTATATTAAAATACAGCTACTGCAAGCTAAAATGTTTAGTACAACATACTACATGGTTTCATGTATAAGACATGTGCTTTTTCCTCAAAATTCCCTACCTGAGGGCTAAGCCGCTTTGGGCCCCTTCCCCTAAAGTACAGCCATGGCCCTGCATTGTGGCCAAAAGTTGGTTGAGATTTTTGGTATTACAATGTATCTAATGTACTTGATACCTACCAGTTATTATCTAACACATTTGAACTTTTGCCTCTGACAGTACTTTCAGTACTTTGGTCATGTATTTGTTTTTTGTTATTTACACTGATCTATTTCATGATATGTTTGACTAAAAATGTCTCCTTTGGGAATAAAAGGCAACCGAAAGGGAATTTGTATGAAAGTTTGCTTTCAGTCAAGGAAATGGGGCCAAAATTTGACCATGTATCAGTCCCCTAATATTAGTACTGTTGTATGTGATTGTCTTATATTATGATATCATACAATTTAATACCACATCGTGTGCTATAATGTCTGTTCTGGATTATCCTTCAGCTTAATCACAATTTTCTTATCAAATGCAGAGATCGTGTTTAAGTCAATGTCTTGTTTTCATTGATGATTCACATTCACAAGCCTGTAAATTTATGTGATGTTGTGCTGTGGTGTAACGAAATATGTCAATGATTATGTAGACTATACACTTGTCAGTTAAAAATGAGACAAAAATCATCTGACTGACTACAATTTGTTTTGTGAAGCATGCTGTAGTCAGAACGGCTGTTGTTTGGTTTTTCTTTTTGAGTAAGCTGTAATAGAAATACCGGTATATTGTGTTATAATTATGGGAACTTAAAATCTGGATTTTTCTTTCTTGTATGGAAGCATACAAATAAATTTTACTTTTTAACTTAATTGATTCCATCATTTCATACCTTAAAAATTTAAGTATTTTTTTAAGATTAAAAATCTATTGGATGCCTTCCCTCGGTTTGATATCTCAGACTACAGTTATCTAAAAAAAACAGTCATGCGATTATAGTTACTTTAATTTTTTTTCCTTTCAGTCTATTTTGAAAAAGAATCTTGTTAGGAAACTTATTTTAAAAAAACTCTGGCCTAAGTTTTAATTTGAATATAGGGTAAATTTGTATGCTTCAGAAAGCCTATATCCGGGTTAGTTTATGTTGAATTTATTGTTATACATATAGTACATACAGTCAGGTCTGAATATTCGAATTATTTCAGGAGGATCAATTAAACAAGGTAACAGACTTGTTTTATTTGACGAAAATATTTATAAATTATTCATTAAAATTTTTATATTTATGGAGTACTGTATGTTGGTTATTTATGGTTGATAAATTTTAAGATAAGTCAGTACACAATTACATGTAACTTACTGTACTTTGAGAATATGCATGAAATATAATAAGATAGGTAGCAATGGTCTCAAAGCTTTTTTTTTTTTTTCTTCGCATAATCTTTCATGCTTTCAAGGCATAATTTATCCCAAATATTTTATTAATGCCCTGGCGCTATTAAATTTTGTTGTCATTTTTGGGATTTTGTTGTTAGAAATAATTAATATAGGGGCTGAAGCCAAAAATAGGGTAATATGTCAGGGGTTAAACCATTTTTTAAGGCAAAGGGGACAAAGCTGGGGGGCTGGTAAAAGGTATAATAATTAGATATAGAGGCAAATTTGGAGAATATCAATAAAAAAATTGGGGAAATAGATATTTTGAGGGAAAATATACATGTAGTTTATATTCTAAGGGGAAGACGCTGGCTACGCAGTGTCTCATTCTAAGTAAAGAAAACCCCTGGTTGTCAGGGTAACTAGAAACACTATCACTTTTTGCTCCTTAAGTTTCAGAGAAAGTTAGTAGTACTGGTTAGAATATTATACATACTGTCCATATAACTGAAATATTGTTGAAAATGGCGTTGAACCATTACTGAAACAAATGAATAAATTAATTTTTAGGTAATGAAATTACAATTATGATATTTAATTTATGGATAGCCATTTCAAAACGTAAGTAACCCACTGCCTACAAAATGTACACAAGTACATAATTCATTATAATTTTCTGATGTACATTTGATAGGAAAAAAGAAGTATTTCCCTGGGGGGAGTGGAGTGTTATTTGTAAAGATGATACAGGGCTTTTTTTCCTTCTATAGCAGGGGCCGTTCATAGGCATCTTCCCCTCAGTAAAATTCTTTAAAATCATGCAGTTTTCCCCTAAAATTCAATTTACATCTAGTTTTTTCTTCCCCTATTGCAAAAATTATGCATTATTTTTCCCCAAATTTAAGGAAAAGGCCCCTTCCCCTACCTGTGAAAAAAAACCTGTGATACAAATTTTGATCATATTAACCTCTAAGTCTGTGTTGTAATATTACATACAAATGTATATGTAATATATATAGGTAGTACATTTTGTATTTATAAGCTTTAAGGCCTGAAAAAAGCTGTTTATGGTTTACTGACTACATTGTTGTATTTTTATGTGCTTACCTAAAGTTTTTACGGGCAAAAAATTGCAAAATTGAAAGTTTGAAAATATTTAGGGTTCAGTTGTACCTGAATGTATTCTCACAAAATGTGTTCATGAGAAAAGAAGACTTTTGTACCTATACTTACCTTAATTTTTTTGTCAACTGAAAACTTTTTCAAACATTTTTTTTCTAGCCTACTGACGCAACTTGGTTGTTTTGATCTTACCAGTTGAATGTATACTATTATTTCTTATTGCTTTATCGTGTTTACCAAAGATTTGCTTCAGTGGTTACTTACTTAATTTTTCCTCAAGTTTAGATCTAGTTTATAACATTGAATACTTTTGTCATACTATTTCATTTAAGTACATTAATATTGAATTCATTTGCCAAAATTAGTCAAGTTTGACAATATGAACATCATTACTTGAGCTGAAAATTTTCATGTGCATGAAATAATCACATTTATAACAAAATGGAATATTTTATTATTAAACATTGTGCCTGGGGTGATAGGTGGTCTATTGGCAATGCACTGGACTGCTAGATGAAAGGTTGTGGGTTTGATTCTCGGCTCAGTCTGTCAAATTTCTCAGGATGCTTTTTCAGTATCCCTGTCCCAACTACCGAGTCAAGTGTAACCGTGTCTAGAGAATCAGCGAGGCTTGTATCGGTGCTTTACACCAGGAACAATAAAGAATCAGGAGAAACTATTTGAAAAGAGTAGGGATATAAATGCCTGGTTCTCCTGTATCTTATCTCCCCTCTCTCTGGGGCAGCTTTGAAATGACCATAGCTGTCAAATGGCTCATTAAACAATAGAAAAATAAAAACTGTGCACAGATTTTTGGGGCCATTTTATCGCCGAAATTCGGTCATATTCCCAATGGAAAATAGTATCTTTTTTTCCCAATTCGCAGACAAAAATTCCCAATAAAAAAAAAAAGATTTTTTTTTTTTTATTCATTTTATAAGTTCATTAACATCACTATTGGTAGTAAATACCTTATTCTGCTTTATGGGAGAATAAGTAGATTAAGTTGAACATTGCAAAAATTGTAGTTATACAGTTTTCCCAATTTCGATTAAAACACCGTGAAAATTCCCAATCCTAAGGGTATGGGTCATATTCCCAAAAACACTGAGAAAAAAACCCTGCTGTGCCTGTGTGTGCTCTTATATAATTATATTGTTGTAGAGATTTCAATTGACATTGTACAATTGTATCATATTATTCTATATCACAGTTGTATTTTCCCTCCAGTAACTGATAGTACAAGTCAATATATTCTATTACTATTTATCTTACACCTTATTGTAATTATCAGTAAAAGTATTGAAACCTCCCCCCCCCCCCCCCATTTGTTGGCTGGAGGGGAAAGTAATGAATATACAAACATGTATATAAAATCTGATAGATCTATCTACTGTATAATCAGATTGCATGGTTACTGTATTATAACCTGTGGCAGGTGTTTGTCACTTTCATTAAGATCTGATATTGTCCTTAAGCAACTCAAAGTAATACTGTATACTATTCCTAACAGTGACTGGTAATTTAACAATATTATTATGCACAGTATTGGATGAGTTAAGTGTTTTTCTGTGTGAAATTCATTCCTTCTGTGATAAAGTTTAGCGGTAACTGAGGTAAGTAAGAATTGTTTTTAGAATGATCATTTGAGGAAGAGAATTCATCATTATTGGAATGTGGTGAAAGCTGAACTTTGATTCCCATTTTCATGTCAACCTTTTAATATTAGCTTGCATGTAGCAGAATGAATTTTTCTTTTACATTTCTTGCATACTTCATGAATAGTTCATGAAATATGAATAACTATTTGAAAGGGGAGTTTAAAGGGACTCCTGCCCTTTAATCAGAAGGAGATTGAGTCTTACAGCAGCCAGGGCAAATGTACGAAGTCACGTAGCCGCTTACAACATAAAACAATGGTCATATACGACAGCCAGTTCACCTTAATCTTACCAGTTTTCTTTGACTAGATTCTAACCAATACTTCTCCACACACAAAGGCATATCAACATCTTTGTCTAATTTTCATGGAAGGGTGTGGCCTACCACAACCCAGATTCAACCCCAGAGTGCTGGAATGCAAGTCCATTGCAATTAACACTAAAACCATGGTATAATTATGTACTATCATGATTATTATACCCCCAGATATGAAATATATGGGGGCTAGATTGGATTCACGCTTGACGGTCGGTCCGTGCGTCTGTAGACACAATTTGTCCGGAGAATTTCTAGGCAACTACTTACAGGATTTCAATGAAACTTCACAGAAGTGATCAGTAGTAAGCCTAGTTGTGCTAGCTTAAAGCATTTTTCGTTCAGAATAATTTTCACTGAGTTATGGCCCTTTGTTGTTTTTATATAGTATATACAATAGGCAAATTTTGTCCGGATAGTTTCTCAGCAATTACTCACAGGATCTTAATGAAACTTCACAGAAGTGATCAGTAGTAAGCCTAGTTGTGCATGCTTAAAGCAATTTTCGTTCAGATTGATTATCACTGAGTTATACCCCTTTGTTGTTTTTATACAGTATATACAATAGGCAAATTTTGTCCAGACAATTTCTCAGCAACTACTCAAGGATCTCAATGAAACTTCACAGAAGTGATCAGTAGTAAGCCTAGTTGTGCATGCTTAAAGCAATTTTCGTTCAGATTCATTATCACTGAGTTATACCCCTTTGTTGTTTTTATACAGTATATACAATAGGCAAATTTTGTCCGGACAATTTCTCAGCAACTACTCAAGGATCTCAATGAAACTTCACAGAAGTGATCAGTAGTAAGCCTAGTTGTGCATGCTTAAAGCAATTTTCGTTCAGATTCATTTTCACTGAGTTATACCCCTCTGTTGTTTTTATACAGTATATACAATAGGCAAATTTTGTCCGGACAATTTCTCAGCAACTACTCACAGGATTTCAACGTAACTTCACAGAAGTGATCAGTAGTTGGCTTAGTTGTGCATGCTTAAATCATTTTTCATTTGGATTGATTTTAACTGAGTTATAGCCCTTTGTTTTTTCTACAGTGAATACAATAGGCAAATTTTGTCCTGACTATTTCTCATTGACTACTGCCAGGAATTCTATAAAACTTCTCAGAAGTGATAAGTAGTTAGCCTAGTTGTGCATGCATTAAACTTGTCTTGGTTGGTTAAATTTTCACAGAGTTATGGCCCTTTGTTGTTTTTTATACAGTGTATATACAATATCTCAGTAACTACTCATAGGAATTCAATGAAACTTCACAGAAGTTATAAACAGTTAGCCAAGTTGTGCATGCAATAACCAGGTTTTGTTTGGATTAATTTTCACTGAGTTATGGCCCTTTGTTTTATACAATTAGGTTAATTTTGCCCGTACCATTTCTCAGCAACTACATGCAGGAATTCAGTGAAACATCTTAGAAGTGATAAGTAGTTTGCCAAGTTGTGCATGTCCACAATAGGTTTTGTCCAAGTAAATTTTAATGAGTTATGGCCCTTTGTTATTTTTTATATAATGTATATTTAGAAACTGGTCAGGATGTATCTAAGCAACAATTTGCAGGTATTAAAAAATGAAAATGCATTATATTTCCCTCTGTAAAATGTAACAATAACTGTGTCAAGGCCGCATCTGGGGGTATTCATCACCTTTAGTGATAGTTCTAGTTTTGCTTGCAGACGTTCACGGTGCGCTAAATTGATGACTGTGCCAAAGAAGAATGCACCTAGTATATAGCCTTGACATAGATTATGGTCATGTTGTTTTATTGTAAAAACAGATATAATTAAGATATCAGTAGTTGGCCTTGCTTTGCTTTATCTTGTGATCAGTATGTTGGTAAAGCAAAAAAAAGTACCTTGCTGTTGTTAGCATACACCAAAAATACTTAGTCTGCAAAATATTGTTCCTTCGTAACTGCTAGAGCTCTACATGTATATAATTGCATTATACTTATCATGAAAGTTACTGGCTTAATAGGCTGTTTGTTTTGTATCTCTATTGATTTCATGTCTCCATTCAAAAGAGAAAACAATTACCTGAATTATCACCAAATTATCGTGACAACAATAATTATGCCCCATTAATAAATCTACATCAATGCACACATTATGTGGCAAGAAATAAGGCGTCAATGCTTCTTCCCCAAATAATTTCCGTATATATTCATGAGGATTGGCATTTGAATTTTGTTACAGCAAAAGTGCTATGGTTTTCTACATTTGTTATACTAATTCCTGTACAGTATTGTGGGACAAGTCCATTTATAATATGTTGATTATTCAACTGTCAGGAATTTGATTATTTTACTGTCAGGAACTATAGGGTAAAAAATATGGGTCCAGTCAAACCCAAATCTTCTGACCTAAGTGGAGGTATGATATCTCACTGTAGGGCCATTTGTTCACCTTAATTTGAAAACACACTATCTAGATGACACCCCCAGGGACAATGCATTTTCCGAAGGGGGGGGGGGGTATTGTGATCCCATTTTACAAACCGAAAAAAATGCTGAATATCCTCAGATCATTAGTTTTATCTTGAATATAAAGTGTAATCTACTTTAAGCTAGTGGTAAGTCCTTATGAATTTAGAATTTTGTAAGCAAAAAGGGAGAGGCCTGGTGTCTATTAGGGATCGAGGCAGGGGCGTTTTGATGGGGGAATACAATATATATCAGTTACCCTTTCTATTAATATTCTATCTTTAAAAAAATGAATTATTCTTGTTGCTTACCTTTTTATTTAAATCGTGCTACATCAGACCGTTAATGTAGATGTCGATGTGCCATGAAAGTTGAAACAAACAGAATTTTCTGTTATGAAAACAAACCGCTTTTATTAATTTGTTTACGAGTACATTTGTAGATACAGTAATAATACATGTAATAGATATGTCTGGTAGATAAGTTCTATCGACTTAGTATTTGTTGATTTTTTTCGCCAGTTGATTATGATCAAAATGCTGTCAAGCAGGAAGTAAATTGTCCATTTTTAGATTTTGAGCACATTTTAAACTTATAGTTATAATTCATGAAGATCTTTCCATTCAGTTAAAAGAGATCTACCTAGTGGTACCAATATTTTAGAAAAAATGTAAAATGAAAAAACAAGTTACTTGTCAGGAGTGCTGTGACGTTTTCATGTGTAAACTTATATATTATGCTAGTTCATTTAAATCTATATAATATTATGAAAATTATTGTTCTCAATTTGAGTCTCAGTTTAAATGTACTAGATAACATAATACTCAACAAATTTTGACCTCATCTTTTCTTGAAAAAAGGATGCAAGTGAATATGTGATCTTTTTAAACTTATAAAAAAAATATATAATCTCTGAGGCTCTGTCCTTGACTACCATTATGAAAACTAACCAAAACCAAAAAGGTAAAATGTGACAATTATGTTTTAATTTTATCAGTTATGCCTGTTTAACACTTGCGGTCAAGTGGTAAGGTTGCTGATTTCAAGTCACTGTAACCTCTCACTGATTTGGAGTGGTTTGAGCCCAGCTACCAGATATATGTCTCTTTATGTATGAAAGATGGCAGACTTGTTTACGGAGGACAAGAGTCTAGTACTGGTTCCCAGGAAAGATGATTGGATGAACTGTCCACCTGTTATGACTCTGACGGTTGAAAATTTAATCAATAAACAAATCAAACAAACAGAAAATAGATTAACAAACATATATACAAATGGTAAAATAATCATTAATAAAAGATATCTTAAAATTCAGCTTTGATAAAATCTTAGCCGGATACGATTTAATATTTACATAGATTGTATTTTTGCATGAATGTCTCACTTAGTCTGGAATATGTTTTGTAAGTTGATATAATTTGTATTGAGGTTAATACACACCCTGTTTAGTATTTATTAAACAAAATTGTATAGAATAATTGATGTACCAGGAAGTTTTAAAAATTCTTCACTTAATGAATAATTTTGTACAGTCATATTACATTAAGAACTTGTTGAACACATAAAATAATTTTAAATATAGTTGCATGAATATTTTATTGTGTTGGTCAAATTTGTATACACCAGTTTTACTTCAGTTTGAACTGATTTACAATTTTGTTGACAATAAAAAAAGCAAGGCTGAAAATAAGAATAAGTTTATTTGGAGTGCTCCGACTTAGAATTTTAGCACTTGGTAGGTAGGAAGGTAGGTTACATGTAACAATAGTAAAACAATAGGGCCATGATGGCCCTATATCGCTCACCAGATAAAAAGACTTAGAGAAAATTATCAAAAGCCTTTGTAAAATTAAGTGACCCTGGGGCGGGGACAATTTTGGCCCTACAGCAATAATTTAAACAAACTTAGAGCTTAGATATTTGGTGTGTAGCATTGTCTAGTGGAACTCTGCCAAGTTTATTCAAATTATTGCCCTAGGGTCAAAATTGGCCTGCCCCAGGGGTCACTTGATTTTACATCTATAGACTTATATATAGGCTTATATAGGAATTTTTTTTAAATCTTCTTGGCCGAAATCACAATGCCTAGAGCCTATAGATATTTTGTATGTAGCATTGTCTATTGGACCTCTACCACGTTTGTTCAAATTATTGCCCTGGGGTTAAAATTACCTGCCCTGGGGTTTACTCTAATCTTTTATAGGAAAATTGAAAACATCTTCTTGTCCGAAACTACTAGACCTTGAGCTAAGATATTTGGTTTGTAGCATTGTCTAGCAGACCTCCACCAAGTCTGTTAAAAGTATAGGCCCAAGGTGAAAATTAGCATGATTTATATATGCTTATATAGATATAGGCAAACAAAAAAATCTTCTTGTCCAAAACCCCAAGGCCTATGGCTTACATATTTTGTATGTAACATTGTCTGTTGGACATCTACCAAGTTTGTTTAAATTTTTGCCATACATGTAGGGGCAGAATTGGCCCCGGCCCAGGGTCACTTAATTTTACAAAGGCTCATGATAATTTTCTCCAAGAGTCTTTTTATCTGGTGAGCGATATAGGGCCATCATGGCCCTCTTGTTACAATTATTGACAATCACTGTTTGGCTTTTACATGGGTTACAAACCAGTGCACCATTAAACCTGCTTATCTGAATCTTTGGGAGAACACTGAACTGATGCTTTTGTATTGTTGGTAAGTTCTTTTACTCCCTTTAAGTGTTGGTACAGTCATACTCTGTCCTCACTAACAGGGATGGCTGAATTTACTGAATCAAGATTCAGATATATCCAAATCAGACATCTGGATATTTGGATCAATCATTACATAGCTATTTACTGGTCCCTCATAAATCCCCAAGAATATAAATGTTGAGATTTCAGTAACCATCCGAAAAAATGGTGATATCCGAAATTGAGCAACTGAAATGCAACTTTAGATTTATACAAGATCAGACAAATAATGATTGAGCTTTGAAAATCTATAATTATTTTAGTCAACATATTATGCAAGTAGAGAAATAGGATCTCAGGCTATCTGTCTGGTTCCCAGAAACCAGTAACTTTATAATTTACAGCTTATCATATGCTTTGAATGGTATACTTATTTCCGTGTACTATTTCTGTGTATTTTCAGAATTTTAAGAAGATTTGTATACATCATCTGGTAATAAAACTAGTATAGAACAAGATGGATCACAGTCATCACAATCACAATCATAGTGACATGGGAATGGTAAGATTTGTTATGTGTTTCTTTTAATTTTGATATACTGGACTTTACAAATCTGCCTATCCTCTCTAAACTCGACACAAACTGCTCACCATGGGTCTGAATATACAGTTATTGACTAGTAAATCATTGAATATGATGTGGTATTCACCGACAGAATGTCATATTGACCAAGGCATTTAAGATTAATCATAAAGAAAGATGATTATATCACAAATAACGGCTAGTAATTCAGGTAATGATAAATATTGACCTGGTTCTATTTTAAGACTGGGAAAGTCCGAAATTTCCATGAAATATATCATATTACACCATGTTGAATATACCATTAATGTTATAAAATGGATCAGGCTTTAAGCCAATTAAAATGTGTTTTACTTTATTCATAGATCTTATTATAATGGCCAATGTTGCCTAACCTTCTGTCAATCCCTGGAACCATAAGGCCATCCTTAGAAAAATGCTGGCTAATTGACATTAACGCAACCCAAACATTACAGTGGGTTGATTGGGAAACTTTATTTTGAAGAATGAAATTAGTTTTGGTCAAAATTGTTTAAAAATATTTGGTTCTGTAGAATTTTTAATGAGTTGATTGTGTTATGGTACTGCTAATCAAATATTTTTTTATGCATGGCCTAAGTAATCTTGTTTGTATTTTTGTTTGGAAATGCTTAATTAGCAAATTTCTTAATGGGGCCTCACTGGTTAGTTTTATATACATGTATGTTTATTAATTAGCTTGAAATAATTTTCTATGTATTTTTACTTAGCACGTTTTTGACTTACTGCAGTATAATTCTATAAAATTACCCTAAGCATTTGATGAAAAAAAGGTGACAGCTTTTTAATTTCACTCTGTATATTTAACATTAGAACTATCACGTTTTATATTTATAACATAGATTTTATCACTTTAAGTACACAATGACATCAAGTTTGCATGTACTTATAGACATGTCAAATAATACAACCCTATCATACTCTGTCTTATGTAAACCTAGCTATGATATTCCATATTTGTGAATCAAACATTAGGTGTTATCTTCATTATTAGATAATATAAACATGACCTTGGCTTGATATTTTGTCCTATATGTAGGTAACATATTATATATTGAAATGTTCAGCTCTGATAGGACAAAATTTTCAAACCATATGATATAACATTGTTAGATATAAGAGAATCCTTAAAAAATATTTTGTTTGTGGTTATGCTACCTACTCACCTAAAAAGAGCCTACCAAACTATTGTTTGGTCTCACAGTATTTTTTTGATATTGAAAAATAGCATTCTGATATGTATTTTTTGTTAATTATTAAAGGTATGTTGTAAAAAAATATATTTCCTACCTACATTATATTTTTGCGAAAAAAGTAAAAAAACTGTGGACATTTAAGTAATTGTAGATTGTATAGTTGTGTCTGTTTCAATTACTTCTGTTAGCCTTGGATATCAGTGTCCTCAAGTAAAGCACATTGTAGAAGTCTTTGCAAAATGTGACTGACGGCCAGTAACTGTAACAGCCAGTTTCTGGTTAATTTCTAATAAAAAGGGAATTATTCATGACTTTAAATGTACACCCTGGGTGACTCCATTCTGTGGAATTTCAAGCTTACATCAGTTTTCAAACTTTAATCTACGTACCAAACTAAAGGGTTTGTAAAAGGAACTGCTTAGCTTAAGGTGTTGACTTTTGTTTGGTGACTTATTGTTATCTTCAATGAAGCTTCCACATAGAAATTAGCAACCAATGCATTCCAAACCCAGCCAGGAACCGCAGGGTTAAGTCAAACATCCTGCTCAATGTTTCATCGGATGTCTGCAATAAAAACTGAACGTTATACAATCAACAAAAACGTGGCTTTATCGTACGGACATACTTTGAATACTGGGTGTGCTTGATATAGTGTACTGAGTCCGAGATAGTGAAACTTAAACAAAATAATCTCTGTACCTATATAGACATACAACTGGATGAAAACATTCTGCTTTCTAATCCAAACTCTGATAACAGAATAAATAACATTATCTACACTACAAAATATCTTTATTGGATTTAATTCTACAGGTAATTAATGTTTAAATTTATGATTTTTGGGGTATTTAAATTCATTTTTCTCTCAGCAATTTTACTTATATATTTTCTTATTATCTTATGTTATATATCCTCATCATTTACCTTTGATAGGCTGGAGTTTTTGGGGCCCACTGTACAGTTTCTCTTCAATCAGTAGTACTGCCAAGATCAATTCAATTTTTGTAACTTTTGTGAATTAAAAAAAATGACATAATTATGAATATAATCATTATGTGATTGTGTTAGACAAATAGCCTCTGACTATAGACTTAATTTTGACTGTTACATTGTATTAATCAAGTTGTGGCATGTAATATCACTTACAATAATTTATTATATAATGATATTGAATTTAAAGAGAAATATTCAGTATATGTGCAAAAATATTTCGTAATCTATTTTTAATTTTCGTCATAAAAGGGTCAGTCGGAAAGAATATAAATATATACTTAAAAAAGGGGTTAAATTTCTTTTTTTCAGATCTGCTGAAAATTACACTCGTCAGTTTTGTAAACCAATTGATATAAAAGTTGTGGCCTAATAAGACATAATGATATTTTGATACAATTTATCCCTGATACTTAGAGGAAATGTTGTTAGTTTTTTATAAGATATTTCTTTCTTTGCTTCTAGTCCTATCTATACACGATTAAACGTTCCATTGGAAGTACCGTTACTGTTCATTAAAATTTGACAGCAGACAAATACTAACATACAGACAATGGCCATCTTTTAAGGTCAATGAAAATTGGCAGCATATTGTATTGTATTGTATACCAGCTGTGATCATTAATAAATGTTGTGTTTTTGGGGGTTTTTTTATCCATTTTCATCTTTGATTTATTGCTTGGCAAAGGATGTGCCACTTCGTTCCTTTTTGCTGGCACGTAAGTAGGCCATAACTTTTCCATCTTTTAGATCGTCACATCATAAAGATAATGTTTGTTTACTGCAGCACTACCCAGGAAATTTTCAGTGAGTAGGTTGGATAGAATTTATTTTACAATTCATTTATGTATTGAACCCAAAATGCATGCCAATACTTTTTTATTAGAAAAAATATACACAAAGAGGCCAAAAGATTTTTGTTACTAAGGGTCATTTGGGTGTGTAGGTAGTGTTAGTGGTACCTAGAGCTGGGTATCGGTCCTTAAAAGCGTATCACGATATATCATAATATTTCATGCTGTATCGCGATAAGTATCGCGATATATATAAATGGTAAATTTACAGAAAAACATTACCAATTAACATTTATATAATGCCTTGGGTAACAATACAGACAATAGCTCACAGTGTATTTTCACGAAAAAATACTGTGATATTTATATTGTCTAGCTGATATCGCGATATACCGATAAACCGATAAAACCTCCCAGCTCTAGTGGTACCCCAAACAAAATACTTGGTTTGCCTTGGTGAATGTATGTTTATTGGTAGTCATAAATGAACATATACTTGCATAAATTTATTTTTTATTAGTTTATTTGTGAAGTTACTATGACTGGTATGAATCAAGTATTTATGACAATAAAATTTATGTTGTCAAATCTTTAGTTGGTGATATCTCGGAGTGTCAGTTCAATTACTCCTTACTTATGTTAATGATGAAACGTGTATATGTATACTGTATGTTAGATATTTGGTTTGTTCAGTTACTTAAGCTCAGGTTTTTAGATGATTTAGGACAAGCCATATTTATATATTTCTTACAATGTTATATTGTTGCTATTTGCATTTTGCAATACTCTCAAATTTATGCTCTCTGCAGTATCGATAAGGGGAACTCAATGATAGTTTGTAATTATGTTGGCATAATTTGTAATGATTTTGGCCTGTCTCTTTATCTGTCTATATGTCTGTCTGTTTGTGCAAAACTTTAACCTTGCCTATCAAATCAAAACACTTCCACTTACAGTCATCTGACTTCTTTTGTTGGTTCCTCATGACAAGTTCTGCAGGACCTGTGCATTTTCAAGTCAGTTGGTCAAATGTCAAGGTCACAGCTGGGGTATTGTGTTTTAAAAAAAACGCATATTGTTTTTATCATTTTTGTTGTTGTAGATTTTCTATCATTACTCTAAATGTCTTCTTCTTGTGTAACTAAGAATCTACTTAGTTGTAACATATCCTACGTAACTAATGTTACCCTGATAGTTCATCTTTGTGTTTAAATGTTAAACTAACTCTACCATAATTTGGCTATGATTTCCAATTTCAGACATTTATAACATGATTCGATTAATGCTGGTTATTCATGATTACATTGCATCAGATCCGGGTGATATTTTTCACCTTGATAGCGATTGTCCTTGCTCTCCTGGTGGCCAAATACATGCTTATCAACAACAAGGTGTGTATTTTGTGTGCGTGAAAATTCTCTTTGAAGTACCCAATCAATCAATGATAGAACTTACTCTAGAATTGTAAATTGCCTTGTTTTGGGGATAAGTTCACATGGGGGGGGGGGCTAGTAAGATGTTGGGATGGTGATGTATAACGTCTAAAATTGTCATCAATGGAACAAAATTTATGTATTATATTTTGATATAATTTGTCTCAATAAAGCTCATTATTTATAATAATCTAAGGCGAGTTGCTGAAATTTAAACACTCTAGAAAATGAGATTTTTTCTTCAGATAATGATGTAATTTGATCAGTTTGTGTTTAATATTATGTGATGTTCAAATGTTTGAATGATTTAAACACAAACACATTATATCATAGGATTATTTACAACTATCGCACATTTCGAACTAGTGCATCTTTTTATTTATGAGAAAAAAGTCCGGAATATTGAGATGACCCCGCCCATTGAAGTATGATTTCTACATGTTTTCATTATGTTTTTACTCGAACCGAATTTTCCACTGCTGAAAACGGTCAAAATCAGAACAAGCTGAATTTAATTGTTTACCGGAGATAAGCTTTGCAAATGATACCTTTTAAAACATTTTTCCTGGATTGCCTTGACCTGTGTCTGATATGCAAGTGCGACCTTTACACAAATGATTACGGTATGGTAAACTATTACAAAATACACAATGTCATTGCTTTTGTAGTTGGCAATATTTGTTCTGTATTTCAACTATGATAATGAGAATTAACAGCTATTTATTAAAGCCTATTTTATTGAATACTGGTTTCAAAGGTGGGCCTTTTATTAGGGGTTTGCTGTATCTAAAAATGAAATGTACCAAGGTTGATAATTACCTGTAAACAGAACTTACCTGTAGAGTGACTATCGTTTTTTGCTTGTTCAAATATACAATACTTAACAGCTATATAAATGCAAGATTTTAGATACGTTGCATTATTTTATGCCTGACTCAATCTAAGCACTTTCATGCATTCCTGTTTCAAAATGTTATAAAATGAGAATGTGTAACTGAATGTGATCGATTTGTCAACAAATGTTTTGGAATATGATGTTAATGTCCTCCTTCAGTGTAATCAAATTCATACCAACTGGGACTCATGAGGTATAAAACTTGCATTTTTAAGTTGTCAGGCCATCCTTAAGAAAATGTTTGTTTGCTGTAACCCTACCCAGAGAATTTTCAGTGGGTAGGTGTGAAGGATATTATTATTTTATGATTTATAATCTTTAAAAAATACATGTCAGAATGTTATTTTTTTATTTAAAAAAAAAGTTTTACCGGTACCCAAGAGGCCAAAAAAGTTGGGTAGAGCCATTTTAGCGTTACCCTAAACAAAATATTTTTATGCCCCTGCATAACGGGTATTGTTTTTGGCCTGTCTGTCTTGTCTGTTTAACCTTGTCTATAAAATGAGAATGCTTCCACCTGAACTGTCATCAAACTTCATATGTTGGCTCCTCAAGACAACCTCTGTACAGGATCTGTGCATTTTTATGTCAGTAGGTCAAAGGTCAGTGTTACCCGAAGGGGGCATTGTGTTTTAAAAAACATATATTGTATAAGAATGGCCATATACACTGTATAAAAAGATCACAATTTAATGTATTCATAAACATACTTGATGTTAATCTTAGTTTGTATAAATTTTCACAATGTTACAGCCAACATGGGAAATTTAATGTGAAAACGAGATCACATAATCTCTTTAAGTGTCTACATTTTGACTTTAAAACCACTTAAGGTGTACAAGTGCCACAGTTTAGATGTCCTACATGCTCTGCCTATTTAATGATGTTTTCACCTTTAATTAAGGTTACAAGAAATGACACCCTTGTGACATATATGCTGTTTTTCTCTGATTATATGTAACTTTGGCTTCAAAACCGGGGACCGTAGGATGGTGTTTTTCTTGACGTGTATTAATACTTTCACAATTATTTTTACTTATTTTATTATTGTGTCATGTCACTTGTAGGATTCTCATGTTTTTTTCGTGACCTATATTTTAGTAACTAAATGAAATTATAATTGATATGTCACTTACTTTTGTCTTATTTGTGTTTGTAGGCCATTGTGATTCTTCCAAAAATGTTCTATGTTTTATGTGCCACTTAAAGTACATAACTAATGATGCAAATTGATGAACAGTTAGATGGAAAATGTTTTTTTACTGTCAATTTTAATAGTACTCGTATCATATATCATATATTCAAGTATCACATAGGTTTTCGAATAGAAAGCAACATCTCTGGCCACCAGGGCCTCTGGAGAACACTGCATATATGAAAGCTTATAGAATATGTTGCAACAGACAACATTCATCCATTGTCCCTGACATATCAAAGAGGTGAATTTTTGCTGCAGAAACTTAAACAAGAAAACATACCACACCCTTTGCTAAACGAGCTGCAATCTGTGATTATTGATAATAATTTACGCTGACAGATTGCTTAATTGTGTATTTCAGAGCAGTACAACATCATCGACCATGGATATGAGTAATATGGGAGGTAATGGTGGTCATGGTGGACATGCAGGACATGGTGGTCTAGACATGGACATGAATGATACTGACAGAACATGTAGTGGACATATGCTGGTAACCTTCTCTTCTTTTTACATATACTGTATGTTAAGTGCTTAAGTTTGCGTCGTGGAAATGTTCGTGTTTTTCACGAAAGGCCTAGTTAATTAAGCAAATATTTCTGCTAGCGAAATTTTCTTACCACACACACACAGTGTTTTGTTCTTAATCATCAACGAATGTTACGTCTTGTCAGAAGAATGATTTTTCACTAACATTAAATTTTATGAACGCGAAATGCATGGAGTTACTGATACAATGTACGCGAACATTTTGACATGCTCTAATATCAACTCATACAGTAATACAAAAAGTCTCCTTGTATATAAATTATGTTTTGCTAGCATAAATACAAAATTGTAAGAAAGATATAATGAAATTCAATGTACAGTATAACCCCTAAAAATCGAAATTCTCGGACAAAAAATCGGACAATTCTTTCAAGTTTCATTTTTTCTCGGAATTTCAAAAATTATTTATCGAAAGTTCTCTGAAAACGGGAATTCTCAGTTTTTAGGAGTATTGTTGTGTAAGTATTAATTGCAGAACCTTTTTAGGGGTCATTGCTGGTAGATCATCTGATAAAGAGGTTGATGTGTGATTTATATAACCTATTGTTTCAGTGGTAGAAGTATGATCTGTATAATTATAACATTAATGAAAAATAATTCTCCTACTTAACTGTCTGTAAAAAGGTTTGGTCATGTAAACCCATACCAACTTTTTGGAAGGATGGACTAAGTCTAAATTGTTAATAAAATCAACATTTTTATGCCCCCGTATCGATTAACCTTGCCTATAAAATCAAAATGCCTGCACCTACTTCCATCAAACTTCATATGTAGGTTCCTCATGACAACCTCTACAGGACCTATGCATTTACAGGTCCGTAGGTCAAAGGTCACAGTGTCATTGTGTTTTAAAAAATTCCGACATTTTTTTATGATACTACTCCTACATTTTTCATGGGATTTTGACGAAACTTTCACAGACTTCATATATTCCGGGTTTGTGATTTGATCATTTTTGACGGAATTATGGCCGTTTGTTTATTTTGTGTGATTGTCAAGGGATTTTGATAAAAATTTCATGGAACTATTGTTATCGAGATACCCAATGCATGTTGTAAAGGTTTTATGATTCGATAGATTTTTACCGAATTATGGCCCTTTGTTTATTTTGTGCATATGTAATATATAGAGAAATACTCTTTTGTTTGCAAATACTTCTGTATTTCTCAAGGGATTTTTACCAAACTTTGATAGAACTATTGTCACCATGTTCACCAGCACATATTGTTAGGGTTTTGTGATTCGATCATTTTTAGCAGATTTACGGCCCTTTGTTTGCCTGTACCGAAATTTAACCTTGCCTATTCAATCAAAACACTACCACCTGCAATCATCGAACTTCATATCTTGGTTCATCATGCCAATCTCTACAGGACCTGTGCATTTTCAAAAAGGGCAACTGGAGGGGGCATGGTGTTTATAAAACACATCTTGTATTTGTTTGAACCTTAGGTCAAGACAATAATGTGATCTATTTCCAGCATTAAATCGAGGGTTCAACGCAACAGTGTTGTAACTCATATTGAAATAAGAACAAGTTACGACAGTCTTGCACTAAGCCCTCGAAATTCATTTTCAATGTTTATATATATTTCTTGTATTTGCTGCTGACTCCTTGTGGCACAGTATAAGTTTACAATTCTGGAATGCTGGTTAGGTGAACCGGCCGTTGTATATGGCTGAAAAAATATTTGAAAAGCAGCGTTAAACTCACTGAAGCTGAAAACTACTTATTTGATTTTAGATGTTCTTCCACACTGGTAAATGTGAATACATTTTGTTCGAAAATCTGCGTACTTCAGATGTCGGAGGTAAGTTGAAAAAGTTTGATGGTCCACCTTTGTACATTCTTTGATCAATTTCACCAGTCATTTACAGTTAACGACCAAAACCATATAGAGGGTAGATAGAACACTATATTTAACTTTCAAAAAAAATATCTAAAAATAACTTACGTGCTTTGGAGGTACAAATTATCCCAAAATATTTTTTATTGGATTTTGGATTTGGTTGGTAGAAAATTCAGGCTCAGGTAACTATAAACATGATTGCTTTTTCTGGCCTTTGTAAAAGTTGAAAATTATATTCACAGAACTTTTTGAATTGTTAGAATGGATATTTATAATAATGCTCTGGATAAGGAACATGTAGTACACATGTAGTCAATTGTCTCTTCTAGATCTGGATATGTATATAATTATTATATGCATTCATTTGAGTCAACAAACTTTTTGGTTACTTAATTTGCAGAATTCCATCTTGAAGAGATTTGTATTCCTTGTTTAAAAAACATTACAAGTCAGCTCCTAATAAAGACTACCCTGTGAATAAAGGCCACCCTGTGAATAAAGGCCACCCTGTGAATAAAGGCCATTCTTTTAAAAACTGCTATACATTATGTAGAACAAAATGAACACTGAATAAAAGTCACCTGTCAATAAAAGCCACATTTTATCTTTCAAAAGGGTGGTCTTCGTTTACTTGTATTTAGTTGTTATATCTTAATATGTCTACAGGTTTAGTTGGAGCTTGTATAGCTGTCTTTGCACTGGCTGTGATATATGAAGGTTTAAAGGTTGTAAGAGAAGTGTTGCTACAGAAGTCCATGTTGGCAGCAAATAGATACGCTGTATCGAATGGAACCTCATCACAAGATACAATGGTGATAAGCAATAAAAATGTTGGGTAAGTATCATTCTGTCAATCAGTGAATCATCAAGTACATGACTGTACATGCTAAGAAAATCCTAGTTACTACTGTATTTTCATTTATTTTTGTTGGGCTCAATTTTCGTGTCTTTTACTAAAATGGCTATTTAGTGGGGAAATAAATTTGTGGATTTTGAAAAAAATACTTTACCTCTGCATTTAAATTTGTGGGGATTTGATTTGATGGATGAGCCGACCCACGAAATCCATGAAATTAAATCCCCAACGAAAATTAATGATTCCACAGTATTTTATTTTAGTGACAATTAAATTTACCTCTTTGCAGCTCATGTATGGCAAGGAATAGTTACATGTTAGGTTAAGCTTTGTAATTAATATATATGTAAGTGTAAAGTCTATGTATAAATATACAAAAATTTGTTCCTATGAGAAAGTTGAGCTTCAGAAATAGGTCAGGGAGTCATGTTGCAAAAAATTTGACTTAGATGTCTAATTTTTGTGAAAAGTACATTTTACATTAACAATGTTTATCAGATTAATTAACAGTAAAGTAACAGTTGGGTAATTCAGAGTGTATTGACATTGTTATGAAATCCATTGTACCGTTCAGTTAAATTATCATATTTGCTCATTATAGCTATCAAAACTAATGCTATACATGTTTATGATGTTATCAATATTGTGCTAACAAAAGCATAACCAATTCATCCGAAGCTACCATGTAGTTAGCTGCATGCTGTAATGCTGTAAACTTAGTGACCAGAAGTCTCTTCCTGTTCTATTTGAATCAGAAAAGTGACAATACGGCTTACAATGTTTGTAATTGTTTTCGATGTTCTTACAAACACTCAAAGAATAGAAAGTTGCTTTACAAAACATTCTTTTGTAGTTGTATAATACATTATGTCTAATTTTTCCCCATCTCATGTACCTGAAATTGAGTGAAATATATCATTGTAAAAGGCGTGTAAATGTTTGGTTTTAAATATTCATACCAATAAGTCTTTGTGAACTAATTCAGTCAAACACTAAAATTGTGTTTAATGATACGTGTCTTTAGCATGTCCATGACTTTAAAGAGCTGTATTACATTTTTGTTTCTATTATTGAATGCCTTGCTATCAATATTGCATGCTTTATAATATGGTATACTTTTTCTTGCATGCTTCATTTATTTATCATTCATTTTTAAAACAGAGCATCTCAGGACGGGAAAAAATTCAGGTGATAAATATATGTGCAATCCTCGTTAACCTTCTAACTGTCTATTTGATAACTTAATGATATTAAACAGTTTTTAATGAATGTGGATGAGTGTCACATCTTAATCGCTGGTCATGTCAGTGGCCACCATTATGAAGCTGTGTGAAAGTTGTATATCCTTAAAATGGTATATTTGAGCTGTAGTCTGCAACTTATGGCATTTGATTGTGTGATGTGTTGGACAATCGCAAAATTGCCACTTTTCATATTCAATATTTAGATAAATATTCACACTGCTATTTCGGACAAATCACCAGGTTACCAAAACTTTCAATAGAAATGCTATATGTTATTTCAGAATTTATTTAAAAACTGGAAATGCATAGATATATCTTCCCCACAACACAAAGGGAGAATTTAATAATTTTCTGACAATAAAATCCATTGAATTGAAAATATGGGGCATTATATGATGTCATATCAAGTCATACGATTCAATGATAATTAGCTGGTAGGGTGCTGGTGAAATATGAATGATGATAACTGGTTAAATTTTTTTTTAATGTATTCATCACCATTCTGAAAGCATGAATATTAATGAGTTTCTGTATTGCTATGTTTACTAAAATGTTAGGTCATGTGTCTACATTTATGAGATCATATTACATAGCGTCTACATATTTTGATGCATTTAGTTACCTTTCCATTTTTCCTCATTATTACTAAGAATGTAAGATGATCATGTAATTCCTTCCAGTTACAATAGAACAGTGTTAAGACCCATTAAGTAAATGCAGCCTTGCCATTGGATGATTGGAAACTGAACGATAGTAACTTTCCATAGCCGCCACTCGCTTAGTGCGCATGAATTTTTATGCGAAACAAAGTACTGAATTTTTCTACATCCACTATGCAAAGTTTAATGTTTTTTAAATTTATTAACATCAAACTTTATCTATCCTCTCACTTTATGGTCGACAACCAATTACATTTTTCTAATTATGTTTGGTGGACCAGGGTTTGTAATTTTGAACTCTGGGCATGG
This sequence comes from Lutraria lutraria, assembly GCA_964023205.1. NCBI lineage: Eukaryota > Metazoa > Mollusca > Bivalvia > Venerida > Mactridae > Lutraria > Lutraria lutraria. The sequence continues at coordinate 6,813,255 of OZ026840.1, forward strand.
TACATATTAAAAATTGTAGCCAATTTGAGTATGTAGCATTCATTCTTTGCCACTGGTCTTGTATGTGAAGAAATTGACTCTTACACTTAGACAACAAGATTTGTAAAATTTATGTTAAATTATTAAAACTTAAATATATTGTATTACACTTATATTTTAACCAGCACCCTGTCTAAATTAATTGATTTAATTTGTGAAAAGGTGTTTATAAAGAAAGCAAGTTGCAATGAAACTGTAACTTTTGTTGAAAACCATACAAGTTTTTGGCTTCACTCTTAAGTGCATCTTATTTCTGAATTCAGACTTTGTTTTGATTAATCTTTTGCTAGTTCTGTAAATAATCCATGTACTTTAATACTTATACTAGCATTTCTAACAGTTTTATTTGCTCACAATCCTTAAAAGTCCACCATAATGTGCTTTCAATTTAATTAAAGCAGTGTAGATAACTATTAGGGCTGAGTACCGGTTCACGTATCGTATCGAATACCGGTATATAGGGTTCGGTTGATATATCGTATTGAATGTTAATGTATCAAACAAATATCGATCAAAACAAAAAAGGATTTTAAAAACATGTTTTGGACCGTATTTTGTGAATTTTCGTCAAATAAAAAGTTGTGACACCTACCTGCTGTCAACCACAACAAGAAAATAGCTTTAATTGCAGTTCAGCATGGGTGTTTGGCATGCCTGTTGAATTAACATTAGGTACCTTCCATTATTGTTAGGTATATAAGTAGCCTATAGATATGCAGCCAAAATTTGTGTTTGTGTTAAGTTTCTGTGCCAGTACAGTCAATGTTTCTCAGTACTTCTGATTTTATTTCAATATAGAACATCAAATGATATATCGAATATCGATCATTCTGTATCGACACAAATATTGTATCGATAATTTTTATCGATACTCAGCCCTAATAACCATGCAGTGTTACTAAATGATACTTTTGTTATTTACATCTAGTGACACACCCAATGGAGGAACTTACAAATCAAAGCCTGACAAAGCTGCAAGCTGGTGATTGTTCATTGATTACAGACTTATTAGATGCTAATGATCATATCATATTCATTAACAGAGAAAGGATTTCTAATTGGTCACAGAAATGTTTCTGGAGTTCACAAGTTTTCAATGTTCGAAATCTTAATAATAGACAAATAATAAATCATGTATAGTCAAACCTGTGAACAATGGCCACCCTTGGGAAAGACAAATTTTGGCCTTTACATACAGGTGGCCTGAATTTGGAGGTCATTTTGTTCTAAATACATGTACCCAGTAATCAATGATGGTTTAAAAGAATGGCCTTCATTTACAGGGTGGCCTGTATTCAGAGGTGGCCGCAAACACAAGTTTGACAGTACATGATATTAAATTCATATTGTTTAGTTAATTAGTGATTTGATTAAGAATTGGTGTAATCTTTTAAGTAGCCCAAAGTCATTCAGCATTTAAAGTATGCTGACATGAAATTTATTTAAATCAAGAAAACAAGAACTAACTGACTGACTGATGAAATCAGAAAGTAGTTTGGATAAGTGGCACTACTTCTGCTGTGACCAATTAGAGAATAATTTGCGTAGTGTATTAGACTCAGTAAATTCCATTAAAGTTGTTTATTGATCAGCAAGGTTTTAACTTACAAAGTTGTGAAGAATAAGTTACAGCTTTGTTGCTCTGAAATCACCCGATGCTTTGACATATTATAGTACTTGCTTAGGCCTGAAAGATAGTCATGTTGCGGGTTACCCAACCATCCCTATTATTGTGAGTGCCAACAGGGGCTTAAGCTTCTAATAGCAAAATCAAGCTATATGGGAACAAATAGTGCTCCAAGGCTCAAAAGATATATATGCTTAGAAAACTTGTAGAAAAAAGTCTTAACTTTCAGCCTGTCTGTCCCTATTATTTTGGTCAACTAGTCATAAACGTGATTATTTTTACTAGTGTTGTCAATGTTTGCTAGAAAGTACTGCTTTTAAAGTTAATGCTAACTGAGTATTTTGTGTACAAATTTTACACCAACAAACCTGTCTTTGAAGAGCAGCTTTTGGAAAAACAAAATAGATTAGTCTGAATTTAGAGTCTAATTTCTTTTTCTGCCAGACACCTGCTTTGTACACTGTATAAGCCAGGTATTTTTTAAGAAATAATGCTTTTTTTTTCAAACTGCCACCAATTCCCAAATGGGTTACTAAAGTATATCCATGTAGGCAAATACATGGTATTTTATGAAAGTAAATTCCAGATTTAGTTTGTCTGCTTGAAAATATTTAACACCAGTGTATTACTTAAATCAATTGCTTGATTGGCTTTTATTAACAAGCACTTATACCGCAATCAGTAATTGGCCTAACAGTTGTATATTACAAGCAAATAAAAGATATTAATATTATATTACTACAGGCCTGACAAAGTTATTGAACTTACATTACACCCATGCTTACAATACAAACAAAAAACTAGGACAAAAATGAATATAGGTCAAAGCAACTATTAAATGACTCTTAAGTTGAATTATACTATATTTTAGCAAGATTGCATGCTATTTTTATGACCTCATTTTGATAGATTGGGGGCATATTGTTTTTGGCCTACCTGTCTGTGGTTTGTACCAAACTTTAACCTTGCCAGTAAAATCAAAACCTACATTCTTCTAGTTTCATATGTTAGTCCCTCATGACAACCTCTACAGGACCTGTGCATTTTCTGGTCAGTATATAAGTCACGGTCACAGGGGCACTGTGTTTAAAAAACACATTGTTGAATTTATAATCAACAGTTTATTAATTTTTCATCACAGTTTACATACGCATCTTAAAATAATATCTTGTCTGTATGTTTCGATGTCATTTGTTGTAATTGAAAGAGCTGTATTCTTGTAATATTGACATGATGTTCCATGAATTTGTTCATGAAGATTTGTTCATGAAGATTTATTCATGAAAATAAAATTTTGTTCACTACCTCACTCTTTCATCTATGAAAACATCAGTGTAACTGATAGAAATCCAGAATAATGTAATTGTATTTGTGTTACCCCAGGGAGACATATCGTGGGTTCAATGCAACAGTGTCGTAACTCAAATTGAAACAAGAACAAGTTACGACAGTGTTGCGCTGAGCCCTCCATATCTTTATGTATGCATACCAATTGCATGTTAACTTGACTGAGTTTGTTGAAATCTTGATTAAATACCTCGTTACAGTACATTAGGTGTTTGCTGTATCCTGAAGAAATAATCTAATACTAAATTACAATTATTTCATAGACTGCATAGATATGAATATCTTGTGTATCTGCAGTATTGTATTCAGAATTTTTGTTATTTCATAAGAACATCATCTGTGTTTTCATGGTAAAAGATCAATGTTAATAAACTGTATCATTCATATATCTGATTGTAAACTGTAGTGTTTATTGTTCATACATGGTGATATGAAGCAATGAAGAGAGTCATGTGACTACTTGGAAGTCCTCATCTTACACTTTACATTCAAATATGATCACATTACAAAATACATTTCTAGACTTAGGTCTCTGACAACTTCACTTCAAAATTTCTCAAAGTCTCAAGTTAGTCCTTAGTGAATCTGGTGATAAGTGAATTAGTGTCTGAAAAAAAAATATTATGTTTGTCATACATTATAAAAGCCATTGATCTAATGTTCTTCAATCTGTCAGGTGTTTTAATTCTATCTAATATACCGAGGGTTCAACGCAACAGTGTCGTAACTCGTATGAAAATAAGAACAAGTTACAACAGTGTTGCGCTGAGCCCTCAAATTATTACTATCTATAGCTTCATTACCCTATGTTTGATCCTGTATACTATACTTGTCTTTGTTTCGCTGTGTTTGATTGGTCAATTAAGTATTTGAATAATTTTGATTGGTTAATTAAGTATTTGAATAATTTTGATTGTTCAATTAAGTATTTGAATAATTTTGATTGGTTAATCAATTTTGTTGTTCGAATTTGACTGGTTGATCAGTTTATGACTTTGTTTAAAAATGTTCTGTAGCGTACACATTATTAACCAGTTCCTTGAATAAAACAATGTAAAATTAGACAAGTAATAGTATCAATCAATGTTAAAATGTATCAAAGAACTCTTTTTATACTTCTTCATTCAGTGATTTATTTAGAGTTCATCATTTCTTATCTGTCAGATAATTTGGTTCTTTATACTTCATTAACTATTCATGAAGTATGCAAGAATACTTCAAGAAAAATTCATGATTTGATGAATTCCTTTAAGAGACTTATTCAGGCTATTGTAGTACCGGTACATATATATAGACTGCTAGTTTCATGTTAGATTTGTTTAGGTATACTGTGATATATATTTATTTAGTGATTAACTTTCTATTTATACAGTGAATACATTTACAACTTTGCAATATAAAATTACTTTTACATGCTTACATGTATCAAAATACGAGTAAGCATATATATATGCATGAAGTCACATGAGTTGCCTGTAAAAACGAACAGAAAATGACATTTTTTATTTAGGTTTTTATTGAGTTCATCTTTCAGTTAATTAATATAATATATGTCAATGTCAAAAAAAAGTAACATGACTAATTAACTGTACCTTATCAGTCAGTTTAAATAATTCACAGAATTATAGGCACTGCCTTTTTATAATTATGTCTTTTCGAGGAAATCATATATTTTATAGTTTATTTAATGTTAATTCACATTTTACCTGTAAGGCCTGTTTTTGATTTATCATTCTTGTTAGTGAATGAATTTTGAATATTGCACATGTCCCTGCATTTTTATTCTGCCTGTTTCAAGTATTAAATTGTGTAATGTACTTTTTAATTGGTCAATGTAAGGAAGAGTTTTAAATAAGCTGAGAGAAAAAACTTCCTTGCACAAAATCACTGTACCATTATAGGTTGTGACATTTGTGTAATATGATGTTTTATATTTTCGTACCATGCATCTTGTGTAATATTATATACAGTCTGGTACCAGGCGTCTTGTTGTATACACACATTTCATGTTACACCTTGGTTTTATTTTGGTGTAAATGTTTTGTATGTTAAAGCTTGGATTTTACATCATGAAGTCAATTATTGTATGCATGTCTGTCTCACTTTTAAATAAGTTAATGTAAGGATCCATTAAATTCAATGAAGAGTTTTTTTTGTATATATAATGTTTTAATAATTTACTTGCTACAGGGAGGGAGTAGAGAAGAGTGGTGGTTATGAATGCATTTAAATATCTGACTTTCATATTTGTCCCAAAATAACATACATTATAGAAATTGTGCATAGAATATGCCAGTTAGCAAACTGTACATAAAATAGAAATTATACTGGTCATGATATTTCAAGTTATTTTTTATGGTTTTAATACAGGATGATATAGAAATATGAAAACAGGCCAGTTGTCAATCATTGTACAGGTTTTTTACCTTTACCTTAAAAATCAGTTTACTTTAATAACTCTCTTACATTGTCAGATGTAAATATAATGTAACAATTTTCATGCAATAAAATCTTTGCCGGCCCAATCAGCTTCAATATTACCTTGGTGATGAAAACTTCATGATCGCCCTCATATGTCAGGGTTGGGTCAAAAGCTTTCAAATTTATTATGATATAAGTACCAGTAACTGTTATGTTAATGTAAGTTTTATTACGTATCAGCTGTTGAAAACCTTGCGACAATCAATACCTATGCTACAAAGTGTTTGCTGTCTATAAACATAATTATTATTATATTCACTTGCTAGATGGCACTTAAAGCCTCAGTTTAGACAAAAAATACTTACATCTGTAATTTATCCCAATGATATGAGCAGAGTTTTTTTTCTAAAACTGGGTTTTTATTTCTTGTAGATCTAGATTTTCTCTCAATTTTATGAATCTTTGACCTCATCTTTCTTGTCTTGTTATATTAAACCTTGGCTTTTCCCTTGTAAACTGTATTGGTGATGGGAATCATACAAGATCACCCATATTTATGAAGTAGCTAGCTGATTGGTTACATGTATACCGGTAAACTGATTGTTATCTTGTAACCTTCAGTTTATCAACTTAATGGTTTGAACTTATATACATTTGTATTAGTATCAATTATTATTTTTGGAACATTTGAATAAGGGCCGTTGTCCAGTGGTTAGTGCGCTAGATTTGAAACCGGGCAATCCGGGTTCGATACCAGGTCACAGCAGGTCATACCCGTCCATGACAACAATGTTGATTTTCAACCACATGTGGAGAAGTTGTCTGTTCCTTGTGGAAGTGTAGCTAGTACTGGTTAATTAGTATACCGTCCAGGAAAACTTGTTAGTTGAGTCGGCCGCCGTATATATGACACAAAATTGTTGAAAAATGGCGTTAAAAACCCAAATTGACAAACAAACATTATAATAATGTCTGTTACCTAGGTTACCTAGGTGATACGTCAAATGTTTTAATGATGTCATGAAATTGTTCTAATTGGTTTGTTATGAATTGGACAGTAAAATTTCGGGTACAGTCTGAGAAAGTGTCAGTCACCAGACAGATAAGTTTTATAGAAGATGCTGATATATAAAGCAAAATATTTTGAAGTAGTCTTAAGTGCTGGAGGATTGGAGGGCTGTCTTGCAGTACTGTTCCACATGACTGTGTTGTTTTTTAACATTTTTTGAAATTATAGGGATTTCTTTCATTTATTGAGAAGTCAAGGATTTATTCTTTCATTAACAACATTACATGTATTATCTCTTTTTGCTGACATGGAGATTTCAGGAAATTATTATTAATATTAAATAATGCCAATGTTCCACAGATAAATATCTTTACTGAAATGAAGACTGGAGTATCAGACCATTGATTGTAAAATTGTAATAAATTCTCTTTAAAACATCAATATTTAATCCAAATTACCCTCAATGAAAAAAATGTCAGAATATGGTCTTCATCATGTACATGCGTATCAGTTGAGTTGTATTCTGTAATTCCTTTTTCAATGAATTTTAATGAATTTTAAGTAAAATTATTACAATTTTACCACTAATTCTGCTTTAAAGCTAATGTAGCATATTTTGAATTTATTTGCAAAATGATCAATTCTATGAAACTTTCTCTTTGCTGGCTTTAAAATATAATTATTAACCTGAAATACATACATTTGCTTAAAATATAAAATGTATGTTCAATATTTGCTATTTTAGCCGAGATATTTCCATGAAACAATCACATGATGTGTTAAATCCCATAGATCTTATAAAAGTAAACTAATGTTCATATTTGTATGTTTCAGTATACACATGATGAGTGGCGGACATTTCTTGCAGACATTTCTACACATGGTACAAGTCTTCATAAGCTACTGCCTCATGTTGGTATTCATGACGTACAACGCTTGGCTCTGTTTGAGCGTGATTCTTGGAGCTGGTTTAGGATACTTCATGTTTGGGTGGCGGAAGGCTATAGTCGTGGACATAAATGAACATTGTCATTAGTGACACTGACAATGGTACCTGTGGATGTTGGAAGTATTTTCGATAATGTATCAGCTCTGAGATGTATTAGTAAGATCGACTGGTATCTAGGGAAACAAGAACTAATGTTTTGAAATACTTCAGTGTGTATCCACAGATACTTATATACTTAAGAAAATATGATGTAATATATGTTCAGAAAATGTGATTTAATATATGTTAAGTAAATGTGATTTTTTAATCATTTCCCTACAAACAATATCTTTCTAAAGCTTGACTTCACCTCTTCTTGAGTTTTATAATCCAATGAAAAAATAGAAGTTGTGAATTCATGCTTTCAGATATTCAGAGAGTGTACAGATATATGTATGTAAAAAAACCCAGCCATCATTGATGGATATATTTTTGTTATGTTATTTTTGGGGAAAAAAATAATCATTTGAGCACATCATATAGCCAGTCTATCATTCCAATGTATCATAATAAATATCATTAATTATTGTCTTTAGATATAAGTATAGAATAAATTTATTTTCTGTTTGATTTTTTTTTAGTCAGAAAAAAAATACCTTAATTAAAAGGCTTTTCTTTGTTTGTATCTAAATTAACATGCCCTCTGTTTGATCTGTTTATACTCTTAGGCATAAAAATTTTTTGTTTGTTTTTGGTTCCCTGACCTAACATAATTTTCCCCTGCTACCCTAGGACTTTTTCTTAGCCTGAGAAATAGAAAACCACTTTCTCACTTTTTACTTTTCCGAATGCTTCCATAAGCAAAAGCAAGAACAAAACAAAGCACCCCTGACCTACCTTTCTTATTTTTAATGAGCATGTAACCAGAAACAATCTAATTTTTAGGCCTTATTGATAGATTTGTTTCTTAATAGAAATTGTATAGAATCGAGGGCTCAGCGCAACACTGTCGTAACTTGTTCTTATTTCAATATAAGTTACGACACTGTTGCATTGAACCCTCGAAATATTACCTTTCATAATACCAACCTAGTACAGAGGTTAACTGCAAGGGTGCTATAAGGAATTATCATAAAGGTTGACATTAATGAGATGCAAACTATTCAACAGAAATATTATTACAATGTACTTTCCTGTTCTGAGTTTGTAATGTGATCAAATTAAAATTTCTTGATTAATAAAAAATTACAAGAAACAGCTACTGATGTCTCGTTACAATGTCACATTCTTATATTGCAATTCCCTTGACTTTTTGGAATAAATTAAGGTTTTTAGAAAAAGGGGCCACTTAGATGACCCCTTTATTAAGACATTGACAAATTTGTTACTCTGTACTTCAGAGGATGCAAGATGATGTTTAATTTTTTTAATTTGTTTTATGACTTGTTTAAATTTGTTCAATTACCTACCATGTGACCCTGCAAATATTGCTTTCATGTTTTTATTACTTCTGGTTTGTTTTATATGCTTAAAACAGTTTGATCATATTGTCTGTTGTTTTTTAAAATTATATGTAATAAAATGTTACATTTTTAATGGACTCTTTGTGTCTATTTCATGTTGAAAGTCAAGCTTAATTGAAGTTATAGTTTTTTTCTGCATTTTTTGTATACAGTATGTGAAATTAAACCACTTGACTGTCTTTGAGGCTTTTTGGTTATTTCAAATTTTATTGAAATCATAAATGGATGATTTTTGTACCTTATATCTATTGTTTACGACAAAAATTTCATGTACACCTCGAACAGAGAAAGAACCTTGTATAGGTAAGAGCCTTAATGTTGATGTGGGATACATTATGGTTCAAACATAATGGCTGTATATGACTCATCATTTTTAGATTGTGGAAACAGTTTTAATAATTCTCACAATGAATCTTATTTGTCTTCCAATGTCTGGTTTGCCATTTTTGTTACAATGTAAACAAGTACACATAATTATGATATTATGTGTCAACAATAAATAAATCATTAAAGTAACTGATAATTAATACGTACATCAACAATTTGTTTGTTCAAAATACGTACCATATAATGACATTTCTTATTGTATTTTATTATAACACTGTGATAACTCTAAAACAAAATTCTATATGGTTATTCATATTAAACGTTTCTTGGCAGTTACGATGACCCAACTCATTAAAAAACGGGCGACTTAAACCTTTTATTTGTTATTTATTCCATCTTTGTATTTTGTACAAGACTAGTGTACAATGTTAACAAAAATATTGCCTACTTAGTACCTACCCTTCTCAATATTTAAAAATTTGGTCATGTAATTGTCAGTCAACATATTTTTACAAAATGACCTCATTAGCTAAATTTGATTTTGTCACTAAATGTCTTACGGTCCAACGTATTAATATTCATCATTTTATTTGTGTGAAATGTTGGTGTATGTGGAGAAGTGAACAAGCATAATATTGTCACAAACTGGCATAAGGGTTTATATTGTTTCTTATCATTTGTCAAACATTTGTCTGGGTTATCTGCCCCTGATTTATTATCATTTAATGAATTATGATCTATAAGACCACCAAGTTACACTTTTTGTCCAACCCTTCATTGTTACATTCTATTGCTTAAATTTCAACAGTTTTTACAATGTCTTCTAGTCTTCTTTTGAAATAATTTGCCTTTTAAGTTTAGTATTATGCAGGGGTGTAGCCAGCTTTGAATAAATGGTACACTCGCAATGGTGTGGGGGGATAAGAACAACACCTGCATACAAAATTTTTAAAGACAGCTTACCTATGCCATTGTATTTTTTATTTTCGTTGGGCTCAATTTTCATGGTTTTTAATAAAATGGCTATTTCGTGGGGACAAAAATTTGTGGATTTTGATCTTTGAAAATAAATGCCTTACCTCAGCATTTGAATTCGTGGGGATTTGATTTCATAAATGAGCAGACCAACGAAATCCACGAAATTGAACCCCTAACGAAAATTAATGATTCTGCAGTATACTATGGTATAGATTTAGTTGAATGTTTAGTAGAATTTAGATTTTGATCCCTCAAGGTCTATCACCCCTTAGCTTTCAAATCAGATGCAATTTTTGGCCATATTTATATTTCACTTTGAAGCTACACATTTGGGTTTTGCTGTCTACGCCCCTGTAATGTTTGAATTATAATATTCTCTGTATGACTTTAATGGTATTCTGTCTTATTTCTAATGTTGTTTTAAATTGTTTATTATTTTTTCAACTTAGTGTTGAAACCTTTGATATTATCTGTTAATGCCTTTAACTAAAACTTAAACATGTATTTTATCTTTAATTACTATCATATACAGTAGAACAGTCGACTGGTCATGTCACGTCACGATGTGTTGTAAAAATATTCTTTCATGCATTTTCTTCTCCTTATATGCATAGAACATGGTTACCATAGTCATGGTGGCCAGAACAAGTATCCTACAATACTTGTCTTGATTCTTGCATCATTAATTTTTCATACAATACATAATTATTTCATACCCCACCCACATGCTACATCATTAATAATGTAAATTCTGATACAGATATACTAGTATATACAAATGTAGGTTTATAAGAATATAGTGGTGAATGATTCATCCATGTTTGTATTGTGTATATAGATCATGCTTTGAGTTATTGGGTCATCATTTTCATGCTTTATCAAAAATACAATTTAATTATTCTCAAAATCTTCGAATATTTTTTACGTCTATTACATACTAATATTAGTATTTATTGATATAAGGGACGCAACTTTTGTTTTTCTTCTCTGTTGAATTAACTCCCTTGAAACATACTTCTTAAGGTTTTGTGATAATTAGATTGTTGACTAGAGTTGTGTTACATGTTTGTTATTGAACAAATCTATTTTTTCAACCAGTTAAACTCTCTGTTTTCAAATACATGTTCATTGTCTAGTTAATCTCAACAAAGAATGTTCTTATTACGCTACAGAGGTTGTAATGGGCTCTACCCTTCCAAGTCACTTATCTACCAAGTTGTCAATTCATAAGGTCATTTGCGTGAGTGATATAATGTAAATAGCTATGCTTATGTCAACCTTATGATAAATTTGACAGAGTGATGTCTAAAAATTTAAGCAAAATGATAAGTTTGGTTGTTGGAAACTGAAACGATAGTTGAACTTTCCTTAGCCGTCACAAGCTCGGTGCACATGAATTTTGAAGCGGACCAATGTACTTCGTTTTTCTACATCAACCAAGCGATTGTTAAACTCATTCATGTTACAGTGCAAGGCTATGTAAGTTAAGTGTCCGTGAGTACTTTCTGTACTTTGATAATGACTCTATCAGTTCTATGATAAGTTTTTACTAATAATAATAATACACATATCCTGTTACTGAACTTTGAGCATTTCCGTTTTCCCATTACATACAGTTGTTATTGTGAGATATTGACAGTAGAATTAATTATCATGAGGATTAACCTTTATGTAAACTATAAATGGGAAAAGTATAACATTTATGTACGTGAAAACATACCTGTATATAGCAAATAAATATATTTTATTGCAATCTATTTGTTCTGTCTTTATTTTCGACTGACACATTCTAAAGTATTTAGCTACGGCTTGTATATGAGAAAATTCTCTTAGAGGAAGTCAGAAGGCTTCCATGATTCCATTTGAAAATCTATGAGACTTATCAATGATTAGAATTATGAGAATGATACCTGTTTTAAAACATATCTATTCATCATGATCAATAAGGCATTGTAAGGCACAGCATGTAATGTGAGAATCTTAGAAATATAATGTAAAATTATATGTAATAATTAAATATAACTAACTTGTTGATACAAAGGTACACAATTTGAAATCTGTATCAGTCTATTAGTAGCCAAATGTGCAACAACAATTTGTTAAAAATGTGTCGAATAATAGATAGAAGTAGGCTATCTAAGGTAACAGAAATAATAATAATTGGGCTATACTAGTACTAATTTTGTAACAATAACATCTTCGAATAGCATTAAGAAAAGTACAGTGTTTGGTTAAGAAGACCTTTAGATAAAATGTGTTCTGTGGTGTTACTTTTATACACATTTAATAGGAAAAATGGGACACATTAATTGAGACTGGTGTTGTACTGGTGTTTAACCAGTCTTCTTAAAACATAACCTAATAATTTTGATGTATAAAAAACGATCGGGTATGATTTGTAAAAGAACACAGATTGCAGTTGAAGACAACATAGAAATTAAAGCAAAGAATTCTATCGAAGTATGGCTCTTACTGATTATTCTGTGTCAAAGAACCTCAGACGTCAGTTGATAAAATGGAGACTAACGCTAGATACATGTACACGAAAATATTACACCATTCTGCATTCCATTTGACCAGGGCCAGTGAAACTTTGTTTTGCTCAGATAGCAATTGTCCATACACATAATTATGTTGATAACTAAGATGATGTAAGGGGTCAACATTCAGATAATATAGGATAATGGATTTGACATAGATCTATGACTTGGATTTATCAGTAATTAGGATGTTACTATTTTTACAAGAAGTCCAGAAAAAATTGCATTTGCCAACCCGATTGTTGATTTGAGTTTGTTCTCTTGTTCACAAATTGCTAGGAGTATAAAATAATGGCTGAGCAGAAAACTTTGCCAACTGCAAGCGATGGAGACACAGCTTTTAACTTCAATGGTGTGTTCCGCGACGTGCATTCGAAGACATGTAGAGAAAAGTTGTATAAATCTCAAGCCTTAATATCAGAAAACAAGTGGACGGAAGCCAAGGAGTTATTAAACATCGCATTGTGTGGTTCAACTGACGAACATGATGTGAGAAATTTGAATCTGGTTTTGGCAGAAATAGAAATGTATCAAGCGCGCGCAATACCAGAAGGAACGAAAACTGCTGAAAGTATCAATTGGGATGATGTTGCTGAACGAAATGTGAGAAGTTACTTCGAGAAGATGGATGACCTTCCTCAAAGTATGTTCTTTCTAAGATCTAAGAAGAACGATAGAATTATACTTGGTAGAAGAATTCTGTCCCACCAGTATGTCGGAAACAAGATACGGGAGCTACATTGTAGTCACGTGACAGCAAGTATGTTACTAGGTCGTCTTGTGGACCAGCGGACGAAAGAAGATGGTTACGTTTTATTTTACAATGAGCTTACTGCTGGAGAGAAAATATGCCTCATGAATGCAATTCTAGAAGCTGGCATGTCTGAATATGAGCTTACCTTCCCTTTTCCGGCTCTTATTGGTGAAAACAAAGAAGAGTTCCAGTCCCCGGATGAGGGCTGGGAGATCGACGAGAAACTGGCGCTCTCTCTCGGTGAGGGAGAAGTTTACATCCGGAAGTTCGCAATACACTACTTGAATACGCTCGAGAGAAAAGATCTTCGGTTGTTTGACTGCGCATGCTCAACTGGTCAGTTTCTGTGGACTATGAAGCAAGGTATTCCTGGATGTTACACTATTGGAAGTGACCTGAGCGCTCACATGGTGAAATTTGCGACCAAACGTGTGGATGAAATTTTCTGTGCCAATGCTTTGGAGCCTAAAGTTACTCCAAGAAGCGTTGATGTTGTTTTCATCCGATTTATTAATTCAGAAGTTGTGAAGACTGAAATTGCAAGCAGTTTCTTGAAGCCACTCACTGAGTGTCTAAAAAAAGATGGAATAATGATAATTTTGGGCCACACACCTATACTGACATCACGCGCTGAAATCATGATGAAGATGTCAAATCTGGAAATCCTTCAGTGTTTGGGTGGAGCTAAAGAATGGAATGGTGTTTTCCAATTCTACGTATGCCGACGTACGGATTAATTGCCATGGAAATGCAATTAATAAAATTAAAGAACATTATAGGACTGCATGTCTAGATAGACAGAATTTATGATATTTATATAAGCCCGATGGATTTAACATAAACATGTACAATCAACGTCTATAACACTTGTATTTTGCACTACATTATTAAATATTTGTTATCACCTATACATACATATATATGTATATGAATCTATTTAAATCATGAGTTTGTTGCGTTCTTAATTTTTGCGACTTATTGCAAATTGAAACATAGCTTATGAACAGTTTATTCGTTAAACATAATTGAGCGACTTCATCTGTATGAACCTCACCTGAATACTTGGACCACGTACTCAGTACAGTTAGGACCAATGTCACGAGGTATTGTGTTCTGTTCTGAGAACATACAGTTATGTATTTACAAATCATAGACTCTATAAACTATGATGTCACCTGATCGTAAAAAGTTAAAATATCGACGGTAGAAAGTTACAATACTCGATGGTGAAAATTTAGAACAAACGATGTAAAAACTATTATGCATTTGTATTTGCTATAGCTTAAATAAGCGCATCGTACTAAAACCAAAGGGTCATGTCACATAAAAATATCCTTACAAAAAAAATCTTTAAAAAAATATATAAAAATTATTTCATATTTATATAGTCTATATAGAATCTAAATACGAAATATTTTTTTTTATGATATATATTTTTTTTGTAGGATATTTTTATGTGACATGACCCTTTGACTAAAACATAAATACACGTAGCAGTAACTTCTGTTCATCAGAAGTGCATAAATGCACGCACTGTTTTTACGTACTCGTAAATATACAAAATTGGTGCCAAAACAAACGTATCCGCTTGCAACACCACAGTATACAGCATGATATATGTTACGTCAGGGGATATTAATCTGAAACCACATCAGTAATATGCTGTCAATATATGGGGGAAAAATGACCCCAATGTTATAAAATTTGTGATCGCGGCCTTCAAGCTTCGGACTTGATTTTTATCAAAATCAAGTCCTTTGTAATCGTTGACTTATATTTTTCGCTGGACTCCATAACAGCTTGGTTAAAAGAATGCCACATAAAGGAAATAGTACGCAACTAAATGGTATATTTATATAGAAGTATCTGGAATCTTTCCCCAATTAAGTGTGTCAGATCTAAATACATTTCAAATCATTCTATTGTAACTACATGGAAAGAGTCATGTATCTAAATAAGTGCTTGTCGGTAGATACATGAGATTTTCAAATGCGTAGAATTAAAACCGCGTATTCACTGTCCAATAAATTATCTTGCCGTAAAAGTAGTTCTACTTTCGGTTTTCGTCCGATAGTTCAGAAAAATCTCCACGGACGTATTCATGCATTTGCAACAATCTACCATCGATGTGTGTGTTTTGTGCCTTTCTAACATTTCTTAATATTACAAAGCGAATTCTCATTTAATCGCATTCCGTGATATTCACACCAACTAGTGTTATTTTGATGACGGAATCGCTATTTATAGACTCACTAGTAGCAAAGCGTAACCGATGTGGGGAGTTTGATTTATCGAAGGTTGAATGTTAAAACTGCGGCTTAAGAATAATAATTCGAGTCGCTAAATACGAACGTAAATTACTGGATACGTGCTTTTAAAATTTACTGTTTAAGAGTTCCTTTTACGCCAGATTATTTAGAATTACATAATCACGTCTGAATTTCATGCAACATCGGGTTAACTATAGGTCATATAGGTCTTACTCTACTGTGTCAGGACCTTCTTGATTTGAGTGACCCTGAATGTGTTCAATCCCAGCAAACACCCGACGTTGATTCAACGTAAGAATCACGACGACTATACAACGTCTGAATAAGACGTCTGCATGACGTTGGATTATGGTCAGATAATGATTTTGTTGAAATCATAACGAAAATTGAATATTGTCATGAAAAAACAACAACAAAAAACATATAAACCTTGTTCTTTCGCATATATTATTATGTTAGGGATGAGTTAAAAATAGCAAAACACTCTGACATGTTTACTCCCCTTAAAATGTTTCATATTACCGATAGGCGTCGCTTCGAGGGTCCATGCAGTTATTTCGAATTTTACGATAATTATTTTCTACACTATTTGAAAATAATTAAATAAAGAAACGTTTGTCGACAATAATATAAAAATATTCTTCATAAAACCTACAAAATAAATGGATTAAAATCGTTTAATTTACATGAAAATGGACAGATCTAATTATTCAAAACTACCAGCAACGGTTAATTATGAATAGTGTTCAACGGTCCCAAGGAAAGATTTCGGGATAAGATTCAAAAGATCTGTCAAATTCGGATTTTAAGGTAAGTGGAATTTATGATTTAATTTGATGTGTGATTTAAGTATTAAAAATGTCAGTAAAAAGATGCATATGTAGATGCATGCATATATAATCGGAAATTCAGCAAACTTTTATTTTAAATCGAACAAGTAGTCAACCAATTTCATAACTGATTGCACCCAATACCGTGTTGGTCGCTTTTAAGTTCGCTTATAGGTAGTCAAATGTATTTTTATTTAAAAGTGCGATCATCTTTTGTTACACTTTAAAAATCAAGTAAAACAAAACTGGTGAAATTACATTTTAAACTATCTGTTGTGTAAAGTCTAAATTCAAGACTACACAAATATTCACAATCACTGTTCTGGTATCAGTTACATGTACATGTCTTAATGTCCATTATTTCCAACAAAATTGAGCATGAAAAACAGCATGAACTTAATTTGAAACTGTTCCAGAGAAGGTTTTATTACCGACAACTGCCAAACTGGCCAGTGCCCGAATTGATTGATGAGTCCTCAGGTCAAATGTTCTTCATGCACGTAGGAAATGTGTTAATGAAAATTTGAGAGAGATAATATTATGTTATTCATTTCGTGTGGGGAACTTGTATGCTTCAGATTTAATTAAGAAGGATGTTTGGATTTATTATGCCTGGCATATATGTACGTGTTTTTGAGTTATGATCACTGGTTGATACTACATTGAATTCTTATAAATATAGTTTTATTTTCAATGTTCATGTGTCAAGTTAAAGAATTTTTGAATAAGTAATACATGTTCATTTGCTCTAACTTATAGTTTATTATAATTGTTTACAGATTGATGTCCAAATTTAACATGACTGGGAACGATGGAATTCTACACGTCAAGCTTGTTTGGCGTTGTTCAAGGTAAATTTATCATTTTTTATTTCTGAATAATCCGTAATTAATTCAGTCATGGTTGTAAAATTATGTATGAGGACTACAACATAATATCATACAAACACTGATTAAGTAAAAAAGCTGGGCTTTCTCATAGCAAAATGCATGTCTAAATAATACCGTTTGAGATTGCATGCATTTGCCTATATTGAATATTATTAGGTATATATTATATTAATTAGAATAAATTCTGCATGTTCAGTTTTCTGTGAGCTTGTGTAATTTTCTCTTTGATTTTGTTGCTTGGTATAATCCAGTCTTTAGAAAAATTGAATATGTATTAATCATGGCAGATTGATAACAGAAACACAGAAGACTGTATATTTTTCAAATAGTAAAAATTACTAGCTTGGATAGATGAAATGACTTCAGAAAATGCCCGCTGACTGAATATGCTTGCTCTTTTACTATTTCAGCAAATACTATGAAGTCTATGTCAAAGGAAACTGAACAGGATGCCAGCCAGGCCTGTCCACTGAAGTAGACTCCAGAATCACAGACAGGAAATCCGGAGGGATTAATTTATTAGTTTCTAACTGTTTTGTACATGTCATTTAAACGAATTCTTTAAGTGTTCATGATCACAGAATAATCATCTACTGTGTGTTTATACAAAATTATGTACGGTATTCGTTTCTACATGTGTATGTAATAATTTGCAAGAATAAATTAGATATATTCCAAATTGTGAACAAAATTTGTTTTTTGTTTGACATTTCAAATGATAAATTTAGACTAGGTTGTATTGTGAGATTAAAAGTGAACTTTCTGATATAGGTTATAGACATATTAATTATTGAGCAATATTATTTTAATAGTGTTCAGTATCCTCATGAAGAACTAATTATACAGGATTAGTAACTGGCGTCATTATGTTCTTTGTTTAAACATCACTGAGTTTTGTTGATATAATCACCTTAATTACTTACAGGCGTGTAAATATATACACGTTGGATTTTGGTTGTATACAGGTTGGATTGTGGTTGCATACAGGTTGGAGTTTGGTTGTATACAGGTTGGAATGTGGTTGTAAACACGTTGGATTTTGGTTGTATACAGGTTGGATTGTGGTTGTATACACGTTGGATTTTGGTTGTATACACGACGTTGTATTGACGTCGGGAAATGACGTCTAAAAAACTTTCATTTACAACCTAAATCCAACGTCAGGGTACAACGTCTGTACAACGTTTTTACAACGTCAAGTGTTTGCAGGGATGCGACGATGTTCTGTTGTGTTAAAACCAGAAGAATCAATGTTTGTATTTACTGTTACTGAAGTGTTGTTTACTAGTTTTGTACAATAAAGAGTTTTTAATGCAATTAAATTGTCCTCAATTAATGTGCTAATCATTAAACTTTCCAATATCAGGCTTTTTTCATTTTAAAATTTTAGCAAAGGGACTATAGTAAAGGCCTAGCCTATGTCATTTACCTATATGCATATGACCTGCATTACAATATGAATGAAAAATCGGTCCGTAATTTTAAATGTTAAAATATTTGTATGGGCCGCTCTAACGATGTGGGTACACATTTCTCTCTGGTAAAAATCAAGTCCGACAGTACTTTCAGTACTTTGATTTATCGTAGCTGGTGTAAAGCACAAATACACGCCTGACCCGTTGTCCTGTGGGATGAGGACACTGAAAAGCGTCCCGTGACAGAAGACTTAGCCAAGATTCGAACCTACAACCATAGAGACAGCCGTTTTGGTTTCGAATATGGTATTAAGGACATATCCAGTGGACAGATTTTCTTATAACTTTCTCAAATACTTCTTCTACATGTAAGTGCACATGTCAGATCTATCAACACTGAAAACATTATAAGTTGCGGAGCTTGTTTCATACATACAAGCATTCCTGGGGACACGCACACGTGAACAAATAAAACAATAACTATTTCCAAGGACTTATATACATACATATGTATTTCAAAGGACTTACATACATACATACAATGTCAAACAAATCAAATATTAGTTAATTAGGTTAAATGATTATAGTTGGTACACAACACAACATATTTTCTTTAGCCTAATTAGGTCAATCATTTAATACTTAGAGATATGAATTGGGTTATAAGTTATCATAAGACAATGATAAGAACAATATGTTGAAACATCGCCATGAATTTTGCTCTGCTTTTGACGATTTTACTTCCGACGGCAGGTATGTCAGTACTGAACGTATATTTCATATTTAAAACTACATGTATATGTAGTTTATCTGTTTTTATAAGCTTTTAAAACGAGAAATAATTCGATACATTTTTAACAATACAACACATAAACAATGTAAAATCACTTTCCCTTTGTTTGTACGTGAGATTTTCATTTTAGAATCTAAGATTCACTGTATACAAGACGTACCATCATTAAAATGTTTTTTTGTTTGTTTTTTAACAATTGATAGGTATATGTAGACATCTCATTATGTTTCTTTTGTCGTTGTTTAATTCATCTGCTCGTACTGAAAATGAAAATCTAGAACAAAAAAGAAGAAAACACTTGTAAGCAAAAATGTACCAAAACAATTCATGGGTGGGGAAATTAACTTATCACCATGTTGTATGTTCGTGTCTATTCATTTACTGATAATTACTAAAATAAGTTACATGTTGCTTGTATCTATTCATTAACTTACAATCGTGTTGTATGGTACTTGTATCTATTCATTAACTTACAATCGTGTTGTATGGTATTTGTATCTATTCATTAACTTATCACCATGTTGTATGTTCGTGTCTATTCATTAACTGATAATTACTAAAATAAGTTACATGTTGCTTGTATCTATTCATTAACTTACAATCGTGTTGTATGGTATTTGTATCTATTCATTAACTTACAATCATGTTGTATGGTACTTGTATCTATTCATTAACTTACAATCGTGTTGTATGGAATTTGTATCTATTCATTAACTTACAATCGTGTTGTATGGTATTTGTATCTATTCATAAACAGATCATCGCGTGAGCGTGCTTTTATCTAAATCATAACTGACCATTATTTTGTATATGTGTAATACACATATATTTTAAAATCATCATTTTGTATCTAATCATTAACTAATCATCATGTAGAATGTTGTTTGAATATATTCATTAACTGAGGCTGCCTATGTAGTATGTATCTATTCATTAATTAACCATCATGTTGTATGGTGTTTGTGTCTATTTATTCCATCTACATCTACAGGTTACATCGTCGCAGTCACACTTGACTATAACGCGATGGGTGGTTGTTGGTCAGAAAAAAAAGAATACAAAAGAGAGTATAGAGAGAGAAAGAAGTGTTACAATTAAAAGAAAGAAGTCATAGGAAAAAGGTTTTGTCCAACTGTTTATTCGCCTGCCCCCCCCCCATGCCTCTCCGGTTATGGTGGCCACTGCCGGCACAGCCCTAGGGATCATCGATGTTTTACTTACAGCTGGGACACTATACTTATTAGATTGAGAGATTGGTCAGCTATTAACTGACCATCAAGTTTTATGTTGTTTATATCTACATGTATTCATTCATCAATAATCGTGCTGTATGTTGTTTGTATCCGTGGTGTTTGTATTAACTGAACATAATGTTGTATGTATATACATGTATTCATTATCTGATTATCATGCTTCATATTGTTTGTGTCTTATCATTAATTGAGTATAATGTTGTATGTATCAATTTATCAAATGACTATAACGTTTTTTTGTGGTTTGTATCTATTAATTAACTGATAACCGTGCGCTGTATATGGTTTTGTATGCATTCATTAACCGGCCATAAAGCTGTATATTCTGTTTGTACCTATTCATTAACTGACCATGTGTTGTGTTTGTATGTAATCATAAGCTGATCATCATATTTTAGGTAGTGTTTGTATCAATGGATGGGTGTCACACAATGGTACATGCTATCACTTCAGCCATGACCTGGAACAAATGTCTGGAGCCGTGGTAATGAGCCCTACATCTGTTAAATCATACAGTCATCTTGATTCATAAAAATTAATTCGACTATTTCTGAAATCAGTGGGATTGCATTGTTATCTATCAATTCGTAACTGACTTACGCCATTCTTACAACGACCTTGGTCATGATCTCAGTATGACGTCATAGTTTAGTCTGAATATGACTCCAAATATGGTCAACACCTGATAAATGTGATTCACTTAATGTGTATCATCAGTAGTAAGATCTTTTCTCCATGTAGTAGAAGTGTGAACTTCAGTCTGAAAGAACTGTATAGAACTGTGTTTAATGGTCCTTTTTTAATGATATACAAATGTACATGTATCAGTTGTACAGGTTCACCTACCTGGTTTTCCTGAACTGTACTCTAACAAGTACTAATTCATGTACAGACAAATCTGTGTTACAGGCTACCTCTGAATAAAGGCCGCCCTGTGAAAAAAATGTCTTTCTTTGAAAACCCATCATTGATTATTTAGAACAAAATAAACTCAGAATAAAGACCACATTCAATAAAGGCCCCATTTGTCATTCGCAAGGGTGGCACTGGTTTGACTATATTACACATTTTTTCATGAACTTATAAAATTATTATATATCCACAAGGAGTTGGCAAATTCTCCCCATATGCAGAAAAATCTGGGTTTTTTTTCAAATGATCATCTTTGACCCTTATTTGAACCCGAATTGCCTGGTTACAAGTCCGGCGCACTAACAACTGGACCATGGCCAAAGCCTTTTCAAGAACAAGTCTCTGTCTGTCTAATAAATTTTCAATAAAAAAAAATTTGTAAAAAAATTATAATGTTATTATGTATTATTCTGACGAAGGCTCAATGCTGAAACGTTAAGAAACATAAAGAAATTTTTAACATGTGTTGTTGTTGTTTTAACTGTATTGTAATAAATTTTCAAGAATTGCCGAAATATCTTAATTTCATAACTGTTTATGTTTGTCTTCAGCTGAGAATAAAACCGAAATTCTTATAAGGCATGATTGAAGTACTAATGATATCATTGATTTTTAATAGATTGGGAAGGTTTTTAAAAATTGTTCTTATGCCTATCATTCTTATTTAGATGGGTTATAACTTTGTTAATACATATGATATGTATAATATAATAGTGTATGTACCGAGTCTATCTAACATTTATTTTTACAGTACATGTGTAACGTGATGGGTGGACGACTCATAGAGTTAGATGAAGCCTCAAAGATAAAGTATGTAGAGACAGTGGCCAAGTTATTTCAACGTAAGTTTGCCTTATTTTCAGAATAAAGTGTAACATAGTTGTACATTCAATTAATGCATAATTTCATCTAAGCCTTTCTATTCAATACCATGAAAAAAATATCGCCATGGTTTCAAGTTAATTATTTTCCCCATCTGATGTAGAGAAAATTATTAAACTGATGTATTATTCATTCTGTGGTCATGCACTTATAAAAATCACAGACATATCTAACATTTGCCAAGTCTTAAGGAACTAAAGTTCAATGCCAACCAAACCTATATTTGAACAAGACAGGTTATCTAGTTTCCAATACAATAGTCATCAGCAATTGACAAACAAAATAATTACAATTGTCACAATAGAACATTAATACTAACACACTAACCCTTAATTGTAATAATGAAGCTTATCTTGCAAGACGGAACAGAAAGGCATTCAGTACAAAACTGTTTTGCAGTACATGACACATAATAGAAATAAAATCAGGCATAACAGCTAAGAAGGGTCAGTCAAGTTCGTTTTGTACATATTAGGCTAATAGGAATCAATTTCAAATAAAGCGCGCGCGTGTGTGTGTGTGGGGGGGGGGGGGGTAATTTAGAATTAAATTTTATAATTACCATTACTGCCAAACTTATTGGGGAGATAAGTCAAGCCCCCAGAAGTACCTATGGTTCCTAAAGTTCAGCATTTAATTGGCAGTAATGTAAAAATTCCAAACAATATATTGCATTTGATTCAGATAACTTCTGGACTGGATTAGCAGACATTGGGCGTAATGGTGAGTGGGCATGGCTTGATAGTAAAAGAAAGTTGAAAGATACTGGTTACACAAACTGGGATATCAACCAACCAAATGGGAACACAGAACATTGTGTGAGCCTACAGTATGCCAACGGTCGATGGAGAAATGTAAATTGCGAGAACGAAATGCACTTTATATGCGAAAGGTAGGAATATTTGTGATTTTTAAAAGCAAGTTGATTATAGTCTGAATTTTGATCCATTGAAGTAAAAACTAATAGCAATGATACTTAATTCTTACATATAGCCCCTTTTAATAACCAATACAGCTGAAATTATTGGGGAGGGGCTTGGCTTAGTCCCTACGGCTTTGCAACAAATGTAACTCAATAATTATAAATTGGAAATGTCATTAAAATACAGCCATCTCTTCACAACAACATATTTAGATGTCAATATATGTATATATACAGTACAACCTCTCCAGAGTGGCCTTCTCTTGAGCAACAGCCTCCCTTCAACATCATCATGATTTGTTCTCATTGTACAATTTAACTATCAATTTAACCTCTCTAGAGCAACAACCTCTCTACAACAACATATTTTTTCTTCTCCCAAAGGGTGTTGCTTTGGAGAAGTTGCACTGTATATAGTGTTTGTAAGATTATCATAATTTTTCAAATAAGCTTCAATACTGATTTGTTGCATATTATGGATTCAATGCACATACTAATATATATAGGCCCCTTCAACTTTTTTTCACTTTTGTAAAATGTGATTGATACATTAGAGCTGGATTACATATACATGACATTTTATATTTCAGTCGAGATGACATTGGAACATTTCCAGTCGGGTAGAAAAATAAATCAGCATTATAAAAAATATCAACCATGTGTTTATTTTCTTTGTAAAAAACATCCTTAACAATGTGTTGGCAAGATTTTAACTCAGTGAAACATGCATAAACTTTTACACAGTCAGGATATCTCAGAAAACTGGATATTTAACCTAATTCCTGATCAGGTTTCATACTCTTGACCTCAGGGGTGACTACAGACAGAGTACTGAGACATTAGCAGTGCTGGTCCAACAAAGTACCTGGGTGTTTGGAGCCTAAGTACAATGGCGTACCCAGATTTCAGGCACAAGTTCACTGCACGATTACATATGTCAACCTGACAGTTTACTTAATAATTTCTAGTCATTTAGACATACTTTCATATGCTTAAGTACCAGTAACATCGATTTCCTTAGCACTTGTTATGTTTTAATTGATTTGTGTTCTACAAAAATTATTTAATTACTTTCTAAATTTTCATTAACACTAAACACTTCCGAAGCAGTTAATCCTCTCCCTGAGGCCATGTCCACAGCTAGTTTTAAAATACCCTCATTTAAGGCATTATCAATTTTTGAATATTCGTCCGCTTTAAACTTCCGTAACACGTAGTCAGGTACCTCATCAATAGATGCTGGTCTATCTATGCCGATTCGTAACCTTTTTATGGACTGGAACAAAAATACAGAATATTAAGTAATCACTACATAATTATACAGTCAAACCAAAAAACAAAGACCCCAAGGAAATACATAGTGTGTTTTTTATTTACAGGTGGCCTTTATTCTGAGGTCGTTTTGTTCTAAATAATCAATGACAGTTTTTAAAATAATAGCCTTTGATTACTGATACAGGACGGCTTCTATTTGGAGGTCGTTTCATTGTAAATAATCAACAATGGTTTTTAAAATATTAAATTATCTAAGGAAATTAGACATTTGTGGCATTGGGCTGTCACATTTCCTTCTAATGTGTAGACATTCCTCTGTAATTTCTTGGGAGTGTGGTTCTTTTGATGTCAAATATCAAAATGGTAGTTTTTCATTATGGTGCTTGAAAAAAATAAGACATCGACAATAGACGACTGTCTAAATTCCTGTCACCGATCCATAAAATACAGACCAAGTTTATTTCCCACTCCAAGTGACAGCGGTATTAATCAAATTCCACTTGTTGGAAAAATCTTGCTGCCTAATTCCATTTGCACCCCCCCCCCCCCCCCCTATGGGGAAAACATTAACAAGTGCATTATTCATTATCTTTTTTTAGTACTAATCTAGTATTCAGATAGTAATCACATGACTAAAATGAATTTTAGCCCACTTTTATCATTGTTGTACAGATAAAAATGGATATAAATAACTTCTTCAAAATAGAAATTACTTAATGAACTGCATAGATTAGACACATATGTATCAAATATATAACATAAGTATATGTGTATGCTTACATCAGTTCTAAATGTCTGTATGACTGATTTCACTCCATTGTGTCCACTGAAATAGGTAAACATTATCTAATTAACAAATAAACCCTTTCATAACAACAAAGTTGTATGTTGCTCCTCACTGCAGATAAAATTAAACTGAATCAAATTTCAAAGCGTCCACTAAAACACTATTATATAGAAGCCAATCAGTGAACGTGCCGATTGTTCACCAGGTGTACTTTAAGTAGTGTAGCCAGCTTTAAATGAATGTTAGAAGTCCCATTAGCTTTTTGGAAGTCAAAATTAAAGTAGGTCTTATTTTACTTACACTGACTTTTACTCACAATAAAAACATTCAGAAATTTTCTTTTTTAATCACAAAGTACATATATACATATAGCAATGTAGTACAGTATGTTTTCAATGATATTGCAAAAAATAAGAAAAAGAATCTGACAACATTTTTACAGATTGTAGCTAAAGAAAGGCATTATGTAAATATTATTTAAGAGCAAATAAAATATATTTCTTATAATTTACTATCATTTTATCTATTGTTCTGTATAATTGAATTCAATGAGCTAACTGGCCTTTAAGCACATCATTTAATGCCGGGGGGGGGGGGGCATAAAAATTATTTTAAGGGTGGCCTAACATAGGACATGATAATGCAGTTTTGTGAGAATAAGATGTTTGTATCTAGGGGTACATAATGTATAACAGGAAGCAATTTCTAATCATTCAACTACGGTACATACCCTGCACTTCCTGCTAATTTTAAGGATGTTTTACCAACAGATTTACTCAACTCATCATGAATCAAATACACATTGGTAGTTGGAACTTTGTAATGTTTCGCTGAAAACAAAACAACAATAAAACAGCAATGTTAATCAGCATTTTATAATGATATAAAAACTATCAATCCTTTCAGAAGCATCCCAAATGATCTATGTATGTGCATGTTCTTAAATCATCAAGCTTTTCATTAAGAACTGATTGCCGAAGAAAACCATCCGTTAAAACAGCAAAAAAATCGGTTACAATCCCCAAGTTTGAAATACTTATAAACTAGGCCACTCCAGCCAAATCGGTTAATTTCACAAGAAAGTCTGTTGTACTGAATATTAATGAAAACCCTGATTTGTTTTGTTTGTTTATATTGGGTTTTACGCCCCTTTTCAACAGTCAGTCATATGAAGTAGACAGTTCACCTAACCATCGTTCCTGAGAAGAATCAGTACTAGACTCCCATCCTCTGTAAGCAATTGTCTACTTTCTCACAAAAAGAGACATGGTCAGCAGCCGGGCTAAAACCCACGACCCTCTATCAGTGAGAGGTTACAGTGTTTTGAAGTCAGCACCTTAACTACTCAACCACGGAGGCGGGTTGAAAACCCTGAACCATGCCATTAAGTAAGCATATCAGAGGGCATATTACATTTCAATTGATGTATAAGAAACAAATCAATACATGCTTAACATTTTACCAAGGAAATCAATAACTACTGTGGACATGTATTACATGTTTAAGTTTTAGTATATCGTGACAGCTTACCTGTTTTACCAACACTTGTTCCATTTAGGTTCATTGGGAGTTTGGGTTTTAAAAGGACAACATTTACATATCTAAGTTCTATACTTCCAACAAAACCAATACATTCTTTGTTCTTCTCCAGTTTGATACCAAGGTATTCTCGTAATCTTTCCACTAACTGTATTCCAACACTATGTCTTGTCTTAGGGTGATCATGATTACCCAGTCCAGCTATCTGAATAAGAATATCAAATAGGTAGGTTATCTCTTTAAGTATATTTACAACATATAAACTCAAAACACCAGGCAAACTAAGGCTGAAGTCTCACAGTAATCCTACAGAGTGAGAGTAAAAAAAAAGCAGAACATTGAGGCATGTGCAGTAAGATTGAAATCATCACTGCAGCAAGACAGTGGCTTTGGAAGTAGATGTGTTGGGATTGCATAGAACGCCAAGTGATGGCGCACACTTGTGGGGTCGCCGTAAGGTTGCCATAGCAGTGCTGTTAGGTCTCTTACGTCACAGGAACTCTGCGGTGTGCACAAAGGTCGCTGTACAAACACTATGGTTGTTGTTTGCATAAAGATTTTACAGACAGTGTTCTCTAAGATGTCACTGCGTCTGTAGCATGCTTATAAGAATGTCTTCAAAATGCCGTCAGCGCAGTACAGTGCATGCCGTATGCGCACAGACAATGGCCGACAAGAACTCTATAGGAATGGGATAGAACACCATGTGAGCTCCGTAGCAACACCTTTGTCGCTGTTCCATAATGATATGCATGAAACATATCAGATTTTTTCTTGCAATCTCATCGCCCTCTGGGAAAATTAAACAACCATGTGCTTCCGTGACATAGTGTGACAGTAGTCCAACAAATTAGACTGTTTAGCGACGGCGAGACACTTTTGACTTGGCCCCATCCCCGTTCACGAAAATCGGTCAACCGAAAAGCCGAATTAGTAGGGCTAAGTGTGACAGGAGTACGTATTATATATTTGGCATTCCGGTTAGCATATTTCATAAATGAGTTTGGAAGGGACATCCTCTGAGTGGGGCGGGGCCAAATAAAAAACAAACTGTCTAATTATTGAACTAGTACAATATTGTCATTAATTAATCTAATTTATGAGACGTACAAGCAATCCGTTCATGATTTTGCTATTTCATCTATTGCCTGTACTGTCGGAAGATAGATATGGGCAAGCGCAAAAATGTCTCGATATCATCACATCTGTACACTAGTGTACAATTAGTTGGACAAGGTCATTAATAATATGTGATATTACCTGTGAACACGTAGACATACAAGTAAAATAATACACAAATGAAATAAAATAAATACCAAGAAGGTTTCTTTCTGCTGATGTCCCATTTTTTTAACTTCGTTGTGACATAGACGTAAATTTTGATACTCGACATTTGACAGCTGAGGAACTTGTGCAAGTTGTGGACGAAAACGACGTCTAAATACGTTATCAGTTTTTCTGAAAACAAATCCTTCTGATGCAATTGTATTCAAAATAGCACAAGAATATTTATAGCTCCTAATATTATTCATACTTGTTTTACAAGAAATTCATCATTGTTGTGAAATAACCGGTATGTTCATGGGAATTCCCAGTGTGCTAAAGTTAGCGTGTGATATTCTATTTATAAATCTAATGTGGTTTTTCCATGAACTGGTTTTCGTTCCCTAGTCCAGTGCATTTACGGCTTTGAGTTAACGGGAACCAGTTTAATCAAACCGAGGCTAATACCGAAACGGACTGTACTAACCGTACTGTAACGGCATACGGACCATTTTCAAGTCAAGATGGGCTTGTCTTTTTAAAGAAGACCTGTTTTTGTCTCAAACTGTCACAAACCAATGTTTTATTTTACATATTTTATTGAGTGGCATTATACAGATATGATTTATATTTGACTCCGAAAAAAATATCTTTAAGTTCCGTATATTGTAACGGTGACTCCGCATTTTTCACCAGTTCTTGTTACGCGATATAAACGAGTGTAAAATTCAAAATAGTAAACATTTCACAATTGATGGCAATAATCGGTTGTTTTGACATTCATCTGCAGCAGATTCTTAATGTGCGTTCTGCCTAACAGTGCATCTGAAGTTAAGACGCAGGTAAGACATTAAAATTTGTATTTCCTTCTTTGTAACATATTTCCACCCTAGCTTCTTTTGCTGGAAGTGGAACACTGATTCGCTAAAAATGATGTATATACATCACTTGCTGACTAACTAAACTGCTGAATGACTACGTTACACCATAATGCACTATTTGATCTGTCTGCGTAAAATGTTGTTCATATCTGAAATCTCAGCATTGATATAGTGGAGTGATATATATATTTAATAATTATATTATAGTTAATAATTTAGACCAACCCTTGATATAATTTTTTGTTCATGAGCCTTATTCTTCTACTTTCAGTTTCACTTTACATCTTTGAAAGTATGTCTAAGTACCCAAAAGGTATTTTAGGTGTGAGAAAGGATCCTAAGAATCAAATACTGTTTTCTTTCAATGTTCGAGAGGGAGATGAATGGCCGTCTGATGATGATGAAGATGATGACTACAGACCAGAGTATGTGATTATGTATACACTAGCCTAGTCACTATACAGATGGTAACAGTACTGTCTGGTGACACTGGATAACTGTCGTTACAGTGTAGCTTATTTTAAAAAAGAAATTTTAAAAAATTCACTGCCGAAAATCAATTATCGTGATTTATATATGTGCATATCTCCTTTACAAATCAAATGTTCAAAATCTGGACTAATCTAGTGCCCACAATACTATGCACTCGGCCGCATTCTTTCTTTCCTCGAATATACTAAATATAGTATTATGTACTGTCAGTGTTCTGCCAAGGTTTTAAAAAAATGGGGACAAATGTCCCCTTCAATAAAAAATATTGGGGACATTTTGAAAATGGCCGAGACAAAACATTTTCCAAATAAACTGTTACTTTATGTATGAAGAAAATTACCCCATTTTATTTTGATGTACATTTTCAATTAATCTTGGTTAACCAGGTGTATTTATAACCAGGTACGTATATATTAAGTTATTAACACAAAAATGACCATGTCCAAAAAATTGTTCTCCACTGATGAATATCAAGCCAATTTTGGACGTGGCAATATACATCTTCCGAGTAATACATGAAATAACAAAATCAGGAACGGATTGACCTTACGTATCATAGAGAAATAAGACTAAACTCAAACAAGAGCGATCATTCATCCATTTCTTTGCAAAATGGCATGGTAACATGCTTGTTTACAGTAGTTTCGTCCGACTTTTAACATGAAGAGACAGATAGGGATGAAACTGCAGTAAAAGGAGGGTTGGCGGGTGGAGGATTGACCGTTATATTGTTGATTTGATTCGATTGCGGACTTTTCTTTTGGAAAAAGCTTAGAATTGTCTGCAACTTGTTTGCCGGCGTCGTCATTTTGTAAAGACGAACTGTCTCGAAAAAACAATTAATTTCATTGGTCGGTGCAGAAATATGCACCAATCAGAAGTGCTGTAAGAAACAGCTTTCGCGCACTTTGCACCGGTTCCTGTAATATTTTTACTACTGTGACGATTGCACGTTTGTTTTCGGATTCGTACCCAAGAAATATTTTATGCGACATTTACGATTTTTTAGCGAGAATATCGCGGAATCGCGTCCTTGGCAGAACACTGACTGTACATATTATCCTATACATGTATCATCAGGTTTCCTTTTTACTGTACCATTTGTTGAACATTTATTAAGTCAGACAAATCTTTTTTCATTTAGTGATGACTCAGACTCAGATACCAAAGTACCTGCTGCACATGGCTCACAGAAGAGACAAAAAGTTTCCCAGAGAAGGCAAAAGACTGTAAAGAAGCAAAAACAGTCAACTAATGTGGAACAAAGTATTGGGAAGACTTCAAAATGCAAAAGTAACTCTATTGTTTATATATTTTAGTAGTGACGAGGACTTATATACATACGTTGAATCGCAACTGCTAAAAATAGCTCAAACGATATTGTTCGACAATCCCACAATGCATTGCTATATACTCAATGTCGAACAGCTGTAATTGGGTGTTTACTAATTTTATTATACCAAAAAAAATTCTGGCAATTGGGCACGGGAAATTGATAAAGGATGCAACAAAATCCTTAAAGATATTGAGATACATTTATAATCCACAAAGTCTAAGTATAAGCATTGAAAACGGCATCAGTCGAACATTTTAAATTCCAAGATGGCAGACATCTATCATAATCCTTTCGTCTCCGAGATTAAACATTCGGAATACCACAGATATTTTCTCTGTTATTAAAATTCGGATTATCACGAATATTTTCGTATTTTCGCTTTTGTAAACAATAGCATGTATTCCTGTTGATTCACGTCTTATTATCGCGGGATTTGATTACTTTAAACTGTTAATACAGAAGTTGCGAATCCATGTATGTATATAAGTCCTTGGTAGTGATGAGCATATATGTACATTTTTGTAAATTAATTAATGTGCCATGATAATAACATTCATAATCTTAAGGCATTCAATTTTTAGAAATTATATTCATATAATTATGTGTATTGATTGTAGAAAATGCTGTTAAAAATTATACACTGTTTATTGTGTCGAATAGACAATTAGAGTATCTATTTTCCAAATGTTTCTAACTTACTGAATATAGTAGAAAAAAATAAGCAATAAAAAAAAAGTAATAATAATATGCAGAATTGGCCTTTTTTAAATGTGTAGTGTTTACTCTATATATTTTTAAATTTTGTTGTGTTGGATGAATATTTAGGGGGAAATATTTGCAAAACAACTACTGGTATGTAAGAAAAATGTCACATAATAAAACAGGCATCATTTGCTTCATTTCTTGCAGAACTGACCATTTTAAAATTTCTAGCGTTAGATAATGTCTTACGTCACCATGATATATTTTAGATGGAGTTCCTATGTTGCCTCCAGAAATATGGGAGAAGATATTTTTGATGGTTGTTGAGCAAGAGGGATCATTACCATTTCTTTTGAGGTTTGTGATAGATGGATATAGTTGTTTGAATCTATCTAAGATGTTTGTGTGATATTGCTTGAAGTGTATTATAATTTTGTATTTCGATTTACACCGGAGTGGGTATGAAATCACGAAGCTAATGAAAACAAACTTAGGTCACATCAATGTTGAGAGGTACTTTTTGTAAGTTAAAGGGCTTGTTGCTCTAGTTCAGAGCAATATATATATATGGATATTCTAATAATTATTTCTGCATCGATTAAGACCAGTCTTTTAAGAATCGGTTTAGAATTGTTACAACAGGTCCTTTTTCTAAATTTTATTTTGTTGTTAAAAAACATGTTATAAACATAATATTTGACAGTGTTTCAGAGCGTTAAAAGAATTCCTGGGTAGTAGAGGGTCTGTGGGGGGACCTTCACACGCCGGTAGCCTGTGATCAAAGCATTATTAAATTTAGTTTTTGACATGTCTTTTGTAGAGCTGAAAAGGTTTGTCAAATGTGGAAGGAAGTTTCTGGACATCCTAATCTTTGGGGGAAGGTTGACATGTCACCATATGAATGGAAAAAAACTTCAGAAACTAAATTGAAATCGTTTTGTAGAAAAAGACTTGGACAGTGTAAAGATCTGAATATTTCTGGGTGTCATTTTATGAACCACTCATGGGGTGTTAACGTAAGTACTTGACGGTGTGTTAATTCTTCATTCTTTCAGGTGTACTATACTTATTGTCTAACTATCATATTTGGAAACTGAACAATTGTTCAGCTCTCCATAGCCGTCACTCGATCAGAGCACATGAATTTTAATGCTGACCAAAGTACTACGTTTTACTACATCCACCATGCAATTGTTTAACTAGTTCCTGTTCCATGTTGCTGTGCAAGTCTATGTAAGTAATTAGTTCACTTTCCATAAGTTCTTTCAGTACTTTGATTGTTAAACTAGTTCCCGTTCCATGTTGCAGTGCAAGTCTATGTACATGTAAGTTCAGTTTCCATGAGTTCTTTCAGTACTTTGATTTATCACATGATAGCATTGCACAATATTTCAGTTATTAGTGTAATATTAATACATAATACATTATGTAAAATGTGATATACTTCGTATTTTTAAACATAATTGATACTACAATCATGGTTATTATTATCAAGCATTGTTGACATATTTCAGGTGATATCAAATAACTGCCTCAGCTTGAGGACACTGAATCTATCACAATGTAAGAAATTACCAAATGGATCTGTTGAAAAGATCATTACTTCATGTAGGCACTTAGAAGACATTGATCTCAACTCAACAACAGTAAGTGATCTCTAACCTCTATATGATTTTGATAATAAATTTTGTCATATCAAACTTCTGCATGAAATTGATCTTAATTTCATTCTTATCTAACCTGTGTAACGTAAACAAAAAAAGTAGTACTCAACATAAAGAAGGGTTAAAGAAAAAATGTTTGTTTCTGGTTACTTTCACATTAAAAATAAGGTAGGTTAGCTGTTCCTTGGGCCTTGTAAAAAACAAAAAATGTTTGGGAAAAATAGGGTAGGTCGGGTATCCATATGCAAATATTTTTTCTTTTTAGACCTAAGTGTGAATTTGATCAGCAAAATAGTGAAATGTTCATTTTTGTTCAACCAACAGCAGTTTGTTTGTACTTTACAGGCTGATGCAGTGTCGTCTCAAACTCTGAATTGCGTTGTTGATAAATGTGGAGAAAACTTGAAGAGGATTGTGGTTTCCAATAACATGGTGAAAAGTATTAACACTTTTCTGACAAGTTTAACTGTAAGTTTAAGATCACACCTGTCCCTACAGTTAGTCAGTGATTGATATGACATGATTTTTAATTCTTAATGACAAACTACAAAGAAACAATTTAAATCTGATTAATTTGTGGGCTTGTCTTTTTATGTTACGTCTTAATAGTGTATGGCTATTTTGATGCATTGACATGTATGCAAAAGTCAGAGGATGTTACATGTCTATGTCGCACATGTAGTCAAACCTGAATTAGCAACCTTCTCAGAATAAAGGCCACCAGGTGAATTAAGGTCATTCTTTAAAAAACATCATTGATGCTTTAGAACTGAATGACCTCTGAACAATGGTCACCTGTTAATAGAGGCCATATTTTGTTTTTCCCAAAGGTGGCCTTTGTTTACAGATTTGACTTTACCTTGAAATATGCATTATCAGCATGTAAGAAGAATGTCTGGTTATTACTTATCAATCCCTGAGTGTTTTTAAGCAGGATTATGTAGTTTACATTCTTCAAGGTTTATTGTCTCGTTATTACAAGGGAGAAATAGATTTTTTTTGAATATTTTAGCTAATTTAAATGTTCAAATGTTTTTCAAACATATATGTTTCAGGAGAAGTGTCCAAATTTAGAACATTTAGATGTCTCCAATGTTAAATATCACAGTGGTTGTTTAACATTTGACATCGAGACATTTCAGCAACGTTGTCCCAAGTTGAAGACATTATATCTTGCTAATGTTGTGGTTAGATCGGAATTACCGAGTGTGCAGGTTATGGTATGTATTGTTCATTAGAATCTTTACTGGTGGAGTTCTTCCCCTTTGATATTAAATATCATGTTTTTTGAAGATTTGATTAATAGTCTAATCTAAACCATAAAGGGCTAACAGTTGATTTTACCCTTGAAATTGCATTTTGACTGTTGAAATTATCAAAATTGATTCTGACACTTGAGAATTTGTACCAATGAGTGGAATTTGCTATTGAATTAGCAGAAACTTTGTTAACTCTTCAATTTATTATCAGCTAATGATCACTTTTAGTTTTTGCCCTCTTCTTTTGACATCTAGTGAGCACCCTGCAAATAAAATGTGTTTTTATACCCCCGTATTAAGTGTATAGTTTTTGGCCTGTGTGTCTGTTTGTACCAAACTTTAACCTTGCCTATAAAATCAGAACACTTCCACCTACAGTCATCAAACTTCATATGTTGGTTCCTTACGACAACCGCTACAGGACCTGTGCATTTTAAGGTCAATGGTCAAGGTCACCCAGAGGGGGGCGTTGTGTTTCTTGTTACCATTGTGGATAGTGTAGATTTTGTCAACACAAATACACTGACATTAGCATTTCAATCCTATTTTACAGGACGATTCTCCAGGATTTGTCCACTTAGAAGAATTGAGTGTTGCTAATTATGATTGCAACAGTTATCTTAGAAGTAATTTTATAGAACGGTAAGTTGAGGAATGAGTCCACTTCATAATGCACTCTCTTATATAATATCCACCTCCTTGGTTGAGTGGTTAAGGTTGTAGACTTCAAATCACTGTAACCTCTCACTGATAGAGGGTCGTGGTTAGTCCGTCCGCATACTATTTCACAAGTTTGCGGAGCGAATTACTTCCACTTTCCTTGAGTGATTGCAATAAAATCTGAAATATGCCATTACTATGAAGTGTAGGTACACATTCCAGACCTATGTGCCTTTGAACTTAGCCATGTACATGTAGTGTACCATTGCATTCTTTGTGTTTAAGCGGCAGGGGTATTAGTCATTTCTGTGACAAAGCTCTAGTTAGGAACTGCACGAATAGCAGAGATTTAAAGGCACAAAAATGACGATACATTTAAACTTGTGAACAAAGATCACCCTGTGGATAGTCAAAATGTGGCCTTACTGACAGGTGGCCTTTATTCGGAGGTCATTTTGATCTGAATTAGTCAGTGA
Organism: Lutraria lutraria; assembly: GCA_964023205.1. Taxonomy (NCBI): domain Eukaryota; kingdom Metazoa; phylum Mollusca; class Bivalvia; order Venerida; family Mactridae; genus Lutraria; species Lutraria lutraria. The sequence continues at coordinate 6,849,249 of OZ026840.1, forward strand.
TGGTTTTTAAAGAAATGGTCGACTATGGTTCAGAGCTAGAAATAAAAGCATTCAGCGATTGTGAAATGAGTCAGCTTTGACAGTTATACTATGCATGCATGTACTTACAGGGTATTGAAGAATTCTACCAAGTTAAGGTTGATAGATATACGTGGTTGTATAGCTACACAGGTTGTCTCTGTACTCGACCAGGTAGATTGTCCAAACTTGGAACAACTGTACTTATCAAAGAGTGAAGCTGCAAACTGTTCTTGTCTTGGAGAAATTGTACGAAAGGTAAGAACCTGGCCATGCAACTTCAGTATTTATGGTTTATATTATTCACAGTCATATTTCTTATGTATGATTGAGATTTGTTGTCTAAAATTTCGTAGCCTCTAAATTCTTTCTCATCTGATGACCTAAGTATTTATCCTTTGATGAAAATACCAGTTTTATATCAAAAACATAAATTTTGTGTGTTAGACCTTCTGTCATCTCTTTTGATCTGCATGTTTATTAATTGGCTTTTACTTCAAGACATAAAGTGTGTCATTTAAACACACATTAATTGGAATAAAAAAATGGAATTCCAGAGAAGGCCACATGGAAAGAAATCCAATTTCGCTCATGACTATAAAATCGCTAAAAAACATTAAAGCACATTATACACACACAATTCTGGTACTTCATGGGAATACCGAACCTGGCCTCAGTTTGAAATTAGAGCAGGGATATAAATATCCAGTTCTCCTGTATATTAAAGTAACAGTATATTCTCTCCCCTGTCTCAGGGGCGACTCTGAAATGACCACAGCTATTGAATGCTTCATTAAATAACAGACAAACAGAATCTTGCAAAAAAAATGCAACCCGTCGTTAAGACTAACATTTACTTTGAAGTGAATATGAATTTTGGTGAGAAAAATCTAGTCTTTCAGGGCTCTACATTAACTTTAAAGCCTGTTTGTCCTGTCGGATAAGAAACTAAAATGCCCAAATAATATTAATATTAACTGATAAAACACTAAACAAAAAACATTCTGGATTTAGATTATGTTTAATAGTATTAAATGCTGTTTCATAGTAAAAAATGTTGCTTTTTTTCAAATTTGCAATTTTGATTTGCCTATTGGAATATTTTCACCTGCCTATTCGACTAAAGGCAAAACCTATTGGACAAACTTTAAAGTGGAGCATTGTCTTTGAATACCAATACAGTGCTACCTCTGTGAAGCAACACCCTTTGGGAATAGCAAAATTACGTTGTTGTTGAGAGGTTGTTGCTCTAGAGAGGTTAAATTAATAGTTAAATGGTACAGTGGGAAATAATCATACTGTTGTCGAAGGGAGGTTGTTGCTCAAGAAAGGGCCACTCTGGAGAGGTTGTACTGTACAACCCTTATTGAATTTATGTTAAAATGTATTGTTTTATGACTTCAGTGGAGACATAGTCTTACTCATCTGGATCTATCTTGGAACAACTTTTCTGACAATGTGTTGGAATCTGCTCTACATGCTCTGTGTGATGGTCCATCCATTCTGACTCATTTAGACTTATCAGGAACTAGAGTGAACATGGAATATCTGAGGTAGTTGCAGATTATAGTACACATGTATGATAATTCTGACTGAAAACATTTAAATCTCATGCCATTTGATGTACTTGTAGCTAGTGGCTTGAAACAGTCATGTTGAATAATTAGGAATATTGAATATTTAGGAATAAATATCAAAACAACTCTTAATACTAAATAGTTTAATATGAAGCACAAGTGTAGTTCCCACATGTAGTTCCTGCTGCTAGAAATATCCATCAGAAATGTCAATCTGGATTTATGGTTTACATTAAATCGAACACTGCCTCATTAGAACCCTCTTTATGTAGTGGCCACCTCTTAATAAAGGCCACCCGATGAATAAAGGCAAGTCTTTTATAGAATGTCCTTTGATTATTAAGAACAAACTGACCTCTGAATAAAGGTCACCTGTCAATAAAAGCCATTTTTGTCTTTCAGAACAGTGGCCTTTGTTCATAGGTTGGGCTGAAACAAAATTGGCTTTCTTTCATTTTTCCCCTTTAAAAATGAGCAAGCCGTAAGGACTTGGGTAATACAGGGTGTCCCATAATGTCGTCATATCGCAAAATGGACGTCACGTGGAACATGTACTATAAACAATTCTGCTTCGTAATTTGGGTATGAGTAATATATTTCTTACAAGTGGCATATCAAATAAAACTTTATGATGTTGTAAATGTCGTCTTTCATTATTGTCCATGACATTAACTTTAAACAAGAAATACAAGTGATTCAAATAGTAACAGATATTATGGGACACCCTGTACTATTGATTCTTAAAGTACATAATTTATATATTGATTCTTGCTCCTTTGTGTTTTTACAGAAAAGTGTTGCTCTGTCATACTAAGTTGGACTGTTTAGATCTAAGTTCATGCCGTGATCTCGACCGAGGATGTAAACGAAGCTACAAAACAAGGCAGGAAATCCAGCAACTCAGGAAATCTCTCAAACTGTGATAGTTAAACATTTATTGTGCAATTCTTTTACAAACCATACTTTATTCTAATTTTCACAGTGTAAAATACCATTATCATTTTCTAACCTTTCATCTACATTCTACACTCATTACTAGGGCTATAGATCGGTGTGCACGTGGCAATTCAATTTTATCTACGAGTCGGGGCCAAGGATTTACAGTTCCAACCACCAATCTTATACCAAACAGAAAATAGAACATTTTTCTCATTTTATGTTCTTGTCACCTAAGAATGCCGATAAACCTGAGTATGGTTACATCATATGCAAATCATAGCAGACATTTATATTGGCTGCTTTCTTTGTCCATTTTGTTATTAAACCAATCATCTTTTTCATTGCTACATCAAACCTTATAACTTAAAATATTATTTTGAAGTTCTATCTCAATATGCACTTTCATTTCATGCACAAAGTCTTACATACTGCAGGGACACTGGTAAAATTATACAGTATTATAGTGTCCAAGCTTTCAGGGTCTTCCATCACATTAATGTCAGAAATTACATGTGTATGATATATGTCTCAGGTTGTTGTTGATATTTTACTGTTTTAACTATTTCTTTACAAATGTACGCAAAACATTTGTAGAATATTTTATTACTGGTGCATATCTATTAGCTTGTCTGTTTTCAAAGAAAAAGTCAAGCAATTGTGATCTCTACAGCATGAAGAAACTTTAATGTGTCTTTTAACTCAGAAACTATAAGAGGTAGCAACATGAAACTTCATAGATGGATAGATCTCACTGAGGGGGTGAACAGACGAGTGTGGCACTGCTCGCGATACTCTTGTTATTGTATATGGTGTTATTATATGATAAAAATATACTGTGCAAATGTATCTTTTTGTTGTGGATGACCTTGACCTTTATAGTGCTGTCAATATTTGTACTTGATGGCTGCCATTTGTGGAACTTCGTTCAGTTTTGGATCCAGCTCTTTAAGGTGCAAAAAAATGTTTACTTCTGGTTATTAATTCTAAGCTATTTTTTCCCTGTGATCCTAAACATTCTTTAGGCCCTAGGTAGCGATGGTACATCTATACTCTCCTTTTTTACCTCTCTGTATGCTTTCGAGACTTATAAAAAAGGTCTTGAAAAATCCAGAACTACTTAACTTATTTTTAATATGTGCATTGTAACCAGAAACAAAAAAAACTTCAACCTAACTACATGAAGTTAATCATGAGATTGATTTTACGACATGTACATTGTATTTCAAATTCAATGTACAATTAACATTATATTTGCATTTTTCTAAATATGCTCATTTATTGAATTAAGATTTATCTTCAGACTAGTTCTCAAAATTTTTCTATGTGCCATATAATTTATGAGTAAGGTACTGTATTTTCATTTATTTCGTTTGGCTCAATTTTCATGATTTTTACTAAAATGGCTATTTCATGGGGACATAAATTTGTGGATTTTGAAATAAAAAGCCTTATCTCTGTATTTAAATTCGTGGGGATTTGATTTCGTGGATGAGCCGACCCACGAAATCCATGAAATTAAATCCCCAACGAAAATTAAAGATTCCACAGTATTATGACCTATAACTCTCAAAATGGGGCAAACAGATTTTGGAAATGTTTGTAATTTTTATAGGTCTTCCTGATAGAAAATAAATTACCATGAAATTTTTCAAGGACGATGACCTTCATTTGAGTTATCTTCCCTTTAAATTTGGATTGAAGTCTATAAATGGAATAGCACATTTTCAAAAACAACTCATCAATTTCAATGAAAATAATTCATGATAATAAGATGTGCACAACTAAATATTATCAATTCAATTTGATGAGGAAAATTATAGGTCACCGTGGAATATTATATCTAAAAAAATTTAATACATTTGTATTTTTCAACAAGGGCAACAACTCTTACCAACAAACCTTCGTAACTACATACCTCATGAAACATGCTCAAAACAACATTTTCATTAGCAGGCAATGATTCTTATGTGAGTTATATAGAGCCATCTTGTCCCTCATCTTTGTCCGTCATCATGCGTCGTCAACTTTTTTGCCTTGTGAATGCACTGGAGGCCACATTTTAGTTCTATTTTCACAAAACTGGGTCAGAATTTTTGTATTGACAAAATCTTAGATGAGAAGATAATGGGTTATCTGGGGGTCATAAACTAGGTCACCAGGGCAAATTGCAAGAAAACTTTGTGAACACTTTAGAAGTCACTTGTTTAGATTGAATCTTCATGAAACCTTGTCAGAATGTTTGTCTTAATGATGTCTTGGACGAGTTCGATAATGGGTCAACAATTAGGTCACCAGGTCAAATCTTAGCAAATCCTTGTTAACACGGTAGATGTCACGATTATGATCGGATCTTCTCCAAACTTTGTCAGAGTGTTTGTCTGAATAATATGTAGGACAGGTTTGAACATGGGTCATCTGGGGTCAGGCGCTAGTTCACCAGGTCAAATCTTAGCAAAACAGTGTTAACACTGTAGATGTCATAGTTTTGATTGGATCTTCATCAAACCTTGTCAGAATGTCTTAATAATATGTAGGACAAGTTCGAACACGGGCCATCTTTGGTTAGGCACTAGGTGTCAAATCACAGACAGCTTTGACAACAATGGACCTCATGACACAGGCTCAAAATATTTTGATCATTAAACAGTGATAATGATGTGAGCGATATAGGACCACTTTGGCTCGCTTGTGTTTTACATTGTGTATTTTCCTGCTAATTGTTATCATCGTCAACACGCTCAGTTTCACGTTGAGTTTTATTTTCCTTGTTTTACGGTAATTAAGTACAATCTTGTTTTTCTGAGATCAGTCAGTGATTTTAAGCAGCCAACTAAATCAGTCATTGTCATAAGGAGCTTGCATTTCGGAAATTGTATGAGTTTATTACCGGTTGTTAAGAAACCTATATATGGATCAGACAGGCCTCATCATCGGATGAGAATACTCAAAGATACGTGATAGTTTGATAATAGACATGATTTCAAGTTATATTATTTTATTTAAGCACGTTGATATCGACCGAATACTAGACTACGTTCATGAGATATTCACTGTTAAGTGAATTGATTATTACAAAAATGGATTTAGGAATTTTCAAATGTTATGCATGTATACTTATTCTATTTATTTGGCTTGTTAGTAATGTACTAACGGGACATATGATGAAAGCCAAGACTGAGCATTGCGATAAGGACCAGACGGGAACATGTTGGGTATGCAACTATATTCCACAGGACATACCGCAAGGATTCACCTCTGTGGACATAGAACTTACTGACTCAGATGTTGTCTGTCTAAACACTAGTTTTCAATCCAACAGCTGGCAACAAGTGGATACGCTTAAAATTGTTGAACTCGATTGGGATAACCCGATCTTTATGTCTATTCGTGATGGCTGTTTTAGGAACTTGGAAAACTTAGTTTATCTGAATATCAATATAAGAACTTCCTTCAGCGTGTCCCCCGATGCTCTCATAGGTTTGTCGTTCCTTCGTAAACTGAGTTTTGCTGATTGCAATAGACTGCGTTTGGATGTACTTAAGGACAGTCTAAATGGATCAGATAAAGTTCCAAACATTTCCGTTCTGGACTTATCAAATTTGTATTCGGATTTAGGATCTATAAGAGCGGACAAGGATTTCGCGGATGTCATGGGTCCACGGAATATAACCAGGCTAAACTTAAGTGGAATTCAAATGTCATATTTGAATGTCACGGCTATGCTACATTCGCTGACGCACTTGCGGTGTCTTAACTTATCATCGGTGAATCTAAATGAGATTGACTTTCAAGGAACGCCGGACGAATTAGAACGCATTCAAGAATTAGATATTAGTAATATGATATTCCCGAAACATGCTGTGCCACAAGGTAATGTGAACTTTAGCAATCTAGTGGTGAACATGGATGTAATACATGATGGCGTTTTGAGATTCTTCTATTTTAAAAGAATCTTCGCTTCTGGGATATTTCATCCCATAACATTTGAGCTCTACAACTGCGAACTTATTCTCAATAGATTTATACAAATGAAAACTGAGACGGTAGTGCTTAAGAACAACAATTTCAAACACATCGATGTAAATATTTCTGGAGACAATATATATCGGAATGCATCAATAAAGCACATTGATCTGTCAAGTAATCAAATGGATTTTTTCCACCCAGCCGTGCTTTCACTCGTTCCAAATCTTTTATCTTTCAGAATCTCTGAAAACAAACTTTACATGATGTTGAAGAATGACATAGGCAAATTCGAACAATTTTTTGTCACAAATTCCAAGTTAAAGATAGTTGATTTATCCATTAATGGTTTGACTGATATACCAACTGACCAGTTTATTCATAATCACAATCTCGAGGAAATCAATCTATCTCATAATCTGCTAACACAGGTACATTGGAACATAGTCAACTTGACGAACCTACGGATTCTTGACTTACGACATAACCGAATCACAAATTTAGATTCGACATCCCGGAAGAACTTGAACGGTCTGATATCTAAGTTGCCAACTCGTGATCAGCTCGTATTGAAATTACAAGACAATAAGATATCTTGTTCTAAATGTATATCTAAGCCGTTTATATCATGGTTAACACAAACTAGCATAGTCGACTTGTCGTCACAGAATTTGACTTGCACTAATGAAAATGGTAACCAGGTGCGTGTTGAGGAGTCAACGGTTGAACGTTTAGAATCTATTTGTTTTAGGAAAACTGTAAATCTATTATGTTCCGTAACTGTTGGAACTGTCTTCATTTGCGCCATGATTTTGACCTTTTTACTGCTTAGACGAAGAAATATCCACAGAAAGAGACTGAAACGCAACCAACTTCTACATGATATAGAACATGGCGAGGATGAGTACGAGTTTGTTGTCATGGTATCATACAACAATATAGAAGAAGACTTCGTACGTCAGTATGTGCTTGAACCATTGAATACAACGTTGCAAATACTGACGGGTGTAGAAAGAGATCTTGTCTTTACTGGAGATGAACATTTTCGGCCTGGATTCCTGTTAAACAACGAGATAGCAACGAGCTTGGAGAGGGTCTCGCTGGTTCTTTTTCTGATCACAACTGAATTTTGTACTAGTGGGTATTGTCTAACTGAACTAGACCAGGCATGGATACAACACAAACCAATGATCTTAATGTTTAAGGATGAAGTAGACGAGGGATTGATGACACCAATTATGAAGACCATCTATAAGAAGAATACTAGAATACTGTGGGGGCTGCAGGAAGGTGAATATGTGCTTAAAACAAGTTGGGATAATGTGTGTAATGCGATTCTTGAACTGATCATTCAGTAACGTGTAAATTATACCCATGCAGATCTAGATCGTATACAGGACGGTCATAATTCGATGATAGTTCATAAACTTGGGTTTACACGTTTTTCAACAACTTTTCAGTTATATACGGCGGTCGATTCACCTAACCAGTTTCATGGACTGTCTTCTCACCAGAACTAAAATTACTTGCTCTTCCACAAGGAACCGGCAACTTCTCCACGTGTGGGGGAAAATCAACATTGTTGTCAAATTTTCATGGAAGGGTATGACCCGCCGCGACTGGGAATCAAATCAAGATGGCCATGCTACAAACCTAGCACACTAACCACTGGACCGCGGCGGCTGTGTGATGCAAATTCAAGAATCATTTCTATCGGGAATTTCTCCATTTCATTATTATTGTCAAGATCTGTTTTGTACAATAACTATGTTCACGAATTGTTATAAAAGAACCCACAAGAAAATCGTATCATTGATACGGTAATGAATAATGGGAAGGGAATGTGAACATGATATCTTAGACAGAGTCGTTCTTTCATCTTTCCTTCTTGATGATAAACAGCTTTTCTTTTACTGCATGTAAATTAATTGCTATCCACGTGTTTTAAAGAAAGTATCTGTACAGTTGTATGCTTTTAGATTTGAGCAAGATATGAATGTTGTGATCATTTTCTACTTCATTGTAATCCTAATTCCATCTGTTCGTAATAAAAATCACAACAGAACAACCAGCGTCCAAGGTTATAAAACTTGAGATCGGTCTCCGATCTCAAATCTTCATTTCATTCTCAATTAATTTAAAGTACAAAGGTTGAAAAAAGAGCTAATTATGTTTAAATAAAAATTCAGATCAATTTTGCTGTCAGACTTCTGTATCAATGATATCATTATTGTCTGATCATAACTAACTCAGAAATTTGAAAAGACAAGATAGAGATTTGAGTTCAGAGACCAGTCTCAAGTTTTATAATATCTGTTTAAAAAGACCTGATGTTGGATTATGGTTGCACATGGAACGTTTAATACCTTGGGCCGTCTAGAAATTAGAATATGGAAAATATGTTTCCTTGCAAAATATATTCAAAATGCCTAAATAAAATTTAAAGCAATATATATCGATACATTAAGATGTTCGAGTGAAACTCATCTTATACAACCAAATATTCGTAGCGCATGTTTTTTACAAATTATTATCTTCATATTAATTAGCTCATTATAATTCAGGCATTTGGTAAAAAAAAAGACTCGCAGTCATGTAATTTTGTAATATGTACGTATATGTTGACCGTTTTGATTGTTTTATATATATATATTTTTTTTTCCAGCAAAACAATACAAATAAACGAATACGTACCTACAGGGTACGTGGTATTATTAATTGGCTGGATAGAACTAATTAAGGACTTATATCGAGGGTTCAGCGCAATAGTGTCGTAACTCATATTGAAATAAGAACAAGTTACGACAGTGTTGCGCTGAGCCCTCGATATACAGACATATAATGTACATACTATGATGTAATAATGTTAATATATGTATATATGAAGATTTTGTTGTTGGTGTAAACTGTTGTTTTATTATCGGCCCTTTCAACAGCTATGGTCATTTCCGAGTCACCCAGAAAGGGGAGAGGGGAGTGGCCTACATGAGAACAGGGCATTTATATCCCAACTCTTTTTTCGAATATTTTTTCCTGATTCTTTATCGTGTCCGGTGTAAAGCACCAATACATACCTCGTCCTTTATCCTGTGATTTTCTAGACCACAGTACTTGGCTCGGTGGTTGGGATGGGAAACTGAAAACGTCCCTGAGAAATGCAACATAATGTGCAATATATGAACTGTATGTATACTAATGTATACATGCATATATAAATTGTGGAGTTGTGAGGTGAATACAACCTCGTAACAAGTCCATGAATAACTTAAGATCATTATCAAGCTAGTTCGTCCTTTATAAACATCAGTGATTGCTCTTATCTCCTATTAGTTCATATATAGACGTACGTTGTTTAAAGCAGAAGACAATATGGATTCTTTGCGTGGAAAAGTCGTTTTAGTCACAGGTAAAGAAATTATTATGTTCTATTTGGGGCAAGAGAAAAATATAGATTTTTACGGATACTTGACCGAACTAAACTGGGTCAATAGATCGCACAACTGTTCTTAAATCTTTAAGCATACCTTTTTAACTATGGAGGTACGTTTAGATACCAAAATTATGTTCGTTTCTGGGATTCTGTAGGGTGAGTGGCAATTCGGAACATTTAGGTGGTTGCCATGATATATAGAAATAACAGTGATATTTTTCGGATCACAGTTAGATAATAGGGGCAAAATGAAGAATACGAACCCACAACATTATGTGTAATAATATATACTAGTATATTACTAGTGCAGCTGTCGTGACTACATGAGCATGACACTGCTTCCAATATAAATTGTTATCAGTAGGGTTTCACTGGTAAAAAGTGTACAGGGTTGAATGAGTTAACTTTAAAAAATTTAAGAATGTTTCGTTAAATAAATTGAAGCATAAATAATGATAACTGAGTGTTACTTTTTTGTAATATTAACATTTTTTGTGAAACATTGAGTAATTACTAGGGCTGAGTATCGATAAAAAATATCGATACGATATTTGTATTGATACAGAATGATCGATGCCCGATATATCATTTGATGTTCTATACATATGAAATAAAAACAGAAATACTGAGAAACATTGACTGTATTGGCACAGGTACTTGACACAAAATCAAATTTTGGCTGCGTAGGATACTTATATACCTAATAATAAGGGAAGGCACCTAACATTAATTCAGCAGGCTTGCCAAACACTCATGCTGAACTGCAAAAGAACTATTTTCTTCTTGTGGTTGACAGCAGATAAACTTTATATATGTGTCACAACTTTTTATTTGACGAAAATTCACAAAACACAGTCCAAAACATGTTTTTAAAATTCATTTTTGTTTTGATCGATATTTGTTCGATACGTTAACGTTCGATACGATATATCAACAGAACCCTATATACCGGTATTCGATATGATACGTGAACCGGTACTCAGCCATAGTAATTACGTCAGAAAAGTACAGTACGTATTAGGAATATAATACCATAAATATGATTATAAAATGACCTCTAATGATATGAATTGGTAATTTTCTCGATATTCATTTCAGGAGCAAGCAGCGGCATCGGTGAAGGTATAGCAATACATTTAGCACGTCTCGGATGCCGGGTAGCTCTGACAGGACGGAATGAAGTGAACCTTAAACGTGTCTGTGAAGATTGTATAAAGTCCGGACTGTCTGATGATCAGGTATTCTGAGTTTAGTGAACATGTAATTTAGTATTGACCATTTGTTATAACGGTGTTGTTTGATTAGCTCGTATAATTCAGCCAAATGTCACGGATTATGGCCACGTTATTGTACTGATGGTAGAAAATTGGATCCAACATGTATTCGCGGGCACACGAGTCAAATACATGTAGAATTATCTCAGTATGCCCTCCCTTCTAAAAAGCGGGGTATATTGCTTTACACATGTCGGTCGGGTGGTCCATCCGTCCGTAACCCAATCTTATCCGACCAATAAGTAGAGAAGAATTTGCCATACGCTCCTGTGTCTTGGTTGGGAAGTCGTTCATAACATGTGGATGACACCTTTTGATTTCGAGGTCAATAGTTTAAAGGCAAAAGTGATCTTCAGCACCAAAAGCTCGTCCGACCGATAACTAAAGAACGTTTTGGGCAACGGTCCCCATACTTTATTGTTTGATAGGTCACTCATAACATATCAATGACCCTTATGGATGATAAGGTCAAGGTCTTATTGATCAGTTGGCGTATAGGGGACATCCTTGTTTGACAAACACCTCTTGTTTTAAAACTGTGTTATGATCATTTTTTAATATAAATGTAAAACTCACTTTTGTAGGTTTTGATACTACCTGCTGACATAAACAAGGCAGACGACAGACGTTCGATTGTTGAGAATACGATCAGCAAATTTGGAGAGCTAAATATTCTTGTACGTAATTAACAATACCATAATATAAATTTGTTCAAACATTGTTTCAAGTTAGTGGTCGCCCCACTTTCTTATCCAATCAGTGACAAGGATTTAAAAAAAAAAATCTTATTGCGATAGAATATGATTCTTAGTTTCGAAGAGCGGTTTAGTATACACTGCGCACGCTCAGAAAATCTGCGCTCTACTTCCACTAGTACGGTTATACGCATTTTGCAATGTTTAAAGACTGACGCAGTAAAAAATGTGTCTTGACGTATTATGTCACCTAACAGAAATTGACAATGCCATTGATATTGATCTCAGTAAAAATGGACGGAGCACTAATATACATGTAGTTAAACTACATACTTGGGTGTTCCTGTAATAAATAGCTACTGTTGCTACCGCTCCCTTTAGCTTTCTTATTTATGAAGAGCACACAAACATGCACTTTTACCTAAACGAAGATATCAGAAGCTTTTGTACGTGTGCTTCTTCCACGGCGTCATCAGTCCGTCATCATTTTCCTTGTACATGTAATTCTTTTTCTCCTTTTTTGTCTGAAAAAAATCCATTCCTTACGTTGTCATTGTCTGCACTGTTCAGCGAAGGAAAAGTTGGTTAACTAATGAAGCCAGTTAAAAAAAAAAAAAAAATGAGTTAAGAGTTGGTTTCGGGTACATGTATTTTAAAATCATTTCATCAAATGTTCATATTTCACACATTTTTATATTGTCATGGTAGTGTAAATGATTATTCTAATATAAGCAAAAATAAGATTAAAGTTATAAAACCAGTGTTAATATACATGTTGTATATTCTAAGTATATATTGATTCACGGCCTATAATCACGTGGTATATTGTTTAAATAATGATCGATACCACAGGGTTGCGAAAAATGGCGGCGCCTACGAGTTCGATGGTAAGTCGTGTTTTTCTTCGAAAGTTTTACTGTTTTCGATTTTCCGAATCTATCGGTACCAAATTAATATTGTGACTGCCATAGTTTGTCTATAGACCCTTTCAGAGAATTATAAAAAAAATGATAGTCTGTCCACTTCAAATTATCTGCAGGGTCTATGAACAAACAGGGTCTTTCAATTGAATGGTCTGGACACGTTTAATTAAAGCGTCGTGAGTTTATCGCGTTACATAATTTCCGCCTTTGAAAAACGGTGAAAACACTTAACTAATAGTTATAATACTCAAGTTATTAATAATATTATTGGTACAGAACTTCAAGAAAAGTATCTACTTCTAATTTGATCAATTTCTTGGGATAAAATCCATTTATTTATCTTGAAATCCGACGGTACACGAATGGACGAAAAACTCGTTAACCCAGATCAAGATTGCTGTCGCAATGTGTTCTCAAAGGTTGTTAAACATAAAAATACGACTTTCCATCGAACTCTTGGGCACCGCCCTTATTCTCGACCCTGTGGTATCAAAACAAAATCACGTGATTAAAGACCTTGTGATTCATAACTATATTTCTTCAGGTAAACAATGCCGGGATGGCGTACTATCACAAAATCAGCGAAATAACGGAAAACAATTACGATGAACTGTTTGACACGAATATGAAATCTCACGTCTTCTTAACACAACTAGCTCTACCGCACATCATAAGGTCAAAGGTTAGTTCAGAAATCTACCACACATAAAGGTCAAAGGTTAGTTCAGAAATCTACCAAAAATCATAAAGGTCAAAGGTTAGTTCAGAAATCTACCATACATCATAAAGGTCAAAGGTAAGTTCAAAAGTCTACCACTCGTCATAAAGGTAGGTCAAAGGTTAGTTCAGAAATCTACCATACATCATAAAGGTCAAAGTTTAGTTCAAAAGTCTACCACTCGTCATAAAGATAGGTCAAAGGTTAGTTCAGAAATCTACCATACATCATAAAGGTCAAAGGTAAGTTCAAAGTCTACCACTCGTCATAAAGGTAGGTCAAAGGTTAGTTCAGAAATCTACCGCACATCATGAAGGTCAAAGTTTATTTGATATTTACCGCTCATTATTAGTTTAGAAATCTACTGCAAAACATGAAATTTTAATTTGGAATTTTTATATCCTGCCATACGAAATAAAAGTGTATAAAGGGCATAAGTGTTACCCTTTGTGTGTCCGACCTTGCTTCTCGGTCCGTTCAAATTTTGGTTTCCGAGTGAATTCCGATTGGTTTCATATTTTATTTTACATGAAGGTGACTATAAATAAAATATAGGTCAAGATGATTTCCGTTAAAATTCAAACATTTTTTTCAGGGGTTATGGTCACTTTTTGACTTAGCTATCAGCGGACGGGGGAGGGGGAGGGGGGCATTCGTGTCTTCCAGAAACATTTTTAGTATCCAAGAAGCTCAATTAACATCGTAATCCTTTAAATGAAGCTTTTGTGGTAATAGTATGAATAAATAAACACGCTTACTCCCAAATCGACTTACAATTTATTTATTCATTTGGGCTTCAATGCTGTTTTCAATGTACAATAATACATAATATTAGTCCAGGCCTAGATTTGTTAAAAATCGTATATTTAACATTATTATATATTTCACAGGTAACATCATAAATACGTCCAGCGTATGTGGCCAGAGACCGGTGAGTAAATACCTTTCTCTGATCAAAGTACTGAAAGTAACCATGGAAACTGAACTTACCTAGACTTTTACCTAACATGGAACGGGAACTAGTTGAACAATTGCATGGTGGATGTAGAAAAACGTGACACTTTTGTCCGCATCGAGCGAGTGACGGCTAAAGCTGAAAGCTGAAATATCGTTCGGTTTCCAGAACAATATGTTTGTCGTTTGATGGCTTGCCAGTTTGTCACATGATAGATTGGTTGTGGTTCTACCGCTGTAGTTATACTACTGAATACCGGTCTACTAATGTTTGAAATGTACACACTTTCTTCATCATCACAGTGCCAAGAAAGACTAGACTACCTGCGTTTGACAGTACTTAATAATCGAAAGAATATAAGGCAAGGAACCAGTCTAGTGCCAAGAATGATTACAAGATAGGATGGAATTTGATAATTCCTTTGCTATCGTCGACTTACAAAAATGCCGTGAGCTCCATAACTGTCATGGTTCCCGTTCCCACTTTCACTCTATTGTGTGCTGTAAGATTGGGGACGGAAACCAACTAGTTTAGCATAAAATAGTTCTACTTTCGGCTTTCGTTCAGTAGGTCAGTAATTTCTCTACAGAAGTATGCATGTAATTACATTAATCTACTATTGATGTATGTCTTATATGTGACTTTTTGACATGATATGTAAATCAGTGTTAAGGTTTATATCCACAACGCGTATCGATCGATACTATCGGCTAGAGCTATATATAGTTGGATAAATTCTAAAAATAGAATGTGGGGTTTTCCCGTCGAAGTGCAGAGAACAGAACGGCAGTACACATACATTTGCGAAGAAATAACAGTTATTGTGAAGTTCGCAATTATTATGTTGGTTCACAGTGTGTGAAGGGTATTTTGATGTTAAGACAGAAGGATCGTAATGGAACTGATGAAATCGTGCGATGTCGGTATATTCCGTAGCGAGATCGGCAAATATCGCCGTATAACGGCTCGTTTCCGAATAGCTGTATTTTTTACAATAAACTTTTACTTTCACTTCAAAACCTGTCATATAGTCCAACATCATGATATTAAGTTTGAATATAATTCACATACCAATTACATATATTTTCTGAAAAAAATCTTAAACTACGATTAATCAATCGATAGTGGTTTATGTCAGTTTTGTTCCGAGTTTGGAACTAAAAACATGGAAATCGAAAAACTCTTCAAAACCAAATTATCACTAAAAGAATGATGTAGGTCGATTTTAATTCGTTTCTAATACTGTAGTGTGCATTTAAAGTGATATGTGGTCATAATCAAGATATATTATTAAAATGGAGCGTTTTGAAGAGCTTTTCGGTATGTATCAAATCAGTAAAATACGACAGCAACAATGCTTATTTTGGTACCGATGGATTCGGAAAAATATAGGCTGGATATAAATGGGCTACATAAAAAAACTCGAAACATCTGATAACTTTGATAACCATCATGCTAGGTTGATGGAATTTAGCACATGAATATCAGAATATGTACATAAATAGATGGCAATATTGAGATGGTGTATGTTAATTCCTAAGCATGAATATCCATCAACTGTACAGTTCCTAATTTAGGATTTCTCCTAACAGTCATTGTTGTGTTGCCAGCAACACCATGGCAGTGACTTGTCTCATATGAAAAAAATCAAATTCCGACAGTACTTTCAGTACTTTGATTATAGTTTGCAACCAGTTAACCCACGTGCACGTGTTCTGATGTTGGTACCCTAAGTGAATAAATTGGGATATCCATAACCAGAAAATTGTATAATTTTAGATGCCTGAAGCCGCTGTGTACTGTATGACTAAAGCCTCAATGGATATGTTTACACAGTGTCTAGCTTTAGGTATGTTAATTTCACAATAAAACTCCCAACTTTTACAAACTATCACATTCAATTACACCCTCCCCTCGTTAATTCTTTATCGTATTTCGTCTCTGGCCAGCGATCATTGCCGTCTCAAGCCAATCCCGAAGCGGCTAAACTACTAAGCTTCATCACCGGTTTATGCCAGTTTCGACGATTTATTTAATGCATTAATTTGTATTAAAATGGACAGAACAGAACACATCTTTATTTGCACATCTAGGCGCAAATATGGAGACCAAGTTCCAAACCTCCAACGTCAAAGTTATAAATAGAAAAATGAAGATCATAAATTTGGCATTTTTGGCAGATGATTTTGAAATAAATGACCAAACATGTTAACTAAATTAAGACGATGTGTTGCACACAACTCCAATGACTGTAGCTCCAGGGTCACACTTATACGCATATCAAGGTCACAATTTTGGTCTATTTGGCTTGTCGGCTGTATAACTTCTTCGTTCATCGGAGGAATTTAAAATAAGTTTCCACAAATGTTAACCGTGATTGGACTACTAGTATGTGTCGCGCGCAACTTTCATGACCGTAGCTCCATGGTCAATGTCATACCCAGAGGTTAAAATCGTATTTTATTTTTTGTTCGCTCAATAACTTTGTCATCTATGGGTGAAATTTGAAAAATTCTCTGCATAAAAGTTAATCGATATGAGTGGATGTGTCTTGCATAAGACCCTGTTCTGTACCTCCAAGGTTAAGGTCACACTTAAAAGTAAAGAGCTTCTGTGCAGTAAACTTGTCATATGTGGATGGATTCGGAAATACGTGGCAGAAATGTTCACCAACATGTTACAAAGTGTAAAACTGCCTCTCAAAAGAAATCAAGTTCGCATCTTTAAGTGATAGCCAATAACATTTCTGAAAAACCTCTATACCTCAGATTTGTGTGTGTGTGGGCATTCGTCCCTCTTGTAATAAAGTTCTAATTTAACGTCTATTAAACATTTGTTTTGTTTTTTATTTAGAAATGGCACCCCTCGGTGTTAGAGTGAACGCTATAAAGTAAGTTGAAATATGTTTGATATTTAATTATTCTTTATTGGTGTACTTGCATAATTAAGCCCTTGGCATGCAATTTCAAGTACATATGTACTGACAAAACAATATTCATTCTGTTGAATTGTTATCGCATATTTTTAGATGCTTATTGTTCTAAACTCCAAACTACTCTCTCCCTGTCTGAGGTCTACAACTCTATTAAATTGCCTAGGGTGGAGCATCTCGTGTTTAGCCTGAATGGCTGATAAGCCAGACGAATCCGTCCCTGTTAAGCCCCTTACTGATAGTGTGTACTTGCACAGGCTACCGGCATGTGACAATAGCAAAATAAATTTTCCAAAAAAAAAAAAAAAAAAATTCACCATATATCTATTATAGAGTAAAGGTATAGAACTCCTGGGCTCAGAAATCACACCGGTCATGTTCATCAAGGTCCTGTTGTAACAATTCTGAACCGATTCTTAAAAGCCTGGTCTTATTCGACGCAGAAATAATTTCTCTTTAACCACCATCAACTCTTATTTCCATACATTGCTCTGAACTGGAGCAATAAGCCCTTCAACTTACAAAAAGTACCACTAGGCATCGATGTGACCTAAGTTTCTTTTCATTAGATACAGAGTAAATTTCTTTATTCCTTCGGGATTTCATACCCACTCCGGTGTAAATCGAAAGAAAATCAAATTTGTAATCACTCACCGTCGACGAATCATTCAATTGATGGATATCTAAGGCATTACGATTCATTATTTGTGATATTTTTTTTTGAAACTTTATTTTTATCACATGCCGGTAGCCTGTGTGTACTTCTTGTGCTATATCTTACTAGTAATCTCCTGTCAAATAGTAATTTGTTAGTGATTGTAATCAGTCCATGAAAATTTCGCTGATTAATCAGAGCCAGAAGTCAATGATTAATCGATTAAAACTGATTGAATAAGAAATGACCAAAAATGTCAGTATTGCATAAATGTAACACCCCTTACACCAATTGAATATAAAAAAAAACAATAAAAAATGAAATATTAAATGATTTAATTTTATTCAGATGTTTGAGTAAACATCACATCAAAATATACTATTAAGCAAACCACTCTAGACTAGGATTATGCTGCATTTACAGATACAGCTTGAATATCAATTTTATTAAACTAGTCACTAGCTTATCAAATCGGCAATCATTTATGTCTTAAAAGTGAAACCACTGTCAGCAAAGTGTAAGGCCTGCAGTACTTTAGTCAAGAACGACAACTTTGCAGAATCAATTATCCGTTGACGAAATGGAAGTATCATCATCGTCACGATTGATTCGTAGAGTAAATGATTAATCAGAACATCACTATAATTTGTACTTCATGCACTAATCAAGAAAAGTTCAAGAAAATTCATGATTCCATTAATTACTTTCAAAGGGGTTTAAGCCAAACGTGCTGACGGATTCTTTTTTGTTGTTGTTGTTTTAAATGTCATAAAAAACACCCGTAAGAGAACCCGGCATTTATAGCCATACACTTGATTCGAATTTTTTCTGGTTCGTAATCGAGCCCAGTGTAAAGAACCAATACACGCCTCACTCTTTTCCTGTGATTTTTTTAGTCACAGCACATGGCTCGGTAGTTCTGATGGGGACATTGAAAAAACGTTCCTGAAATATCGACAGGCGGTGCCGAGATTCGAACCCACGACCTGTCGTTTAGTTTTCCACTAGACTACCGATTATCCCTCCCTCTCTGAAATGTGTCTGACACTACTAAGCCTTGATACAAATCATTTTATGTTCTACGTACGCAAGGGAATAACAAATGTTGAAGACGTAAATAATAAGTGTTGATATGTTTATTTGAATGTTTAATCGATTTCAGTCCTGGTTCAACAGTCAGTAACATAGCAAGACGCTCGTGGAGCAATTTTCAAGAAGACGACCTCTATCAAAAGGTTCGTTTATTTGTTTGTTTGTTCGAGTTTTACGCCCCTTTTCAGCAGTGCAGCGTCAAATGAGGCGGACAGTTCACATATCCATCGTTCCTGGGAAGAACCAGTACTAGACTCCCATCCTCCGTAAGCAGTTGCCTACTTTCTCACATAAAGAGACATGGTAGGTAGCTTGGCTCGGACCCACGACCCTCTATCAGGGAGAGGTTACAGTGATTTGAATTAAGTTACCTTTACCACTTGACCACGGAGGCGGATCACCAAAATGTTCGTAGACGAAACTCTTATATACGAGTTTCATGAATAATTGTTGTCGTTGTTAGAACCAATTACTGCATTATAATTGGTTCCAGCATGTTGATAAATGATAATAATTTGTTGAAATAATATGTCAATCGCAAATATAAACCGCATCAAGAACAAAGCCAAAAATCTTTGCAAGATCAACACTTATCGCTATGGAAGTGCTTAGAAGAGAGAATCCACTGTACAAAAGGTACAGTTGTTTGGTTTGAGTTAATTAAAGATGGATGTTTGATTTATTTGTAGTTTTTAGAAATGCAGAAGAAAGCTCATCCAATCGGACGAGTGGGACAACCAGAAGATTGCGCTGAAGCAGTGGCGTTCCTGGCATCTGATGCTGCCAGTTTTATAACGGGTCAGCTACTCTTCATAGATGGAGGTAGAAATTGTATGTCTGCTGGTATTTCCACGAGCGTAAGCAAATAACTGAAGTGGAGTACGAGCTGTCTTACAACATTGATAGACACTAAAAGAAACGCGTATTGGACATTATTGTTATGATAATTGTGTACATGTATATTCGTATGTAGGTCTAATTTGTAACCAGAACAGCTGTTTTAGTGCATGTGGGTGCACATATAATAATAATTAGCCGACTGACAGCGTTACTAGACTATTCCTCAGCGAGACCTTCATAATTTTTAAGAGATTGCCCCACTTCACGTCGCTTGTGATATATTGCATAAAATTAGGTATATGGTCGATAGTTACTCCATGCAAAAGTGTAAACCTGTTTACAGTAACTGTTTGACCTAATTTCTTTTCTATATATATTTTATTTAATCCTCCATTATGGAGAGTATATGACATATTTACACATTATAAATAATACAAATATAATGAGAAACATGAGTGTATGATATGAAATACAGTATTTATGAATATGAACATAATATCGTAATAAAATAATAGCATTAATTACGTAAGTGATTTTACTGCAGGGACTATGTTTTTGTATATTGAAATATTGTCATTGGTGGTTGCAGTTCTGAATATTTCACAGCATTGATCATCACAATTAAGTTTAATCAAAGAAGGAAACCAGACATAACTCTTGGTCTGTAACAAAATAACTGGTCACAGATTTTCATCATGTTTATGTAGTTTATGACAGAAACTTATTTTGTGCCTAACGATATTCAAGGTCTATAATCACGTGGTATATTGTTTTGATACCACAGGATCGAGAACAATGGCGGCGCCCAAGAGTTCGAAGGTAAGTAATATTTTTCGTCGAAAGTTTAAATGTTTCGAGTTTTTCATGTAGTCGGGGCCATGTTCTAGCCAACAATTGTCCGAATCTATCGGTACCAAAATCAACATTGTTACAGTCGTAGTTTGTCGATAGACCCTGCAGAGAAATTTGTGAAGTGGACAGACTTTTTCATTGTTATTTTTTCAAATTTCTCTGCAGGGTCTATGGACAAACTATGGTAGTAACATTGCTAATTTTGGTACAGATGTATTCAGAAAACTATAGGCTGGAACATGGGCATACGTGAAAATTCGAAACATTTTAACTTTCGATGTAAAATGCGACTTACTTTCGAATTCGTGGGCGTCACCTTTTTTCTCGACCCTGTGGTATCAATCATTATCAAAATAATATATCGGTGATTGTAGACCGTGGATATTTTCTGTTAGAAGTAGAACATTTTCACATTTAGTTATTCTGTACATATCAACAACGAAGCACGGCAGTGATCAAATTAGCCAATATATTTGACATAGAGGCACTGTCAGTATCAAATCTTGTCCCACTGAATTTCCTTAAGGATGAGACTGTAGAGCACAAAATATAGTATCCGAAGTAAAAATACAACATGGAACTGGTTTAATGTTTCTGAAATATTCATTAGCATGTTGTTAAATGTTGGTTTAATGTTAGTAAAATATTCATTAGCATGTTTTTAAATGTGCTGTTTCCAAGTACTATCAAACAGAACATAAGGAACCAAAGACCAACATTTTCTGCTCTAATTTCAGATCTTTGTTCAGATAAATAAGCGCCAACTATATTCTACGGTGTTCCAGTCTGAATATCCTTTTTGAACATTTGTACCGTTTAACGATGGACGAGTTCGAATCTTTATGTCTCCCCGATTTACGCCATTGTTCAAAGCCGTACATATTTACCACATTTTATCATGTAATTCAATAAGCGTATTATTCCAATAAGGTCTAAGATGTTGCTTGGTAAATTTCTTGGGAAATACTTCATTAGCACAAGTGTAATTTAAGAGAGCTACACAATTTCTTATAATTGCTGGTCAGGGATTGTCGTTGATAAGTAAGCCATATCACTATCATTTAACAGTAAATCCTGATATAATTTCACATGATCATTTGTAAGTTCCAATATATCATACAAGAACTATCAGAACTCTCTACGGGTTACCTGGTGAAATATATTGCTCATACAAATAAACATATAAAAATGGATCTATGTTTAGAACAGTCTAAGCATATATGACAACGTGCCTCACATTAAGACAACAGAAAGCTCGCCCATATGGGATATCCCAGTGGTGAGAGTAAATAAACTCAATGTAGTAGTAAGACAACAGATCTAAACAATCACCAGGCATATGCATTGTATGTATATATTGTAATTTGTAAACTGTTGACCATTTTAATAGTTGTTTTGTTGTTTTAGGCAAGACAATACAAATAAATGAATACACATGTATGTACGGGGTCCGTGATATTTATTAGCTGGGTAGAACCTAAGACTTGAATACAGATATACATGTACGTCCTTGGCAGAACGTTAGTACACGTTACATACATATATCAACGTTCTGTCAAAGACGTGTATGGGGTTTCTGTTGTTGGTGTTGTTAATGGCTCATTCGACAACTATGGCCACTTCCGAGCCATCCCAGAGAGGGGATCAAGAGGGGGTACTGGCAAGAGAATCTGGCATTTATATACCAACTATTTTTACAATAGTTTTTTTCTGGTTCTTTCTCGTGTCATGTGTAAAGCATAGATACATGCCTCCTCACGTACCCATTTCCTGTGATTTCTTAACACAGTACTTGGCACGGTAGTTGAGATTGGGACGCTGAAAACGTCCCCGAAAACTGCAATGATAACATACAGTGTATACACTATGTGTACATATAAATTTTGGAGTTGTGTAGTGAATACAATCTCGTGAAAAGTCCAACTTGAAATCACTATCTAGCTAATTCGTCCTTTATAAACATCAGTGATTGCTCTTATCTCCTATTAGTTCATATATAGACGTACTGCTCAGTTAGGATAATTGTAGAGTGACGCAGTGGTTGAGTCCACTTTTACGATGTAAAACCGTTGTCTAATTAGTAGACATGTAAACTGACTATATGATTTACAATTCTCGATAAGTACACCAACTGTCGGCGTAGCGCAGTTGGTAACGGTGTTGGCTGTTGATACATTTGTTCTGAAAATAACAGTGTGAGACCGCGATAGTAATTTTTCGCAAATTATTTTCTATTTCTATATATATATTTTTTAAAACTTCATCAGTTTGGGTTTTTTGTTTTTAAGTATTATAATAGATTTGGTGTTTATATTATTATCATTTTTATCGTTGGGCATATCTTTTTTTGAATATCGTTTTACCTGTAATAAACATGATGAAGAATATTATCTGGTAATATTATCACGATTGGTTCGCTATTAAAAGTCGATCTATTTTCAGTCATATTTAGTAAGTTGGCCTTCAAATAAGTTGACACGAAATACTTGTGTACGGTACTAATACTTCAAGTATTTGTGCACTACATACTTCCCGTTACACAAGACAATAATGCATTATTTTTCTTCACAGTTTACAACTAAAATATTATAAAAAATCTGCCTATGTATGGCAATTCATTTGCATCTGAGTTAAAGTTGAAAAAGAAAACGAAAAAAAAGAGACAGCTGATGAGGTTCGAACTCGTGATAAAACTTTCGCTCCAGAGCAATTCGAAATGCTTTACCAACTGCGCCAACCAGACATCTACAATTTTAATGCTAAACTATAATACTATATTCATTTCTTATAAACCCATTTTACCCGTTCAGACAATGGTTGTAAACTTTTGTGTACACATAAAATGAAACGTCACTATCACATTATCCTAACTGGACAGTACGTTGTTTAAAGCAGAAGACAATATGGATTCTTTGCGTGGAAAAGTCGTTTTAGTCACAGGTACAGAAATTATTGTGTTTTATTTTTGGCTAAAGAAAAATAGACATGTATTCGATTATTTAACCAAACAAAACTGTGTTAGTAGGTCGCACAACTTTTCTTACATATTTACTTAGCATACCTTTCATACTATGGAGGTACGTTACGTCCCCAATTATATTCGTACCCAGTATTTTGTGGTTAGAAACATCCCAAGGGTCAGCACCAATTAAAAAGAGGGTCGGTCGGGTATCCGGAAACACGACTTTACCTTATGACCTTACCTTTAAGAAACGTCAGACAACATATATAGTTAAGAAATATGTGTAGAAATACTTTACATGGTTATGTACCACCCCATTGTCAGCCAAAATCTAATATTTCCCACCTCTCCCAATCGGAAATTGCTTCTCAAGGGTCTGCCGTGTAGCACAGTATAATGTTATCTTGACGTAATACCGTGTGATGGGATTTAGACGCCGGTCGACGAGTAAGCGTAGACAGAACAGGAGATACTTAGCTCATATGCAAAACCTCATTAAGATCTTCATATGTTGTTTAACGAAACATTCAACAGACATGGTCACCTCAGGATCGCGCTTCAGACAGAGACGATACAGGAGAACCGGACATTTATATACATGTAGTAAATTATATGCCTACTCTAATTTCAAATAGTTTCTTCTTTTTCCTGCTTCTTTATCGTGGTGGCTGTAAAGCACCGATACATGTCTCGCCCGTATCATGTGATTTTATAACAAAGTACTTAGCTCGGTAGTTTGGACGGGAACACTGAAAAAGCGTCCCTGAAAACTTTATGATCGGATGGTGCCGAGATTCGAACCCATGACTTTTCGTCAGTAGTTGCCACGTACATGTACTTGACCATCGGTACAAATTACTAATTACTAGTAAATCGACTTTTAGGCATGAGGCATCGTTTCTGGGAAGAACCAAACCAGTATTAGACTCCCATCCTCAGTAAGCAACAGTTACTGTCTACTTTCTCACATTAAGATACATAGTTGATAGCTGTGCTAGAACCCATGACCCTCTATCAGTGAAAGGTTACAGTGATTTGAAGTCAACGACCATAATCACTCTATCATGGAGCCGGGTCCAATAAATTACTACGTTAGTAACAATTAAAAACAGTATCAATATATATTTATACATTTATATTTGGTCATAAATTATTTCAACAAATTTTCAGTTGTATACGACGGCCGATTCACCTTACAAGTTTTACTGGACAGTATTCTGACCAGTACTAAATTACCATTCCACTAGGAACCGGCAACAATTCCGCACTTAAAATCAAAAGGAATGGTAAGACCTGCTGCGACCGTGAATCGAACCAGAATCGCCGGGTTACAAACCAGCATACTAAGCACTGGACCACGCAATCGTAATAACTCGGGCATTTCCGTAACTGAGAAATACGCTTTCGTTAGACAAACGCCGAGAAGTTCCGATTGTTGACCACGGTCACGTCATTGAGAGGATGGAATAGTGATCATAACTAGTTGAGCAACTTTGCAAAGAGTAAATATGTCTACAGAAGGACCTCTGTTAATATTAAATGGATATTGTCTCATTGTCTCCATATTTACTTTAGGAGCAAGCAGCGGCATCGGTGAAGGAATAGCAATACATTTGGCGGGTCTCGGATGCCGGGTAGCTCTCACAGGACGGAATGAAGTTAACCTTAAGCGTGTCTGTGAAGAGTGTTTAAAGGCCGGATTGTCTGATGATCAGGTATACTGAGTTTAGTGTAGTGACCATTTGTTATAACATCAAAATGTAACGGATTATGACCGAGTTGATAAACCGAGACGGCATACAATTGGTTTCATTATGTACTAGTATTCTTGAGTTCTGGAGTCAAAAGCATGTTCATGGCAATATTTTCTTTGTATGGGCTCCAATATAGCTTTGTATAAGTCGGTCGGAAGGCTGTCGGTCGTTCGTCTGTATCCAAACCTTATTCGACAAAAAAGTAGGGCAAAAATTCCCTGCCGTCCTCAGATTTGGTTGGGAGGTTATTCATTACATGTAGATGAGCCATCTTGATTTTGAGGTAAGTATGTCAAAGATCAAGGTCAAAGTGACCTTCAACACGAAAACCTTGCCCGACCATTACTATGACTACAGAACAATTTGTACTACGGTCCTCCTTCTTGGTTGGTAGGTTGGTCACCGCATGCAGATGACCCCCTAATGATGATACGGTCTATGTCTTACTATCTATAACTTGGCGTATAGGGGCCATTAGGGGACATCCGTGTTTGGCAAACACCTCTTGTTTTAAAACTAAGTTATGACAATTTTCTATGTAAAAATAGAATGTAAAAATGTACAAATCACTTTTGTAGGTGTTGATACTACCTGCTGACATAAACAGGGCAGACGACAGACGTTCTATTGTTGAGAATACGATCAGCAAATTTGGAGAGTTAAATATTCTTGTACGTAATTTAAACAGTTTTCATGATATAAATTTGTTCAAACTCTTTTTCATAGAAGTTGATGAAAGCCTTTTTAAGCACGTGCTTGAAAATATGTTCTTCATCCATGGCGTCACCAGCACGTCTTCACTTTCCTTGTACATGTAATCCTTTTTCTCCTGGAGCATTGAATATTCAAATTTCATTTTGAGATTTTTATGGTAGGGTATTTTCTATATGATAGTCATAATACAGTAAAACCCCTGTGAACCGTGATCTCTGAAAACCGAAATTCCCTGAAAATCGGACAATTTTGCACGTGTCATTTTTTCGGAAATTCTCAAAATCGGAACTTCTTGAAACCGAACCTTTGGCCATACCCGGAAGGGGTCCGGCTTTAAGGGATTTTACTGTGTAGGCGTAAAAATAAGACTAAAGCAATAAAACCTACGGCAATCTGATTAAAATCATATCCTCAAACCCGCTACGCTTGCCGAATACTTTAGTCAGATTGAAACCTACGGTTAATTTACATTTTCTAAGTATATAATGATTGATAACTCTATTCCTTTAGGTAAACAATGCTGGGATGATACATTATAACAAAATCAGCGACATAACAGAAGACAATTATGATGAACTGTTTGACACGAATGTGAAGTCACACGTGTTCTTAACACAACTAGCTCTACCGCACATCATAAAGGTCAAAGGTTAGTTAATTAATATACTGCACATCATAAAGGTCAAAGGTTAGTTAATTAATATACTGCACATCATAAAGGTCAAAGGTTAGTTAATTAATATACTGCACATCATAAAGGTCAAAGGTTAGTTAATTAATATACTGCACATCATAAAGGTCAAAGGTTAGTTAATTAATATACTGCACATCATAAAGGTCAAAGGTTAGTTAATTAATATACTGCACATCATAAAGGTCAAACGTTATTTAATTAATATACTGCACATCATAAAGGTCAAAGGTTAGTTAATTAATATACCGCACATCATAAAGGTCAAAGGTTAGTTAATTAATATACTGCACATCATAAAGGTCAAAGGTTAGTTAATTAATATACTGCACATCATAAAGGTCAAAGGTTAGTTAATTAATATACTGCACATCATAAAGGTCAAACGTTATTTAATTAATATACTGCACATCATAAAGGTCAAAGGTTAGTTAATTAATATACCGCACATCATAAAGGTCAAAGGTTAGTTAATTAATATACTGCACATCATAAAGGTCAAAGGTTAGTTAATTAATATACTGCACATCATAAAGGTCAAAGGTTAGTTAATTAATATACTGCACATCATAAAGGTCAAAGGTTAGTTAATTAATATACTGCACATCATAAAGGTCAAAGGTTGGTTAATTAATATACTGCACATCATAAAGGTCAAAGGTTAGTTAATTAATATACTGCACATCATAAAGGTCAAAGGTTGGTTAATTAATATACTGCACATCATAAAGGTCAAAGGTTAGTTAATTAATATACTGCACATCATAAAGGTCAAAGGTTGGTTAATTAATATACTGCACATCATAAAGGTCAAAGGTTAGTTAATTAATATACTGCACATCATAAAGGTCAAAGGTTGGTTAATAAATATACCACACATCATAAAGGTCAAGGGTTATTTAATAAATCTACTGCAAATCATAAAGGCCACGTGTAAGTTCAGGAATTTACAGAACATCATAAGGGTCGAAGGTTTACTTTAATTCTTTAATTTTGATATGGATTTTTATGCCCATGTATCGACAGATAAATCGGGGCATATTGTTTTTCACCTGTCTGTCTGTTTGTTTGCACCAAACTTGAACCTTGCCATTAAAAATCCAAATGACTCCACCTACATTTATCAAACTTCAGTATGTTTGTTCCTCATGACAACCTCTACAGGACCTATGCATTTTCAGGTCAGTAGAATACCCAGACGGGCATTGTGTTTTAAAAGACACGTCTTGTTTTCTTAAGGATCTAAATTAACATCATACTCCACAAAATTAAGATTTTGTTGTAATAGTATGAATAAATAAATGCGCTTAAGCTGAAATACTTCCAAATACTTTTAAACTGCATATAGTACAATGTATGAAACTCGAATACGAATACATTTATTCGTTAAAAATCATTTTTTAAGCATGATGTATTTTTTATAGGTAACATCATTAATACGTCCAGCATCTGTGGTCAGAAAGTGGTGAGTAAAAACCTTTCTCTAAAAATATGTTTGTTATAATTGCGGGACGCGACCGTAATCCAGTAGCTAGTGCCCTGGGTTTGTAACCCGGCAAGCTGATTTCTACTTCCGGTCGCGACAGGTCATACCCTTCCGTGAAAATTTGACAAAAATGTCGATTTTCCACCACATGTGCAGAAGTTGCCGTTACTCAGCGTGATTTAGTAACATGAAGTTAAAATTCCTTCCAGGAAAACTTGTGGAATCGGTCGCATATCTTAATCCAAATAAAGAAAGAAGAATTGCGGTTAAAAGGCTAGTTTGTCACGTGATAGATTACTTGTGGTTCTACATTTGTAGTTATAATAATGTACTGAATACTGGTCTTCTATTATTTAAATATACTCACATGTCTAAACGTTTGTTCTGAACATAGCATTTTTATTGACGAAAATTCGTCCCGTTTCCTTTAGAAAATATTTATTTTTCGTGGTTTGAAGAGTTCGAACTTGACATTAATAAACTGACTCCATATTGCAAAGCACAAAAGGCTTTGTACAGACAGCGTCAACGGGAACCAATTAAGTGCCAACCTAGTCTGGATTACCTGCCCCTGACAGTAATAATCTAATGAAAATTAGTCGGGGAACCAGACTAATGCCAAGTATGATTACCGGATCGGATTTTTTTCTGGTCTTTTTGGTACCCTTGATGGACAAGTAAGGATATCTATAACTATAAAAGTGTATAATTTTAGATGCCAGAAGTCGGTGTGTACTGCATGACGAAAGCTTCAATGGATATGTTTACACAGTGTCTAGCTTTAGGTATGTTATATTTCACAAAATAAACCCATAACCCAATTGGTACTCCTTGGCGTTTGTCTATATAAAGACCCTGGGATGGAAACAATCTTTTATCTTTCAATCGCGAACGATAAACACGTTCGAAAGTCTGTAATTCTGAGGATGAGTACGTACCTAAGACTTGAAACTGCATAACCAAAATTTGTAACCCTACATTTGTGTACGAGGTGTATTTCTCAGTTACGGAAATTCTTCTAAACTGCAATATTGAACCCCGTTCATTTTTAACATATTTCGCCTCATGCCAGCGATCATCACCGAATTCCAGTCAATCCTGAAGCGGCTAAACAATTTTTAAAAAGTTTCTTCGTCGGTCTACGTCAGTATCGATTGCCGGATGCATTGATCTATAAATGAACAGAATAGAACATAATTTGATTTCACATGTACTTAGTTTTATCTTACAGTAAAAACAACACACGCATGTTATATAAATGTTATCATTTAACTGTTTTGTTTTATTTAGAAATGGCGCCACTCGGTGTGAGAGTGAATGCTATAAAGTAAGTGGAACTATGTTTGATATTAAATTAATTGTATTAGTGCTGTTACGTAATGAAGTCCTTGGCTTGTGAGTTCAAATCCAAACGAAACAGGTATTCATTCTGTTAGATTTACCATTGTTTATTTTTAGATGTTGACCTCCCTATTGAGCCCCACACTGACAGTGTTCATTTGTGCTATGTTTTAATTTTAAACTCCTGTCAAATACATGTAGTTTTTTTATACTTCATGAACTATTCATGAAGTTCAGGAAAATATGAAGAGTTCATGAATACCGTTCAAAGAGCAATTTAAGTCAATCCAATCTGAGGAAGTATATTTGAATATTTTGACAATGACTATGTATTCGTATTCGAGTTGTACGTGATCTGTCATTAATCGTTCGTTAAGTGTTCCTGATCGTTTGGACATTGCTGATCATGTTCCATCACAACAAACGAGTCAATTACTGTGTCTAGAAAATCACAAGAAAGGGGACGAGTCATGTACGGGTTTTTATACAAAAGCACGATAAACTGAGAACCAGGAAAAACTATTCAAAAATAGTAGGGATCCGATATAAATGCTATGGTTATTAAGAGAAGCAACAGAGAGGGGAGAGGTGATACATGAATACCGGCCCTTTATATCCCTACTCTTATTTCGAATAGTTTTTCCTGATTATTTATCTTGTGCGGAGTTTACAAAGCACCTACACACGCCTTATCCGATTCCTGGGCTTTATTAGGCACAAGACTTGGTTTGGTGGTTGGAATGTGGACACTGTAAAAGCGTCCCTGAAATATCTAAAGGTGTAGCCGAGATTTGAACCCGCGACCTTTCGTTTGGTGATCAATCGCCTTACCACTAGACCACCGATAATCCCGTACTTTCTGAAATGCGTCTGAAACTAAGCCTTGGTATAAATCGTTGTATGTTCTAAGGTATAAAAAATGTAGACTATGTAAATAAGAAGACTGACATCATTATTTTGTGTAACTGTATGTGTTTAATCAGAACTTAATTAAATGTTTGATTTGCTTGCTTGCTTGCTTGCTTGATTGATTGATTGATTGATTGATTGACACTATGTACTTCAGTCCTGGTACAATCGTCAGTAACATAGCAAGACGCTCGTGGAGCAAATATCAAGATGATGATCTATATCAAAAGGTTTGTAGTCGAAGCTTTATTTATTTTAGACTGATACACGAGTGCCATCAATAAGTGTTACTGTGGTTAGAACCAATTACTATAATGTTAATAAGTGAGTGTTTTCATAACAGCCTTGCTATTGGACTGAAGATCGTCATATTAGCCTGAGGCTGAAGGCCGAGGGCTAATAATGATTGTCTGAAGCCAATGACAAGGCATTAGGAAAACACTTGCTTATTGACAATTTCATTAATTAACTATAGACTAAAGCAGTGGTTTCATAATGGCCGAGCTGGACAGACAATCAGAATGACCGAATCTCATAATAGCCGAGTTTTTTCATAATGGTCGAGCTGGACAGCCAATCAGAAAGATCGAAACACATAATAGCTGAGTTTTTTTAATAATGGCCGAGTTTTGTGTTCATACTGTCTTGGTGAACTTCATATCAGCCCAGCATTTGAAGTGAAAACGCGCCTATTATTGAACAGTTAATTAATAATGCATTATAATTGATTGCAGTACGTTGATAACATGTATGTCTGTCGCAAATATTTATCATTTTTGTTTCTCATTCGCCCTTTTAGGATTATAGCAACATAGCCAACAATCTTTGCAGCATCAACACTCATCTCGCAGTGCATTTGTATTAGGTAGTTGCTTGTATGGAAAGCCATGACTGTCTAAAACATACAAAATGAACCTTGTTGTGTCCAAATAGCAATATATTTAGCTACTTTGTCAATATATTAAGTCAACCTATGATTATACGATGTGTATTTATGATTATATTAACCTTTCATAGATTCAACAAGTCAAAATATGCCGATGTGACCGTATACTATGTGTCAAGATATAAAACAAGCCAATCATTGCATGAAATAGTCTGATATTTATAACATTCCTAATTATTAATATATTTAGTGAAAACGTCATTATATCCAGTAATTGTACATGTATATGACAATCAAGGCTTTCCGTAAGATTGGTTCGAGTTAATGATAGATGTTTGATTTATTTGTAGTTTTTAGAAACTCAGAAGAAAATTCATCCAGTCGGACGAGTGGGACAACCAGAAGATTGCGCTGAAGCAGTGGCGTTCCTGGCATCTGATGCTGCCAGTTTTATAACGGGTCAGCTACTCTTCATAGATGGAGGTAGAAACTGTATGTCCGCTGGTGTTGCCACGAGCGTAAGCAAATAAATGAAGTGGAATACTAACGGTCTTACAACATTGATCGGCACTAAAAAATGCATATTGGGCATTATTATTGTAATATTTGATAATAAAATCTATAGATCTATGTGTCATTTGCATCCAGAACAGCCATTTTAGTGTATGTGTGTGCACAAATCATAATAATTAGCCAACTGTTACTCGAATAATCGTCGGTGTGATTTTGTTACAGAGATTGAGCCAAAAATCGAATTCTCAATACCAGATTTAAATCAATTTCATTGAAGTATACCCTATCAAGTGACTATATAGCAAGGTCGAAATAATGGGAAACTATTATAAGACCATCTTTGTACCATCTTTTGATATCCAATTAAATATCGCTTACAATAAAACTGAATAATGTATGATTTTATCAATAAGATGAGTTTGAGCAAAAACAGAAGTTATTTTGTGAAACTTGGGCCAGGCCTAGTAAGAATTGTAATAACTGATCAGTTGTATACTAGGTCCCGTTCAAAGTTGCCTCTGAAATATACCATAAAATGTATCATTTAAAATGATAGCTGGATTAGACATAACAATATAAATACTTTTCAATTCCATTTATCCCTTAGTTTCAGACACATGTTGAACTATTAGTCTATTACTTTATATTGGTGATAATTGATATACATGTAATTTGATATAACCAAGGACGCTAAATATTACAATGTGACTAAAATATCCTGATTTAACTAACTATATATTTCAACCATATGCCACAACGTAAGCTCACACGCAGGCACACGATATTATATACATACTCAAAGAAGTACAGACTTTAAATCGTACGGTATGGTTGCCCTTTAAACATGAACAATGAAAAGTAATTAAATAATTTTCGGTCTGTTCTTTGTATAAATAAATACAACAAAAAGATGTTTGCAGATAATTTGAACATTTCTTTTTATTTTAAAAGCAGTAAGCATAAGTTGATAATTATTTTTATATAAACAAATCATGAATCAATTTATACTTACATGTACATGTATATTATATTCAACCAGTAACTACTTTGTAATTATATATGTACAGTGCAACCTCTCCAAACCTACACCCTTTGGGAAGAACAACATTACGTTGTTGTTAGAGAGGTAAAAAGTGCAACGGGAAAATCATATTGTTACTGAAGGGAGATTGTTGCTTAATAAAAGGCCGCTCTGTAGAGGATGTACTGTATATACATGTATATATATATATATACACTCAATTATTTGATAAGTGCAATTTATATATATCTTATTAATTCATTAAGTAATTATTCATTTTGATGAAACATGTACATAATCCGTACACTGATACTTACTAGTCTAGTGTAATAACTTACGAAAATCTTTTAGGATAGCGACTCTCTCTTGAGCAACAACCTCCCTACAACAACATCATTGTTTTCCCCACTTTTTATTATTTTAACCTCTCTAGAGCAACAACTTCTCAAGAACAGCATAACTTTGCTTCTCCAAAAGGTTGTTGCTTTGGAGAGGTTGCACTGTATACTAAACCATGCAATGATACAACCTGTCTTCAAGTAATAGTATGTTGACAGACAGAATGATCATATATAACACTTAGAACCGTAGTTGTACACTTTTCTTTCTAAAATAACTAAGCTAACCAATTCACATATGGAGAAAAGTCGACAATGGTTGTCAAAATTTCATTGAAGGCTATAACCTGCAGCAAACAGGATTCGAACCCAGATAGTCGGACTAACAAGTCCAGCCCATAAACATTGGACCCCACTGTGTTTGTGAATATATGTATAATTTTAGACTACAAATTTATCCTCCATAAGAGTTTCATTTTGGATTAGTTTGTACATTTTTATTCTAAAAAGTACGTCATTTAGAAATACAATCATAATACAAATCAGGTTTGCAACGATGGTTGTTATGTCTAAAACAGTTCTTGTCCTTCGTAGGTTAATTTGTTACAAACAATATGGCAGAAAAAAAGATAACTGCATAGGCAATAAAACAATATGAAATTTGTTATATTACTGTAAGAAAACAGATTGAAACATGCTGCACTTTGTATTAATAAACTACAAACACAAAATACTGTGGAATCATTAATTTTTGTTGGGTTCAATTTTCGTGTTTTTTACTAAAATGGCGATTTCGTGGGGACATAAATTCGTGGATTTTGATTTTTGAAAAGAAATGCCTTATCTCCGCATTTCAATTCGTGGGGATTTGATTTCGTGGATGAGTCGATCCACGAAATCCACGAAATTAAATCCCCAACGAAAATTAATGATTCTACAGTACCTGTTTGGCACATATACTCGTACATTTCCCATTGTAACAAATGTCTATAGTGAAACAATATCAATTTGGGTAATGTTCTAAGTTTAAACTTATTGTATCAGGTTGTAAGGTTAGGATATGTCATTCTAAAGCTATGTACATGATAGCATTTATACTAACTTTGCAGCACTGGAATTTTAATTTAAAAAAATAGATTTACAAACAACCAAAAATATTTACTACATAAGCACATAGCCTTAAGACTAGTGTATACAGACATTATTGATGTGTCCAATGTAAGACACAATTAATGTAGCCTTTTACTGCGAACAACAATGAACACTGAATAATGTCTGCGAGATACAATCTGCTATTTTCCGGAATCACGAGAAATAAGTGGCTTCTCCATAACCAGTAGTATGTTTGACCTATTTGGAATGTTCATTTCTTAATTTTTTTAAGTTGGAATTAAGGAGTATAGACAATAATTTAATGCAACTCAAGGTTGTTTCTTTGACTCATAGACAAAAAGAGACTATCATCTAGTATAAATTGTATAAAAAATAATCTGTTGATATTAAGACTGAAGCGTTATGAATACAAATTGGTAAGAAACAGATTTGTAGTAACCGTAGGCAAAGAATAAAATGCTGATACGTCTTTATGATATTATACAATGTACCAGTACCATTCGGCTCATATACAACATTCATACAACCTTTCGTCACGTTTGACCTATGATCACATGACCTACAGTTACATACACTATACTAGAGGTCACATGACCTATAGTTACATGTACATAACCTATACTAGTAGTCACATTACCTATAATCACATGACCGAGAGGTAACACGACATATGGTCACATAACCTATACTAGTGGTCACATGACCTATAATCACATGACCGAGAGGTAACACGACATATGGTCACATACTTTTTTAACAATAGCGTATCTTCTTCCTGGTAGAAGATACGTGGTAGACTGGTAGTAGTACAGTAATACATTTATAATCTGTGTGTACAATACATATGAAAATATACAATCGAATAGTATAAAAATGCAATTCAAAGTACGCTAAAAGACCTGGGGTATGATTTAGTTTCACAAACATCAACTTTTAAACATAAATAACGATTATTGTGAAGACTTTATTTTACTTTATGAAAATTCTAAGAAAAATTGAGAGACGCAACATTCTAGAACTCCAAACTAAGACATAATAACAATTATTGAAAAATAAACTGAACGAAACTTAAAAACCCATAGCATATCTTAAGGAATCTGGGTATCATGATATGTACAAGGATTATCGAAATCTTTGGTCTTTTGAATTGAGCAAGTGCCAATAAATCACATTTTATTAATCGGGAGGGGGGGGGGGCTATAAGTTTTCTTCTGTATATAAACTTTGCGATTTATTTGGAAAATAGTATCTTTTTTTTCTCATTCAAAGACAAAAAATCATAGTCCAAAAAAGAAAATATTTTTTTTTATTAATTCTATAAGTTCATTAACATCACTATTGGTGGTATTAAATACCTTTCTATGGGAGAATAAGTAGGATAAGTTGCAAAACATTGCAAAAATTGTAGTTATATATTTTTTCCCAATTTTTATTAAAACACCGCGAAAATTCCCAATCCTTCACAAAATACCGGAAAAAAACCTGGCCCCTTTTCAGCAGCCAGAGTCATACGAGGCGGACAGTTCATCTAAGCATCGTTCCTCAGGGAAGAACCAGTACCAGACTCCCATCCTCCGTAAGCAACTGCCTACTTTCTCACATAAAGAGACATGGTTGGTAGCAGTACTCGAACTCACGATCCTCTATCAGTGAGAGGTTACAGTGATTTGAAGTCAGCGACCTTAACCACTCGACCACGAAGGCGGGTAAATGAGGGCTTAGCCCAGATCATGAACACATTAGCAAAAACAAGTAGTCGAATCTCAAGGTAAACATATACTTTGTTCTTATTGGCACCTTTTGTATTCACCTGTTTTAATTATCACAGACTTGATGAGTTGAAGTAAACACACTCGAACAAAATAATTATGGATGACAGTCAAAATTTCAGTCATAAAATAAAAACTAACAGCTAAAATGATAGTATTTTAAATACAACAGTTACAGAATGTGTAGATGTATGCAGGACCTTAGGAGCGAGGGCTGGCTGGCGTGGGGTGGGGGGTTTCACCCGACCCAAATAGTTTGGCTGTAATGAGTCACAATATTTCTAAATATACGATAAGAACATAAAAAGCATAAATTTTAACATACATGTACATGATTAAAGTTTTAAACTAGTATGTACGCATAGTTATGGGACGTATATTTTGTTAAAGGGGACATCTTTATACATGTTTGAGCTAAAATAAATCATTCACACAGCTTTTTAAAAATCAAAACATCTATTAGAAACAACCGTTACAATATATACTGAACACAATTTATAAAGCCCATCTAGCATATATTGATGTGCACGAAACTGTCGGGCCAATTTTCATAAAGTAATCTCGTTCCGCTTGCTTTCACCGTGACAAAGGAGTTTAGAAATATCGCCTGAGATCCGCATCTTATAAATATCAATGGTCTTTGATAATTTACTGGGATAATCAGTTTTGTTCAGTATGAACTCTTCGTGAATATTTATTTTACAAGAAAACAAATCACCGGTGTAACTTTTTCAAGTTCCCCCTTTTCAGGTCCCCCTGGCCCGGTAACATTTAAACGTTTTGAAATTCCCTCCCCCGTTTTAATAATCCCTTCCCGGGAAATTGAAAACGTTTTCAAACGCCCCCCTCCCCTTTGTTGATTCCTCGTGGCGAAAACGTTTATATTTCAGGTTATAATTCATACTAAATGATTCACAGTCAACATGGTTTATTGACATACATATGTTCCTTTATTTCTAAACTGAAATGACGCAATAATTATATGAAGCTATGGAATCCTGTGAGGGTCATGGAGAGTATGCAACATTATTCAATTTATTAACAAAAATGCTAGACCTGATCATTGCAATCTAATCACACACTCACTTGTGTTCAGAAAACCTACAAGAGGTATTTTTTATCCATTTTTCTTCGTCAAAATGATTCAAAACTGCATTGGTATTTGCGCAATAACGCTCACAGGATTCCATAATGAAGGAATGAACTTGTCAGTTATATGACGTCATCTGATTTCGTCAT
This sequence comes from Lutraria lutraria, assembly GCA_964023205.1. Taxonomy (NCBI): domain Eukaryota; kingdom Metazoa; phylum Mollusca; class Bivalvia; order Venerida; family Mactridae; genus Lutraria; species Lutraria lutraria. Next base: position 6,886,848 of record OZ026840.1, read on the forward strand.
TAGGCCCACGCACGTATGGTCTCATATAACTGTAATACATGCATTTATGTGTTTGTAATCTCCTTATTCGTGTGCAAACTCTCTCTTATTTTAAATTTTCGAATTATTACCCGGGCGTAATCTGAAAACGGTTTCAAAGCGCCCCCGGGATAACCTGAAAATCGTTTTGGGCGAATGGAGGGGCAATCTCAAAACGTTTTAATAGTACCCCTCCCGGTAACTTAAAAGTTTTCGAATTCCCGGGGGTAATCTCAAAACGTTTTAAAGTCACCGGGGTGGTAACCTGAAAAGGGGAGCTTGAAAACGTTACATCGGGGTAAGTCAGAAATTTCATTCCTGACGAACTATAAGCATCAGACACTCCAGAGTATTAGGTACAAATGACGAAGTCATTGTTCATTTGAGCATATCTTTACATAAACATAACGGCCTAAGTTTATCTACTGTTATACAATGTGATTGGTTGTCATAGCGATTTAATCTTTCGATGTCGTCTAGAATATAACGTTTGTTGTTGGAATCCATCTTGGATGTGGCAAAAAATTGTCCATTTCCGGGGGTTGTTTCGATCACTATTTTATAATCTGAATAATCATTTTCATTCACCACATTGCTGTATTTATGAAACATCCCCTGATTTCTTTCCTCCGTTTGTTTTCCTTGTACCAGGACCCTAACTTCTATAATGTTTTTCATAAACAAAACAGCACATTTATCGGACTTGGACAATAGACTGTTTAGCTTGTTCACAACGGAATTCCCAATATTTTGTATCAATGGATCGTCTGTAATGTTGAGCAATTTAGATCGATAGCAGGAACAAAATCCCTCCGGAATGTTGGCTTCTGTAAGAGAAAAATAATGGGAACAAAATTCAAGACTGTCAAAATCGATCAAAACATCTCAGTAGACTATATAGATACTCAGCAGACTATACCTACACTATATACACTACAAATTGTATTTTGGGAACATTCATTGAGACAAAACATTCACAATCAGTTGAATTCCTGGTATGTATTTTTCTGGAGAGCAGGTGTTAGGAATTAATCATTATTCTTACTATTTCTTTGTATTCATGTCCGTTTTGAACAGAATGTCTCAGGACTGATTTTTTTTGTGTTTGTGTGCTTAGACAGAAAATAAACTGGAGGGGAATAAACGCCATGTCGGTATCGATCAAGATTTGCCGTCATCAGACAAAAACTTTCAAAACCATGAAGCAAAGATATTGTTGACACCAATGTCAAGAATGTTTTACACTATCTTTGTCTGGTGTCATTTTAACGCTTACAGTTATCCGGGGAGGAGAATGAAATGGACTGGTTTAATCCGAGACAGACATAGTTATCCGACGGGTTCATTCGAAAAGTCGGTCACCAGATCATATACCATTTAATACGACAGAATAGTTACTGTAAGCAGTTTCCTATGCTCTATTGATAAACACTTTTACCACTTGAACTGAATAGAATAAATGGTTTCGTCGAGTTTCCCTTTCTGGTCAGAGGGAATACGTGCAATGTTTTCTTGTCAACTACAAGTGACTACATCAACAATTTTTGATGTAAAGGAACTTTTCTTTATAAATTTTAAAGTTTTCTTTTAAATATTGGACTCCTAATCTCTTGGAAGGTCTATAACATTCATGACTTGATAGACAAGTATTAGAAGACAAGAGCCCTGGGACATTTATGTTTGTTGTTCTTATAATAGCATGAATAACACTTACCTTGACAGGATCGTTGAACTCCAATATTCCTGAATAAACTAATACCTCGTTGTTTATCACCCACATAAAACACAGTCGGTTTCTCGTAGTTACGAAGAACAATATCTCTTAATGTTGCATATACATCAAAATGAGTGGTTAATACATGAGCATTTCTTTTGATATTTTCTACCAATTCAGGATAGTTCCTAGTCACATTATTTGGAGGAATTATACTAAGGAATGGAAGGTTAGTTTCCATGGTCGACTGATGCGTTGAACTTTGGCCTCTAGGACCATGGTCACTGTACACAATTAGGAATGTATTTTCTAAATGGCCTGACGATTTCAACCACTTAAAGAAGTCTAAAAAATTATCCTCCGCCTGATGTAGTTCGTTGACATCTTGGTGAGCTAAATCATTAATATGAGACATGGCAAATTTTCTTACATCACCGTAAGTATTAATAAATTGTTTGAGGTATTCAATTTGTACCAAATATTTCGGTTTGTTCACTAAACATCGCCGCTTGTTATAGCTTGTCGTGCTTTCTTTCCAAAACAATGTATTGGGGCGCAAATCGTAATCTGCTTGCCAGAAAGGACGCATATAATGAGTTGTAGGCTGTGAGGAAAAGCCTTCAAATTGAAAATTAAATGTATTAAATCCTAGCACGTCCTCTGCATAGAAGCTTGCGTAACTATTTTCAGATAAGTTTTTCCAAATAAATGGAAATTTTTCGAATCTAACTCCCACATCATTAAAATATGGTATATCAGCACTTTTTGCAAAATGTCCAGTAATTAACGGTAAAATGTTGTCGAATGAATGTCCGCCTATACGGTTATACATTAACATTTCTATTCCACTAAGTTCTTCTTTAAGATATTTGGCGACTCGAGGAATTTGTCTGTAAGCATCATTCCTGGAAACCGAATCTATACCAAAAAGTATTACATTATAAAAATTATATTTTAAAGCACCATATTTTGTAGATGTTCTGTTTATTTTTGTCAATAAACTATCCACTATCACAAATTCACCGAAGAAGCATCGAATTTTGAAAAAATCGGTTGGCACGATATATGGCGGTGTACACATAAATTCTTCAGAGAGTGTCACTTCACTGTCTGAATGCATGGCTCTAAAAATACTTTGACACATGCATTTAATAGTGTGTGATTTTAATTCCAATGCACCTAATGCCGTTTGGTTGAACTGCAAAACGTTAGTATCGTCCACATATACTGGATTGTGCTTCTCCGGACATTTTATTGGCGCTAATCTCCTTACATTTTTCATTTGAACCGGGTCAAAAGGGTCCAGAACTGGCATTTCACAGGGCAGAGAGTAGCTATCCAATGACATTGTGTACCGCAACTGTGTCGATGTAAAATGATACACTAACTGGAATATTCCCACCAAGCAACAGAGGACAATAAACACGCATTTTCTATTCAGCACCTTTGATTTCCAATCCGCTGGAAAACCAAATATTGACCCCTTCCTTATCCCATTTTTGTTAGACATCCTATCAGTTGTACCTATCTATCTACCACTAACATTGTTCACTAGTTGGTGCCCCTTATTCTCTGGTTCTCTGTAGACGCCACATTGTTAACAGCACTGGAATGTCTCGCATGGTATACTACTGCATACAACCATCACTGAAAAGATAAAGAGGCTTCATTGAAACACAGCAGAACAGAAGATGCCACCCATTCTAAAACCTGACGTGAATTAGATGATTCAGCCCATGTCCCAACACAAAACATTCAAAATACATCTTAATCATGTTCTTTACTTTCAAAACTTGTTCGCTGAATTTTTCAGTAGGCTTAACGCCGTTCTCCGCCATAACTTACCAGTTCCAACTTATTCTTTCACGAGGAGAGGTAGGTTATAAATGTTGCAAAATTGAGCTTAACACTTGGAAAAGTTATGACTTTAGAATAAATAAAGTTATCATAAGTTAAGTCAATACTTCAACAATAACTTTATACGTTTCCTCCAGGAGAGTTTTACGATCTAGACCGTCAGTAAACTTTGCTGACACTCAGTCTATTCCTGATCTATGTAAATTTTACCTAATGCGTTAGATGAAGTTATCTAGACTGATACAGTTAACAACAGTAGTTGAGACCAATGATGATCATTGTGATGTACCTAATCAATCATTCTTTAAGTATTTAGAACCTTCAAATGAACTGGATGTTTCAATTTCTACGTGCTTTACGTGTCGATTTTCAAACAAACTGATAATCATTGAAAGCTGGCAATGAGAGTGTAACACTAAAAATTGTTCCATTCATGATGATCTGGCACATTTTCCATTTTTTCGTCCAATCCCTTTTAAGCATAGTTTTATCATTATCATGGAGTTTATTACATATAAATTCTGTAGACCTGTAAAGTCCATTGGATAAAGACGAATACATATTTACAAAGTACCAACAAACATAAACAAACAAACAAAACTTGTAAGATACAAGGGAAAGTTACATAAATACATCCTTATCAAAGATAATAACTGCCATATGTTTACCTATAATAATCTAAATGAACATCTAATTGTTAAAGGGGCATACCCTACAACTTGGTGCAATTAGAAGTAAGGCAAAATGATGATAAATTAGAAGCTTGTAAAGAAAAAAGCCGACAAAGAAAGTTTCAGCCAAAAATTAATCCAATTAAAAATAAAATCATAAAAAATATGTATTTGTGACACATACATTTAGTCATGGAAATTTTTGGGTGGAAGTGATTTATTATTCATAGCTATGTTTTTTGCGGCTAGTACCTAAACAAGTCATTTTATGACCCAAGTTCTTCTTCCAATTATCCATAATATATTGTTTTACATAATTTATACATCTAACACATTTTTACACTTTCACAGAATGTTTGTCAGTTGTAGGGTATGGCCATTCGTAGTGGTAATTGGTTGTCTGGTGATAACGTGTCGGACTACTAAACGAAAGGTCGGGAGTTTAAATCTCGCCCTGCCTTTCAATATTTCAGGAATGCTTCTTTTATTGTCCCCATCCCAACTACTGAGCCAAGTACTCTGTGTGTGTTAAGGAAATCTCATGAATCGAATGAAGAGACGTGGGTTGGTGCTTTACACCGGGTACGTTAAGGAACCAGGAAAATATTCGAAAAGAGTCTAGATATACTTAGTAAACGCCAAGTTCTCCAGCATCATATCTCCAGCCCACCCCCTTCTCACTCTGGGACGGCTCTGAAATGACCATAGCAGCCGTTGAACCGATAAAGATAAACGGTCCATTTGTGTGCTATTGTAATTTAAGAGCTGCAGTTATTATTTTAACTTCCGCATTTGGACCAGGATAACAAAATATGACAACATACATGTACATCTAAATCGGAAATAAAGAAATTAAGGTTTCGGTGTACTCAGGTCAAGTTTTAATAAATCTTCCTTGCAAGACTTAAAAACTTCGTGTTAACCCTCTTAGCCCACTTATGAATATCTTTGTTTATTCAGAGGTGTCAGGAAAAGCCTAATACACGCATTTTGAACAGAATCAATTTATCCACTTAAAAAAAATGTACAGTTCAACCTTGAGACTCCAGAGCGACTCTCTCTCTCTCTCTCTCTCTCTTGAGCAACAATCTCCATTATCAATCTTACCTGTATAGAACAAGAACAACCTCTCAACAACAACAGGATCATAATTCTGCTACTCTCAAAGAGTTTTGTTCTGCATAGCTTGTAACTACATATAAACAGCAGACTTCACGAAAAACTTCATAAGCACTGAACATTAAGTCCAGTGAAACCGTCAACTTTACTGGTGGACCAAAAAGAGTACATACAAAATTTCATGTATTAGAAACTTATTCTTCCAGAGTGTTTAAAATATTCCATTTTGTTTTTAAAAGTTCAGAAACCTGGTAAAATAATCACTGGACCCTCGGACCACTGACCTTTTCAAATTTACTGGACTGACGGCTATTTTGGTGGATCCGGTCCAATGTCCGATTCTAAATTCGAAGACTGTTCAAACAGTGTTACTCACACACGACACTGTACTGAAAAAGCAGGCGAATGACAGGATTTTGATTTGTAAAAGATCAAAAGCATAACTAGAAACTAGTATATTCATAATTATAGCCATCTGTAGTAAACAATGAACCGATTGTCAATAGTGTGGCGAATTCATCATCATATTGATTGAATCATACATAACTTTCAACTCTATGAATAATTGATTAAGTACTGGTGTGAACATTGTTGTCGTCTTTGTAAAACAGACAATAATGAATAGAAAAACACAGCTAACACACAATATATTACCATACATGTATTCCTACTTTAGGCCATTCAGAAATATTGATGTTTTTAGTCACGTAATTGAATCATTCAAAATCCACCGACCTAATATAATACTTTTCTAAGCAATTTTTTACTAAGAATAATATCGATCGTCCTTGATTCCTGATTTACATTTTCAGAACAGGTAAACGATGGTGATAAAGAGAACTTACTACCTACCCACTGAATTAACCTTGGTCCGCGTAATTAAAGGACCTTATGAATTGATTAAAGAGAAGATGCAGGCTTATGATTTTTTTTAATTAAAGGACCTTATGGTTATTAAATGATTATTAAAGGATGGCTTATGATCTTATGATTTTTTAATTAAAGGGCCTTATGATTTATAAGATGACTTTTTTTACTAAGGACCTTATGATTATTAGAGGATGGTTTATGGGTTTTTTTAAATTAAAGGACCATATGATTTATAGGATGACTAACAATGAAAGGTTGGGTCGCGTATCTGAGTAGCTTGGTTTTTTTTTACTGAGGACCTTATGATTATAAGAGGATGGCTTATGATTTTTTTTTAAATTAAAGGACCTTATGATTTATAGGATGACTTACAATGAAAGGTTGGGTCGCGTATCTGCAAATCAACATTATTTTTATGGATGGTTAAATGTCTAAAGACATGCATCATGTATTCATTTATCACAATATGTCCGAGCATGTTTACAGGTTATGATAACGATAAGTAGTACAAATGACTTACTATGTCAACAAAGTTTATCCAAAATATTGAAGAAGCTACGCGAGGTGACACGTACATTTTTACAGTCCTCATTGTAAACCGGGGGAATATGGGCTTATTGAGTTAGCATTATTGAGTTAGCATAAGTAAAACCAAGAAAACGCCAGGGTTAGGAACGGCATTTGTTATTTTTTTATAGCCTTTAACTACGTGGATCAGAATTTTACGTATTGACCGCAGTTTAAGAGAGATTATTGTATCAGCAATGTGGGTGGGGAGTGGGAAGCATTGCACTCCTGTTGTTTTTTTCTATACGGGGATACATTTTTAAGGGGCATACATTTTTTTAATGAATAACAGGTTCCTGTCGTATAAATAGTTTTAAAAGTTTTTAACCGTGTTTTGTTTTAAGGTTAATTTCGTTCAAAAACCGATTATAATACGAGTAATTTTGTCTTAATTATTGTAAAATTTCCTTGCAGCTGTTATGACGTCACATATAGTTAAGACAAAAATGGTGGCTTTATGTTTGACTGACAATGTGCTATATGTTAATTTGGAGTAGAACAGTATTTATGATAGGAGATTTTTCTTGGTAGTCGAAATAAATTGGTTAAGTTTCTATTATGTGTATTGTATCGATGTAGTATTTTACAGATAAAGCTTAGATTGACGCACTTCGGGCACTCGAGTATAGGATACAGGTATGTTTGTAAGTTGTAACTATTTATATAGACAAATAATTCCAGGTAAATAATCGCCAAGTTAACGAAATTTTGGTAGTCCTTAAAACGCTCCTAGCCCGATTCTAGACGGTTTTTTCCGGTGTCAGTCATAATTTTACCTCAGAACTAAATAAATTGTATGAAAAAATACTTATTCAAACTCAAGGCCTCGTGCATGTAGACGCATGTATACGTGTCATTCTAGTTAATTCAAGTTTTGCATATACCTACCATTATCATGTTCCTGTAGAAAAGTTGACTTGTTTATATACAGTCAACCCTATGTACAAAGGTCAACCCTTAATTCGGAGGTCATTTCGTTCTTGATAATTCATCATACGTTTTAAAAGAATGGCCTTTATTCACAGGTGACCTTTATCAGGGGTTGGTCACTAACTAATTGTGAAAGAATAAACTAGATATTTCTTAAAATGTTAACAGATCGAGAAGTAAGCAAATATTTAACGAACAAAGAAAAAAATTGCTAAGTCAGTTTATAGATTAACGATTACAGCTTCTAATTACCAACGTTGCAACTGAATGAAGTCATGAAAATGATTTATCTTCTTTTATTTTAGCGAAGTCAATGTACATTGTATACATGTAAGAAATATTACGTACTGGCGGTTAAAACTGAAAAATAATCATTATGTGCAGAGTGAATATATATACATGCACATGCACACACGCATAACACGCGAGTATTAAAACCAATTTTGAGTCATAGTAGAATCCTATTAAGCTTCTAGGTCAACAACACCAGCACTGTCTGACACATTGTAGGTGTAGTTTTCGTCCACACAAAAAAGCTGTTTTCAAGTACACATGACTGTATACTAATAAAACATCGTAATACTATTTTCACACGCACGCTTTATCGAAGAGAATACCAGGATTCCTGGTACTGCATAGCATGATAGAAAATCTTACCTCTGTCTCTGAAAAGCATCCATTCAATGTTCAAAGACTGGGTTTGATTACAAACCCGAAACGATGGAACACTCTACGAACGATTCCATGGCATGCATTCAATCAATACTCCTGCTACGGTGTTACTAATCAAGTAAAATAACATCCACGCAAGGACGCGAGATACTGGGGGACATTATATCACAAGAACTGCCTAAATCACTTGGAGCAGTATTGATCTCTTACAGACATATGTCTCAAGCACTTGCGGAACCGCGCCGCACCAATTCGGAACACCGCACCATCTGAGCATAACACGTTTTGACATGCAATACGAATGCTATCCATGCACGTTTTAACAGTTTAAAGACTCTCTTGCAAACAAATTACAAGCTTCACATGTAATGTGTAGTTTAGTATAATAATACAACATTAGTCATATAAATATGTCCATTATGAGGCTGTTTGGCAGCTAAAATTGTTACACAATGAATTACGTTCACTAATCCAGGATGGACAAATTACTTAAGTATATCCAGCGAGATCACTTGAATTACTCAGCCAAGTATAGAAGGGTCTAATCATATAAACCACTTACTGTTTTCTTGTTTATTTGTATAGGTTAAAATGCCGTTTTTTCTGTTACACATGACGGCCGATTTAGTAGTATGTAAAAGTTTTCATGGGTCCGTATTCACAAAGCATCTTAAGCTTTTCTTTAACTTAAGCCGAAATTGTTACATAAGTGTAATTTTTTTCATGGTAAAAGTTTGTAAACCAGTCATCAAAAGCGTGAAAAGGAATTATCATTTTCATAATTGGCATGTTTAGAACAAAGATAAAATCATATTATTGTGATTTCCTCCTTTATATTAGTACAAAGGAGTTAAGGAAAAGTTTAATCTATGGGAAAATATATCTTAAGTTACAAAATCATGCAAAGTATGATGTCTTACAAACTATCAGCAATTAAAATCGAGTAGTTAACTGCACTGGTATTAAAATAAACGAGGTGTCTGGTTTTAGTTTTACATCGTTTGAAATTTGTGTCTCATGTGTAATTTTGTAACGGGCGGCCTTTGCACGGCCATTTTTACATTCTAAGTTTTTGAGATCACCAGGAAACTGCTATATACGGTATATCCTACAGTATTTATCTCAACTCAAGATCATATGCAAAGATTGCCCTCTTTGTAAACTATGCAAAAAAGATACCCACGGGGATAAGCTAATTTTGATCCCAGTGACATGAAACGATCAAATGTCTGTATAGGGACCACAAGAAAAAGCAAAAAAAAACTAAATGTAAGCTCGGTTCCATGCTGATTAGACTTAAATAAATGTTATTAAGGGCTTTCCTTACTCATTGTATAATCTATTAAAAACAAGTGACATTATAGCTCGCTATAACACGAGGACAATGATCATTTCATTAACTCCGATTATGCGGACCATCTTAAGTTCAGAAAGAGTGTGGGACTTAATCAAACACTTATGCATAGTTTTGACTTATGGATTACTTCAGTTCAGTCCGCCATGAAAACATCAAGTACTTTAAGTGTTTATCGTTTATCGTGTCATCAAAACAAAGGAGTTACATAAGATCCAACATGATTTATGGACTCGTGCACATGAATGCATGTACTGGTGTACAGACTGGGTTAAAGTCGAGCTTGGATGAAAATATGAGTTGAAGTTTGGTAAAGCGATTGCATAAAACTTTGGTTAAATTTGATAAAAAAATGATTTCTTATTTCGGTAGCTCACCGCCTCAGTGGGATCTATCCACCTATGAAGTTTCTTCAAGTACCTACCTCTTATAGTTTCTGAGTATGAGCTGCATAAAGTTTTTTACAGGCGCAGACGACGCAGTGATTACAATAGCTAGACTTTTCTTCAAAAACAGCCGAGTTAAACAAAAATTAGAAAAACAGCTAAACTTTTATAACGCCTCTTAACGATGAATATACATCCACTCATACAGACAAATGGTATAATGACGCTTTTTTCATGTTTTAATACACATTTCTCTGTATTGTCATGAATTTACTGCATGAATTATTCAGATTCAGGCCATTTTGTTCATTTCTATACAACTTAACTACAGGATGTGAATAGCTAACGTTTACTGTAGCGTAGAATTACAGTTAAACAGACAAACCTGTGAACAAAGGCACCCTTAGGAAATACAAAATGTGGCCTTTATTGACAGGTAGTCCTTTTCACATCATCACGGTCATTCTGTTCCGAGTTAATAATCACGTTTTTTTAAAGAGTAGCTTTTAATCACGGGACTGCCTTAATTCGGAGATAGTTTTATAGTACATGTAGTTTCTTATACATGTATTTAGTTAAAGCATTCCATCATTTAGACTTTATTATTATTATTATTATATATATAACTCATAAAAACAAGTCAAGAAATACAAAATCAAGTTAATGAAAACATGATTATTCATATTACATTCAGTCAAACGTGATTAATTTAACATAAATAAAATGCAGACAGGTCGTTAAATATCTAACGTGATAAAACATGATTTTTTTCGTAATTATCTCATGGTTAATAATAACTAATTGTGATAATCATGTTGAGGAAATGAACAATTGAACTACATTCAGTGAATCCCTAATATTGTACTTTACTGACGTATCTGCTCATTGCCACACAAAATAATCTTATTTTTACCGCAAAAATGGTATTCCACTATTATCATTATTTCCTAGGTAGTTACCTCGGATACTTGGTTTATTTTACGATTAAGTTTTAACTTGACTTTGAAAAGTTGTTGCCCTGGTTGAAAAATAGAAAAATATTAATTTCTGTAGATATTTCCCGGTGACCAATATTTTTCTTTAGCAAATAAGATTGAAACTGTGTTATTGCATCTTTTAACCACGAGTTTTCATTGAAATTGAAGTTCTTTCTTCTTAAATCTTTGGAGAATGGAATACTTCTATCGAATTCAATGCGATTTTAAAGCAAAAATAAATAAACAGAATTTGTTTTTTAAATACATAGCATGGTAAACCATGTTCTATCATGGAAGCCCATAATGAATTAATAATTTCCAAAATCTGTCCGCCCTACTTTGGGAAAATAATTTTGGGAGTTAGCGTCTTAATCTTAGTTATTTATATAATTATTTGGTATGAACAGCGTTTTTTTCAAAGATACTTCAGTCGGCAGTCGAATAATTTAGAACAAGTTATTCTGGACTGTATACTAACAAAACCTAACTTGCCCTCCTACAAGGAACATCTCTACTTGCGGAGTAAAAACGACATCGTTGTCAAAGTTTCATGCAAGGGTTGTCGCGACCTAGAATCGAACGCGAATCGCCGGGTTACAAATCTATTACTACTGGATCACGGCCGCGGCCTAGGCTCCTTATATCTTTATTTACGCACAATATTTTCATCTAGCCCGAGACCGCTCAACGCAAGGTTGGATAAGCTGCGCTTTGTTTCAACATTGGGAGTGTGTGACTGTCTCCGAAGTTCTGCACAGTACGTGTAAATCAATACGAGTTGTTCAATTTCAGCATCTAACACACAACAGACATGTCCAGGAGAATACAGGACCAAGAATGGAATTCAACATTATTGTATAATAAGCACACGTCTGTTAAGACGCCAATCAATATGTATTTATTTTGGTTTAACGCCATTTTTCAACAATTTTTCAGTAATATACGGCGGCTGATTCACCTAACCTGTATTCCTGGACTTTACTAACTTACCCTGCCAGAAGAAACCGGCAACCTAAAATATATCTACATGTGGAGGATGATCGACGTATTTCGTCAAATTACATTGAAGGGTATATGACCTGCCGCGACCGGGAATCGAACCTCTGATCAACGGGCAACAAATCAAGCGCACTAACCATTGGATCACAGCCGCGGCCTGACGCCTGTCAAGCAACTAGGTATCAAAATTAATTGAAAAAAATAAAATCCGAACCGCATATACATGTACATACTTGGAAACACGGTGACGTAGACGACAAGCGCTTACAAGGTTGCATTCCTTATTCCAAAAAATGAAGGTGACATCCCTTGAACAGCAGTCACAATTCTTGTGTCTTTTTATATCATATGTATATCCATGGGTATGGAATTTTCGAATACTCGGATAATTGCGATGTTAAAATGAAAATCGAGTGCAAATATTTTCCCGTTGACTTTGTCCGTGCAAAGGTGCACCGCAACCTAGAACGGAAACCAATTTAATAATATCATTATCTGAATGAACAAGAGCGTCGCAAGCGGTACCAACGCTCGTATGTTCACCGCCTCAGTGAGATAATTATATCCACTTATGAAGCTGATCACAATAGCTCGACGTTTTCTTAGAAAACAGCCGAGCCAAAAATGTCAGGTTGTTGTAAATCGTGATAAATGATATTGCTACTTCCTTAATCCAATTTTCCTTAATTCAGCCTAGAGAGAATCTCGGTTTATTTACATTATTTTTGTTTTGTTTTGGTTTCTTCCTTGTCATGTTCATTAGTACTTGCTTGTTTGTTTATTCCTACTCTTATTACGAATAGTTTTTCCTGGTTCTTTATCTTGCCCGGTGTAAAGCAATCAATATAATATACCTCTTCTGTTACAATTTTCTAAACGCAGGACTTGACTCGGCAGTTGGGATGGGGACACTGAAAAAAGCACCCCATAATATCGAAAGGATGGGTCGAGATTTGAACCGCCCCCCCTTCAATTAGAAGCCCAGCGTGTTACCACTACACCACCGACCAACGTTACAATACAAATGTACTTATTTTGGCGTAAGATTCGTGGTTCGATCGTTGGTCCCGACTCGTAAGTGGCATTGGATCGTTACATGCCTGGCGATCTACAGCTCTAAAATAAGTTCGAATGGACTTAGTGACTATGTCAAGTCCTCCATTTTTGTATGTTGATGTTATTATCTGCAAAACCTTTTAATTAATCAAGCCATAGTCAATATAAACATCTAAGTACGAACATTTGATTAATCACTGCCCCGCCACCTCGCCCCTTCCAATTCTTGCGTATTTCTGTTTACGGTATTTGTTTCGTGCCCGACTGTCTGGAGACCTTTACGTTGAGAAATTATCAGTGATGCTGTATAAACTAACCTATTCACCGAATTGGTATCAGATAATACACTAAAATGTGTCGTTTTGGTCGCTATATGATACTCCTCTATCTATAGAACAATTGTAAATAAAAACTTAATTAAGCTGTAATCATTAACGATTAAAGACATCATGGCAGGCCACGCAATGGTCGCATTTAACCCTAACAAAATTGCAACAAATGAGTATTTAGCAGGGCAATATATTAGTTAAAAACCGGTTTTGGATTTAATTTAAATGCATCTGTTATTGCATTCATGATTTGTTAGTGCAATAAAATGCATGAAATAAATTAAATTGTTTGAGAAGCACACCAAAGAACTAATATATCCATAAAAAGGTACTATTCAACGTATATGCTTCCTTAAAACAAAAACAAACAGAAATTATTTCAGTTAATACATTATAAAACGATGTACACACAGAGCAACCTCCATACAACAGCCATCAATGGGAAGGACAAAAATGGCTGTTGTAATGAGTTGGATTTGTCTAGAGAGTGAAAATAGAGTAAAACATCCATTTGGGTTGCTAGTATACTGACTGTAACATTAAATTTCATTGCATTGGGAGTAGGGAGGTGGTCGTTGTTTGGAGGTGGCCGTTCATGGAGTTCACAATGCACGAGTATGGAATGAATTAAGTAAGTGTTATTGACTGAGTTCGAACCACTCCCACCTGTTTAATGGTTTGGAATGGTAACTAACTACATGCCACATTATCAACAGAGTGGTAAATTAAATAAATTCATGATACATTTTAATGGCTGTCTGTTTATTGGACCATAACGTTGCGGATTACAGGTATGGTTTACCTGGTATGGTGGAGACAAAATAATGTTGTTGTTGAGAGTTTGTTGCACTAGCGAGGTCCGCTCTGGGGAGGTTGTACTGTTTGTTAACTCATATTGCCATGTTTTTAAATGAAGTAAGTTTATGTAAAAATAACTGGCAAACTTGCAGAAAGCGACAAAATTATAACAGGTAAAGAGATTTTCACCGCTATTGAAAGGGTGAGCCAATTTAGCTTATGAGACACCTATCTTTGGTGCACACAAATCCCTATCTTATTTGCCGGGGTCTGACTGAGATGGGCCTACGGTAACCATTATTTAACTAGATGGCGGCTCACCAACCGACGGCATCACTGAGTTATCATCGGTCTCCACTGGGATTCGATCCCTAGTATCAATATACAGCGCGACAGTTTTTTTAGCCGTGACGGAAGAATAAACTTTATTCAACTTGGTACATGTTTGCATCTACAATTATATCACCTTTGAACCAACATGACAGTACTCTACCGTTTTATTAACCAGTATTCTAGTTCCTTTGACATCACACAAGAACATATCTGTTATTTACCTACAAGCTGACAATAACATCATTCCTCACTAGTCAATAAAGCTGACAGTAGATCAAACTTCTATAGACAGCAAAGTTGACTTAATTAGTTATTTCTCTAGATAACAGAGTTGACTTAGATAATTATTTCTCTAGATAACAGAGTTGACTTAAATAATTATTTCTCTAGATAACAAAGTTGACTTAAATAATTATTTCTCTAGACAACAGAGTTGACTTAAATAATTATTTCTCTAGATAACAGAGTTGACTTAAATAATTATTTCTTTAGACAACAAAGTTGGCTTAAATAATATATTCAATAACGTTATGAATACAGTATAACCTCTCCATAGCGGCCCTCTCTTGAGTAACAACCTCTCTTCAACAACAGCATCTTTTTTTTCAACTGCACGATTTAACTATTAATTTAACCTCTCTAGGTCAAAAACCTCTCAACCAAAGCATTTTTTTCTATTCTCATAGGGTGTTGCTTATGAGAGGTTGCGCTGTATTTTGTTTACCATATGCTGTCATTTACCCTTAGTGTTAAGTTTGTAATTGTATACACCGCATTGTATGATGTACTTTTTTGTTGGTTTTGTATTACGATATGCTGTTTTGTATTGTATTGATGTACATTCCGGTGTCATGTATGCATACATAGAGCGTGTATACCTGCCTTGACATGATGTTTATTGATATTAATTGTATGCTAATTATCTATATGCATGTACATAAATGAGACGGAAATAAAGAATATATATATTTGTTAATTGTATTTATGCTTGAATAATCGAAGCTATGTACTTATGGGCATATTGCCCACGTGTATTTATGAAATAAATATTGTAATATTGTATACAGTGTAATATACTACTAGTATTTAACCATATCTCTAGTACAATGCACTGATTAAACGTACTAGCCATTCGGACGATATCGCCACTCAACCGAATTAAAACGAATAGAAACGTATCATAATGGAAAATATGAATAACACATACATACTTTCAGTAAACAATTGAAACTTACCATGACGCTGCTGGAGATAACACGGCTGATCAGTAACCAAGTCCCTTCTAAGATTATAGTATGTCCACACTTTTTGCTACGAGCACTTAATTATTGACTGTATTAATTAATGAATAACGATGGTAAAAGGCATACTTACATGCTGATATAGTGAATAACTTGAATTATGATGAACACATAATAACAGTATACCGTCCATTACTGATTCACATAGAACAGAACAACTTTTGTGGAGCACTAGTGTGTAAGATGGTGAACATTAAACCGTCAGTTTGACAGGCGTGCGTATGTTCAACACGGGAGTTAAGACTCGCGCATAAATACACGAAACATACACATTTTCATAACCGCACGCAACATAAAGAAGACAGCGAAATTTACATAACCAGAATACATCGCAATGTACTGGGCCTACAATTATCGGAGAAAAGTTTTAAAACAACTACTATTCATATGCTCAAAGCATATATATACGTACAACATCAAAGTATTCGATTTCTCTCTATTACGTTTGATACACTTTTGATAACACAGTTTAACCTGTGAACAAAGTCCACCCTTCGTAAAGACAAAATATGGCCTTTATTGCAGTGTGGCTTTTTCTTGGAGGTTATTTTGTTCTTACTAATTAATGACGATATTTAAAACAATGGCCTGTTATTACAGGGTGGCCCCTATTCGGAAGCGGCCACTAACACAGGGTTGACTATATCATATTTCGTCTTTAGTATGCTCAACATGATAGGAATTTTTTCCTACATTTTATTATTCTAAAAAATCGGAAAGTAAAAAAAAAAAGAGATGTACGTACGGTTCCTCGGGTCTAATAAAATTCTAGGGTCGCATGAGAATATGCAAATTATGTCGGGTAACCAGTAACAAACACAGTATTATCACCATTATCTTTATTTATCATTAAAGTTTTAACGATAAAAATACCGATCATCACTGCATGTATTTATAACAGTGAGGTTTAGGTTGAATCAGTTTATCTTAAAACCTTGAAACTCCTTGAAATCCGGAATTCCCCGAAAATTTGTCATAAGTTCCGAGAAAACCGGATTTTTTTAGAAAACGATTGGCACAGTCCTGAAGGGGTCCGATTATAAGGGGTTTACTGTGTAAAGGTATCTGACAGTACACTTATTGACAGAATAAGAGTCAAGCCCAAATATACCTGAATTTAAATACCGAATATTGGAAGTGATTAATTAATTTTGATGTAAAATAGAACTAAAAGGGAGATAACTCTAAAGTTAAAAATCAACAAAATCAAATATTTTCAATGTTTTTCTAAACAGTTCTCGATCATTAAACAATGAAATGAAATATTAGGAAACACTTTATTTATAGTTTTAAATACTTTTACTTCCTTCTTTAAATCAATAAATATTTCGACGTTTTATTAGGTATTCACGCAATGATTGTCAATTAGACGTTACCGTTTGTCAAGTTAGCTCAGCAGGTGGGGTGCGGGATAAAGGGTTGAAAAACGACGAAAATCCATATCTAACAATAGACTCTTACAAGTTAACTCACAGGATGAAAGACGTCAATCATCCAGTTTGGCATTTTTAGATTAATTTCACTCACAGATTTACACATCATTTGGTAAGATAAAGTGGCCGCAGGAGGCCGGATAAGTACAGGTATGAAACCTAAGATAAACTGCTGTTCATAAGTGTACTCACTGTTAACAATAAGTCTGTAACCAAGTTTAAGAGATCAAACTTCTAAGTGTCATGACTAGTTAATTGATTTTAATGTATTTCTGAGGAGAAAATCGTATGATCTGTGAATCATCTCATTCAAAACCAACTTGCACAATTGATATTGAAATAATGTCTGCAAAAAAAGGGAATATGTGCACGATCTTCTCAGGAAACAGAACTTCGACATTAATTTCCTGAACTTCTTATCGTCCACCCAATTAAATATCGATCGTATGATTGCCAGGAGGTCATTGATTGATTAAATGATTAGAATTTTACGATTATCACCAAAGTACGAAGTAATTTATGGAATCGCGCTTTATTTTTATGTTATTTTTCTTTATCGAGCTCGATCGTCGTAGACAATAGCTCACTTCCCATGTTCTCCATAAGTACATTGTCATCTTTGTTAGAATAACTCGTTGTTAGCTATATAGACATTGCCGGAACAAAAACCAAATGTATAGATATACTACGTGTACATGTATATACAAATGTAGTAGTAATGGGATATACATTGTATTTACATCCAAATAAACGGGCGACATCTTGGATGACATAGTTTCCATTTATAGTAACATGCGGTCATCATGTATGCTATTTACAGTAACTCATTTGCATATTATAAGCGTAGATCTTATTGCACAGTTACATATATGGTGTGACCAGTTTTGATGCTAATTATAGTAACTGATTTGCATATGACGCGTCGCTGGTCAAGTCTTTTGATTGGTTATATAGACTCTATGTAATTACAACTAAGGACCATTGTGCCATTTCAAGACGAAACCATTCCTCCATTTAGGAAAGTGTGTTTGTTGACAATGCATTTCAGTTAATGTATTAAATGTTAATTCTACTTTCCAAATATTCCAACAAGTACAAGTACACCGGCGCTTGTAAATACTTCGTACTTCTTAAAATGTCTTAGTGACCCTAAACAGATGTAGATTGTCCGGCGATAATTCAGAGTTTCTATAAAAATGTATCCAAAATGGCCGCCTGTTTGTTTGGACCTTAAGAGACCATACTACTACAGATCGATACAATACTTGACATCAGTGCCGGTATGATGACATTGCCAACAACAATTAATTCACTCCATTCGTTCTTGGATAAAAATATGTCGAATCTATCGACTTATAGATTCGACAGTTTAAACCAGCATGAACGACATGATATCAGTCTTCAAAACTGCTTCTACTGGATTCTTCGACGAAATTTCAGATCTTTCTCTCCCTACTGTCAGTAAGAAATTCTCAATAATCAAGTATGACATTTAAGGCATGTTTTGTGTTCCCTGAATGTTGACATTCAAAGTTCTTTTAAAATCAGTTTTCGCTATCCCAGTATTGATTATGAATTCTATTTCTACTCACTGCTTGAAATATACTACAATATTTGATTCAACGCCAAAACATTATAATTTATCAGCAGAAGATATACCTACTTGTATGTATGAACACAGATTTGACTTACAGCAAACAACCTCTTAGCATGAAAACTTCGTTCGAACAATTAGTACTTCATAGTCTTTTAATTTACTTCATAAACACGTGAACACCTAGATCTTAAACAGTACAACAAGAGATAATGCGTTCTAATTACTACGATTACATTCTTGGAAATACATCATTGTTGGCATGAAACTGTTTTTTGGGGTGTCTTTTTATTACTCATGTGTATTCCTGTTAAATTAGTACGCTTTCGTATATAAATGATAATATTAAGTGATGATTGTTTCGGATACATGTAAAATTGTTATTTGTTTCCAAGCTTGAAGTTTGTCGATTAGAATTACCCATGAAATCCCATATATCAAAATTGGGCTTGTGTGTTTCTCTTTATAAAACAAGTTATGTCGCATATCAGTGTATGATAACGTATACCTGCGCCACATTACAAACTAATTTCTTTACATGTCCTTAAATTTGTTTTCCTTGTAAACCTACCGCATTATTAATGGCCAAGCGTCATACACGTAACTGCTCATGTCGATATTTTAGTTAGGTTTGTTATGTAAAATTCATATTGTACTTATACTGTTGTATTTCCCCTCCATCGCCCATTTAAAATTGTATTCCTTTGTCCGGAAATAATCTTTCTGTTTATGACATATTTGTCATTTCCCCATGTTGTATATATGTACCTGGGAGAAAATAAAGTTATGTTGTCTTCTGTTCTGCTGAATTGTTTGTTTGTTTGCTTGTTTATTTGTTTGCTTGCTTGTAGGTATGTTTTTTTCTTTTTATATGTACATGTATTATTTGTATGAATGTGTATTTATATGTTATGCATGTATATCATTGTATTGACAATGCCCATACTAATAATATTATGTCAACTTCAATAAATATCCTTGAATCTTGAATCTAAAATGAGGACTCTCATATACATATACTTACATTCGAATAAACAATAGACGTTTTATCCATTTGAAGTAGAAACTCAAGTATCACGTGCTTTCGAATACATATTGTGGAATCATTAATTTTCGTTGGAGATTTAATTTCGTGGATTTCGTGGGTCGGCTCATCCACAAAATGAATCCCCACGAATTTAACAGCAGAGGTAAGGTATTTTATTCAAAAATCAAAATCCACGAATTTATGTTTCCACGAAATAGCCAGTTTAGTAAAAACCACGAAATATGAGCCCAACGAAAATAAATGAAAATACAGTATATAATTTATCATGTTCTAAGAATTGTTGTTTGGAAAATCGATAAAAAAATTACATTAAACAAAGAAGGGGATTTTCACTATAATCGTCATAACTTTTATTCTATTCAAAATACGAAATTTGTACTCATCACAAAAGTTTAATTAATCTTTTATCTTTCTAATGGTGTATTTTTTATTTTTTTAAATTAATGCTTTCTTCGACCCTTTTGCGTTTGAAAAAGACATCTATCGATTCCCTCTATATTCAATGTAAAAAGCGTAAAATTGGTAGATTTTTCAATGAACATTTTGTTTTCAGCATCATAACTCTTTTGGGGGAAATGTGATCAAATGTGTACTCATTGCATTCGTTTTGAAAATTTAATTTCTTTCACCATGTAAAATATGAAAACAATCAAATAATATCTTCTTCGACCCTTTTGATGATTTTTAAAACTACCCCTTAGATTTTTTTAAGTTCAATTCGTCAATCGTTCGACAAATCTCGGATATTTACGTACGTTTACGGAAACAACGTGCATTTGGCGATGATCAGTTTTAGGATAATTGAGGTTGAAGACTAAAACATATTACAACATGGATGAAAATATTAGAATATGTGAAATATTTTACTTTACTTCCGTATAAAACCAAAATCGATATTTATAACAAAATTTGTTGATATTATGGTTGAAAAAATGGTTTCCACTATTGTTAAAGCCCCATTAGCTTTTTGGATGTTAAAATTGAAGTAGGTCTTATTTTACCTAGACAGATGTGAAACTGACTTTTACTTGCAATAAAAACGTTCCAATTTTTTATCACAAAGTATATATAGAAATACAGCACAGTATTTTTTAATCATGTTGCAAAAAATAAGAAAAGGCATCTGACAACTATTTTATGAGATATGCCTAATGGAAGGCATTATGTAAATATTTTTACAGATCAAGTAATATATATTTCTTATATTTTACGATTGTTCTAATGTTTTCATCTATTGTTCTAATGGACCTTAAATAGACGATGACATTTCATTAAATGAAATTTATTATTAATTCATTTTTGATAATATAACTATATGCAAAATATATCATTTTGGCATACGTTTACATGTCACTTATAAAAACATGTCATAAAATAATATAGATTACCTACTTTGTATATTTATTTTTTCAATGATGTGTAAACAAAGGACGGATAATAAAATCATATTTTTGATATCCCTTTATATGGTTGCTAACTTTACCTGATTATTGATTTTTTTATACGCATCTCACATTGACTCACAAACAATTGGGCACGTCGAGTTATATTTGTTAGATATCATTTCAATCAAATTGCAGAAATTGATTGTACTGTTTATATACACCAGGGCCCGTATTCACAAGCCAACTAAGATGAAAAATGATCTAAGAATCCCGAAATTATCTTAGTTTTCGCCAAGTTTTGCTAACTTTGTAAGATTTTTCTTAACTTTTCTTAACGACGATTTTTATCTTAAAAGTTTAGTCAAGGTACGAGGTGTCTTAACTTAGATAAAACAAAACGGAAATGGATGCTTCGTCGAACTCATTATTTTTCTATATCTATGAAGATTCCGGATTCTAATCGATTAATTTCTTGGATTATGAACTTTTAAACACTTTTCTGTCGTTAAACAATTTATGGTGACATTAGTAAAGACAGATACCAGTGATTAATGTGATTTTGATGTGATAAACATTTAGACAGATAAACATTGCTTTACATGAACACTTTTGGGTGTAAATATATTCAGTCACTGTTTTGCTGTATTAATGTTTGATATGAACATGAAATCCAAGGACAACTGTATATTACTTTATTACCTTGTATAAATTGTGTTGTGAATGCCAATATTGTGATGTTTGTTCCAGCTGAAAGCACATGCATGCAAGTACTTCTTTGTGAATTTAGTATAGCATCAATTATAACTTAATTCTTTTGTGCAGTGTGTTGAATAGAGTATAATACAGGTATAAGCTATTTTAAAACTACCAGTAAACATGCAATTGTATCAGGCCTTAGCAATATGAATTCAATGAAGTAAATGATATCAGTAAACTTTAAAATAAAATGCATTTATATGAATTTGAAATAAATACTGCACAACTGAAAAGATGTTTTTGTTATTAACCATTAATGTTTACTTATGGATGAAACATTCTACAGCCATGTTTCAGTAGTGAAAATAAATGTATTGTAAGCTAATGTGTTTGTATGCAGAATAGAATCAAATTACTATTTGACTGTGCATACAATAACAAAATTATTACTAGGATTCTTGAATTTTGTCTTTTCATAATATTCGCATTTGCAAAATTAATTTTACTGATGAAACAAATTAATGTCAATATCATACGTTTCTGTCCATTTTAACGACGTACATAATAGTTGGGACATGCTCAAGTCTTATCAGAGATCCAAAAGTTATACAGTGAAGTATCGATTTTTGGATCAATTAAGATAACATATTTTATCTGTTACGCGTGACTGACTTTATTACTTTATGACCTCTGATAAAGTCAGCATAACGCAAGCAAGGAGGGTAACAATAGGTAGACTGTATATAAACCCCTGAATTGTAGTTGTTTCCCTTGAAAATTGATCAGATACTCGATAAGGCCATGTCCGCCAAAGTTGGACATGCAAAAAACAAGCATTTGCTGATATTATCCCAAGATAATTATTACCGACGAAATGAGCCATTTTTCTTCTAAAAACACTCATTTCGCTGTAAATTTTGCTTTTGTAAACTTGAAATATACAGAGCGCGTGACGTCACTTAATGCCGTGTGCATAATATGACTGCGGGAAAACACTGCTGTTCTATAAATAGTATTTTTTTCAATGATATTGAAAAAAATACGAAACATTTTTTTGCTATGAAAAATGCACGGGAGGAAAACACACCGGATTCCTCGGTTATAGAACAAACAGAAACTATTAGGACCGATAAATGTATATGCTTATGGGACTTTAAATTACACAGCCAAGTATAATGTCCAATTAAATAAACCACTCACTATTGTCTAAGTTACTTATTCATTTGGGTTCAACGCCGTTTTTCAACGCCCTTTTCAGTTATATACGGCGTACAATTCACGTAAAAAGTTTCCCTGGACTCTACCCTTCCACGAGGACCGCGGCAACATCTCCATGAACATGTGGAGAAAAATCGACTTATTTGTCAAATTTTCACGGAATGGTACGACCTGTAATCGCCAGGTCACAAATCGAGAGCACTAACATCGGGACGACTATTGTCTACTTTGGCCATGAAGGCCTCAGTTTTTATTTAGTGCTACAACCCATAAGCTACGGTCGTTAACCAATGAAAGCTTTAGGTTTTTGTTCTTCAAATAGTATGCATATATTTATTGTTTTAGTGGTGTTGTGAGTTTCCCTAAGGTAACGCAATAATACCTTCGGAAAACGTTCCTTGTTGCATTGGAGGTAATAAAGATAATTAAAAAAGAAAACGTAATGTCAATCTCACAGTAGACAACTCCTTTGGTGAGGTGCAATATGGAACGGGAACCAGTTTAGTTTTATAGTCTTATATCGATTTGCTTCCCTTTTTGATGAATTTGTTTTATATCCTCGGTACCTCGTTCATTACCGGAGTAAATATCTTAGTCGTTTGATATTATTTAGATGTTCAACAATAATAATTATTATCTTAAAATTGTATGGTTTGAATGTGATGCTGTATGTCAAGGGAAGAATAAATAAAGATGTAAAGTCAGTTTTTTATTTACTTAACTGCCTACCACATTAATTATATGTGTTTACCAAGGTTCCGAACTGGTATTTCAAGTACATGTACTGTCTAATATGAAGCACATATATTATAATGTTCGTTTTGCTAAAATGTTATTTATGGCCTTGAAATATAATATAACATGTAATGATAGTTAGGTAAAAATAGTGACGTGCAATTTTGCAATTAATTTTATGCTTACTTTCAACTTGCTAAGTGGCTGTTTGCAACTTGCAGATAGTGTAGTCACATCGTGCATTTTGTTCTGGGACCATTAATTGTAACTGTGCAATGTTGAAATATCGATGTTTATACAGTCCCGGCATGTTAAAAAATTTCATAACACTACATTGCAGTGTCATTCAGCCAAATGGACTAATGATATAATCGAGGTCTTAACAGCATAGAAGTTGTAAGTTCCAGCAAGCATGATAACATTGTCAACATGCGTGGTGAAGATACCACCATGCATACTGACTATACCAGTAAGCACAATATAACAGTGTCAATAAGTAAACTGTAATAGTATGCAGGCATTGTGTACTTTTACATAACGTCACTGACTTAGGCCTAAACAATGTTTGGCTCTGGTTACCCGACAAACTTTAATTTTCCCGCGATCCCAATTTTTTTATCGGGCTTACTTCCTCATTTTATACCAGTTACACACGCTTTCAAAATAGCCCAGCCTACTTAGTACCTACCCTATTTTTATTGAGCATGTAACCAGGAACAAGCATCATTTTTATGCCTTACACAAAATAACCCGGACAACAGGAGATCAAATGTATTAATAACGACTATTTATGACACTATCATAAAAGGTCATTTTCTAGGACGACATTCATACTGGGATAACTGAACAGAGGAAGATATTAACACTTCACCGTTTCGAACGTATGTAAACATTGACCGGAGAGAGACCTAGGCTGTTTCCATTGGATTATTAAAGTGTCGTTGATAAAAATTTACTTCATCAGATGAAATCTTTCATCCAGTTTTGATATAGATATTAGTTGCTCTTACAACGCGCTTTATTACAAGTTTTTGGAAGATTTCAAACTTCGGTTCAAAAATTATCACGCGGAAACGGTGTTAACGTACATTTTATCATGCCTGAATATTTATCATTAGAACATGGTAATGATGGTTTTGCTACAATACGAATGGTAAATGGTCAGAATAGATTTCGTCTCGATGTAATTAAGGAATGGAACGCTGTTCTGGATCGTGTAATAAAGTAAGTTTCATTTCCCAATCATATTAAAATAGAGGCTGCATGATTATGTAAACTATGCTTTCACTTCCAAAGTTTGTCATGTCATTGTTCAACATTTCCCCCATTAATATTTCCCATATTCCTTTTTAAGGACACTTGTCACCTTTTCCCTAAAGGTGTGAATAACACTGAAATACGTATACAGTGCAACCTCTCCGGAACAGCCCTCTTGAGCACCAACCTTTCTCCAACACCAGCAGGATTTTCCCCACTGCATGTTCTAACTATTAAGTTAACCTCTCTAGAGCAACAACCTCTTTACACCATCATATTTTTGATACTCCAAAGGGATGTTTGCTTTGGAGGGGTTGCACTGTATATTTATACGTACTTTTGTGGTGTTAGCGCCGCGTTCGAAAAAGCATTGACTGTAATTATTCAACCGTGATATCTATACTGAGTATAATTTTACATAATACAACGTTGATAAAGCTACGTCCGTGAATATTTGGACATAAATTACAGTGCAACCTCCCCAAAGCATCAGCCTTTGGGAGTAGCAAAATCCTAAAATGCTCTCTATAGGTTAAATTAATAGTTAAACCATGCAGTGGGAACAAATTATGCTGTTGTTGCTCAAAAGAGGGCCGCGACGTAGTCACGGTACTAGACAAGGTATAGAACGAGCATTTTGTGGAACGAAAATTATAAGATATAAATTCCTGTACGTGTATTCTAAGACTAATTGTGTTTAACTTCGAAAAATCTCCCCTTTGCACCAGGTAACACACCCTTCGTAAGTCTAAACCAGTAAGTGTATCATACTTACACCTTTCGCCAATATTAAATAGATATCATTAAGCATTGTAAATGAAGTGAAATTAATTGAAAAAGTTTTTTCTCCAGCTTTCCAAATACAAACTGTTCTGCACGATCAATACAAGCTTTCAATGCTTATTAGTTAACTATTGGCTTGTCTGTTTTACCAATGTTGAATGCGTTCTTATTACACAGCTCTGTTAGAGCTTAGGTTCACAAACAATGGCGTTTACGCTGTTTAATCTTTACAGCTTAGGAACTTATAGATATTTTTTACAATTTATATTGAATTCAGGAACCAAGAGACGAAAGCATTATTTATCACAGGTGAGGATCGTTTCTTCAGTAATGGCATTGATCTTGAATGGATGACGCAGCAAGGCAATGAGTCCCGAGTATTCATAGAACACCTGACGAGGCTGTTGACACGTGTCATGGTTTTGCCTATTCCAACGGTAGCTCTGATAAATGGTATGTTGCACTTTCTCTCCCTCTCTCACTTGTGGCTTCTCATCAAATGTCTTTCAAATTCTTGGGATCTTATGTGAGGAACAATACTAAAAATAGGTGCAAAAGGAGGAAACCACATTCCGCACAAAAATAGAATACTAATGAACCGAAAAAAGTGGATGGAACCAAAATCAATGCGTTTTTGGCAATTTCGTGGTACAATGTACATTAATTTTGTATGTGTATTTCAGCAGTTTAAATGGTGATATTGGAAGTTGTGCATTGGTTCGCAATCACTTTTACTGAGCTTGACATGTTTTTACCATCCTACATGTATTGAGAAATATTACAATACACAGATGCATTTGTACTATATTAAAGAACATGTATACTATATTACAGGACATGCATTTGGTGCAGGTGCATTCTTGGCATTGGCTTGTGATTACCGAGTGATGCGTCCAGACAAAGGTTGGCTTAACTGGCCAGAAACAGCCATTGGTCTCCCCTTTGGTGACGATTTACTCAAAATTGCCAGGTAGATATTACGATTAGATTCAGATGTATGAGTCATCTCCTTCTTGTCGCTAAGTGTTCTAACATGTCGTAGTAAAGTCTGATTTAATAAATCATTGACTGTCGTAGGCATATTGCTGAAAACAATGGTGTTAACCCACTGAACGCATAAAATGGTCAGTTATAAAGAATTAGCATTCCCATTGCATGCTTTCGTGAATAAGATGAGGAAAGGTTCTGAAAAAAAAGACATGGATAAAGTTTTAAACATTGTGTTTTAAGTCTATTTCCTGAATAACAATACGTGGCTTTAGATATATGCTGGAAATCCTTTAACCTAATCAGTATTCCTGGTTTTTGTATCATTTAATAATTACCAGCGTGCTCAAAGTTGAGAGTGAAAACTGACCCTTAGCTGATGATAGTTTGAAGAGTCATCAAAATGTTCTACTTGTTCAATAGTAAATTCAAACTTTTGGTAAAAATCTTCACGAGCCAGGATGTGTATTTTACTAATTTCAAGAGTCGAAATGACATTTTAAGGGTCAAATGAAAACCCTTACTTTACTCTGTCACTTTATCAACATGAATTACTACATAATGTCTTCAACAGATTAGAGACCGAGAAAATGTGCCGCAAATCCACGAAGTCCGTGGTTTGTTAATCTAATGCTCAACTTAAGCTACAAGCCAGTCAGCGTTTTGTTGATGCTTCATTGTATATTTCAGAGCGAAAATCCCTCCTGGTACTGCTCAAAGAGAAGCACTCTTGTTTGCCAAACGCTTGACTGGAGAGCAAGCAAAACTTCTAAACCTTGTTGATGAAGTTGTAGACGAATCAAAAATGGTTGAAACAGGAAAGGAATTAGTAAAGCGAGCCCTAGGCAAGGCTGGATTAGGGAGAGATATAATACATATGATGAAAAAAGATATTTATGGAAAAGAAATTGACATGTCCAAGCTTTGAAATAAAGTTCATTTTTAAATTAGACTTTGCTGTTTAAACAATGTTACTTGTAATGTATGACGCAAAATTTATACTGACGATTGTGTATTATGTTAACGGCTGTGATACTTGTATAATATATCAATAAAATTAACAATACTTCATATGTTATGCTGTTTTCTTCTTAAATCTTTATTTATTATGTGATACAAAAGACCATAACATTAAAACAGAAACTAACTTCTGTGAATAGAACTTAAGAAACTCCGCATGGCCCCGAGGTTATAAAACGTTAGAACAGTTTCTGAGCTCAAATCCCAATTCCTTTCTCAAAGTATGGTTATATAAGTTTAAGTTTTTTATAAGTTTATAAGTTTATTTATATACAATCCTGTAAGCCATATGGCCCATGAGGATACATGGTATAATACAATGGTAATGCAGAATAAATGAAACATATATACATATAATCAAGTCATAAGGAGAAGGTTTTTCAAAGAAGCAGATCATGTGCATACAATCAGTGATAAAGCAATATTAAATATAAACACAGTATTTTCCCTCAAAAGACATGAACCTGCAAAAATCGAATACCTACAGAAAAAACACCTACTGAAAGAAAAAATATCCATCTTTTTATAAACATGTATCTATATTATATACATAGAGGTGACAAATGTTTAAATACATGTATAAATTATATATACATGTACTGTCAGAGTAATGTATCAATGATATCGTTATTGTCTGATTATAATTAACTTGAAAACATGAGAGTTTAGCTCGGAGACCGATCTACAGTTTTATAACCACGAACCTTGTTTTAATAGTATATTTAATTGGTTTAAACTGTGTAAATCCTATGTAAATGAACGATACAGGAAATACAATTATGCCATTGACAAACGTCAATTAATATATATATATACATGTATATGCAACAATTAAGACCTCATATTGTTTTATTATATCAGCAAATGTTATCGCGGTTTTAAATTGACATTTCTCTGAATGAAACACTAAGTGAGACATCACGTGATACATTGACCCCATAAATCCCACAGACCTATATAGAAGGCTGTCATCGGCGAATAATCTTGCCTTGGAAGTGACCTTGCCGGGTAGGTCGTTAATATATGCGAGGAAGAGCAATGGACCTTAGATGCTACCCTGGGGTACCCCAGATGTAACCGGCGCAGATGAAGACTTTGAACCATCTAGGACAACTTGCTGGGTGCGAGAAGATGGAAAGTCTCTAACCCAAGATAGGATCGAGCCTCGAACTCCGTAAGAATCTAGATTTTGTAGCAGACGGTTGTGGTGGACCTTGTCGAAAGCTTTTGAGAAGTCCAGGGTGATTGCATAGATCTACCTGTTCGTTCTGATTTAACCCTTTGGCTAGGTCGTTGACTGTCTGAATTAGTTGAGTGTCGCAGGATCTTTTCTTGTGAAAACCGTGTTGGCTGTCAGTTAAGATATTGAATGAGTCAAAGTGTGATGCTATATTACTGGAGATGATATGTTCTAGGAGCTTACACGAGATTGATGTTAGGGAGATTGGACGGTAGTTTGAAGCAGATGACCGGTTACCCTTCTTGAACGAACTGACTTCCAGTCGTCAGGAAACTGGCCTAGGTTGATAGATCGCTGGAAGGGGGTTGCAAGTCCTAGAGCAAGTTCAGTAGCAGCAAGTTTCAGCTGGCGGGCAGGGATTTGATCTGGTCCTGTAGCTTTATGCGGCTTGAGTTTCTGCAGTAGTTTCTGGACTCCATTGACTGTGACCGATATAGGGTTCATCGAAGGTGTACTGCTGGGAGAAAGTGATCGAGGGGCGACGAGTCATGTCTTCGTCTGTGAACACAGAGGAAAATTGATGATTGAGGATCTCGGCTTTCTTCTGTGCTTCACAGTAGGTGATACCGTCCTTCTTCAGTTGTGGAACCCCGACGTTGTCTTTCCTCCTTGACTTTATATATAACCAGAAGACCTTTGGATTAGCGTTATCTTCTGCTAACACGATGTTTAATTATTTCATTGTAAAGTAAGAAAGTAGGCAGTTACGTATGGAGAATGGGAGTCTAGTACATGTACTGCTTGTCTGAAGGAACGATGATTAGGTGAACGGTCCGCATCATATGACTGTTGAAAAGGGGCGTAAAACTCAAACAAGCAAACAATTATTTAATATTGAGTATTATCATTTAGAAGGTAAACTGTGTTTAAGTAATTAGTAAGATATCAGATAACAAGCTATTTAGAAAAGTGGAATTGTAACGGTTGTCACCGTGGGTATAAAGATTAACGAACCTAAATCCATGTTTTGGTCATGTATTTGGTGCCAAATTATGGCTGGAATCACAACATTACAAAGAAATGTGACATTCAGGTGCCTGGCCCACCATCTTGTTTTTAACTATGTATGTTGAAGTGAACTACGGGTTAGTTCGTCTTAATGAGAAATAGCTCGATGAAAGGGCCAGACTAAAACCTTAACACCATCCCCTTAATTGACATCATACAAACCACGTCACGGATAGAATCACAATTTGGGGCCATACACATAACATCCTCTTTTTTAACCACAGTCTTTGCTTTACCATTACTTGTATATTACAAACAAACACAAACAACTTCACTTATTTGCAATACCGGACTGTGCGGTGTTTATTTGGCGACCAAGAAAGCAGCAAATGAATTGAACACATAATGTTTGTACATGTACAATGGTATCAATCATGGTATACATAACACAGCCGTATCATTGAAAAACTCAAGTGTACAAACTGAATCGCCCAGGAACAACCAGAGATCAAAACCCTGAAGGGAAAAATTTCTCTGGAAACCTGTACCCCATGTCAAATTTCAGATTGCAGAGCATATGGGGCCACACTCTTTACAAATGCGATATGAAAGTTCGACAGTATACAGTACGTAGTAATTATACAAAAATATACATAATCATGATAACCGAAATTATTTCTGACAACTAAATTTTGAATACTACTGAAATTGAACTTGTGAAGAGCTATCCGGTAGAATGACCAATTACACATCATTCCACAGTTTTAAACATTACGCGCAAGAGATTTTCGTGCACTTCTGTATAAAACACCCTTAAGAATATGCAACGCGGAAATACAAATATTTCACGCTATATTATCGAACCGCGTGAAATGAATATTATCACCAGGCTTGTAAATAAAGCATGCTTTCTTGGGTTTATTATGTATGCCGAATCATTGAATGAAAAGGACGAGACGGCGGCGATAATGCGACAATTTGTGTACATACCACATACATACACAGGGTTTATTATCTAGTACGCCACAACCATTTGTATTATCAAATGGTGAATTAATTTATCTACTCTGTATCAAATTAATATAAATTTATAGATTGGTGCTGGATTAAGTTAAGATATTATAATTGACAGATTTCACTTCTAATTCAATGCAAAATAATTGAATAAAGACAAGCTGATGGCGGAAGGATTGCAACTTGTGATCTCCAATGATGGGATCGCTACGGTACGAATGAATAACAAAGAGAATCGTTTCCGTCTCTCTTTTGTAAAAGCATGGATGAACATTTTGGATGAAATCGAAGCGTAAGTGAAATTAATATACATGTATATGATTGTTTGTTTCTTGTATTGGCTAGTGGACAATGTGATCAACTTGAGAAGGTTAAAATACAAATTCATTAGCTGGAAGTATTGTTTTATTTACACGTATTATATCTACTTTGAACAGGGTATTTTCTTCCATCATAATTAGATAAACACCTCACGTTTGAAAGTTTAAGTCCGCCCAGTTAATGCAGTGGTCAGAGCATTGGTCTAGCTACTGATCAAGAGGTTGTGAGTTCAAAGTCCGGGCGAGGCTCAGGCTGTCTGTGACGCTATTTTCAACATTATTTCAGTCATATCGGGGCGGAAAGTTATCAAATTTGACTGAAGATATGACGTCCTATGTTGAATTGTCCTCCAACTCTGAATCATATGGGGTAGCTTGGCAGTAGTGGCTTGCGGTTAGAATGTGGCTTGTGGTAGTGGCTTGCGGTTAGAATGTGTTTAGTACTGGTTAAGGCCTAAAGGAAGTCCAGGGAAGCTGGTTATGATTACTGTCTGTCCGATATGACTGAAATAATGTTGAAAATAGCGTTAAGTTAATAAAGTAAATTGAAAGTCTACTAACGTTGGGGAACAAGTTAGTATTAGCTAGCTGATATGTTATCCAGTATCAATGATCGACTGACTGATATATAACTCGCAGTCATGTACGACTCAACACTATAATGTTAACTTAAAAAAATGTCATTTTAGTAAAAAAACACTTTAAGACATATCAAAAACGAGGTTTAAGAGTATTTTGACAGTTTTCATATAGAATTATGAACGAACGATAGTCACCAACTTCAAACGAAAATGGAAGCAATAAGTTCACATACCACATTAATAAAAATTATATTGAAATAAAGTGCAAAGAATGAAGATTACTTCACGAGGTTATAAATTTTTCTCATTTAATGTTATAAACAAGTTATTTGTGTTAAACCATACAGCTCCTATATAAATCTATAGTAAATCAGTTTATCGATAACCGTTATCGGAGTAATCGATAAGACGTTTTCAAGGGAGACAACTTTGCCGATAAGACCGGCCAAGTTACAGAAATGTTCCGCATGACTGTATTTTAACCATAAATGTACAAACTTTACAATCCAGGTATAACCCATTGGAGACACCCAGTATTGACTGACATGTCATGGATATGGTGATTTAAAACATTGATATTTTCTTCTATTTCAGAAATGAAGCTATAAAGGGACTGATGATCATCGGGAATGAGAAATATTTTAGTTTAGGCTTAGACATAGAATATTTTCAACTTCAAACTCCTGAGTATGTGGCTGAGACCAAGGATGCTATAGGCTCTCTCTACATTCGTCTGCTATTGTTACCGGTACCGACTGTTGCTGTGATAAATGGTACAGTAATAACATTACACTTTTAACTTACTTTTGTAGTTAGTTCAATCAATGGCACATGTCTGCTTTGACTAGCGCAAGAACACAGTTATTTTTAGAGTTGGTTGGTCCCAAAACTTTTCTGTTCTTAAGTGTTTTTTCTTAATCTTTCGTACTTTGGACTTGCAATTCGTCCCAAATAATTTCGTACTTGAGATTTTGTTGTTAGGAACTTAACGATTAACGTCAGTCGTCAAAAATAGAGTGGATGGGGTAACTGGAATCATGAAAACGTACCTCGGGCTAAATTACTGATTTTCGTATAAATCTATGTGCACGTATAGCTGTATTATGGGATGCATTTTTAAGGCGGAAACTTGAATGTTCTTTTCAGGTTTCATGCCCACTAACAATAGGGTAGATTGACAGGGCTTTTTTTCATTTATATTGTCTTGAAAACGTGCAGAAAGGTAAAAAAGGAGACACTGGATAAACCTTCCTTCCGTGGACCCGATAAACAGTCTAGGGTTGCGGGAAGAATTAAAGTATATCGGATAACCCGAATAAAAAAAATAAATAAAAAAATAAAAAAACACGCATAAGTCATCTGCCTGAGTATTGATTTATCTCTTTTTGTCTGCTTGTAATGTAACTCAGAAATCTTAGATTCTGTATCATTTCAGACTTCCTGTTAAGAATAACTGTCTCAATTTGATATGATAGAGAATGTGAATTCAAACGCCCTACGCGTAAATAGATGCTGTTCAGAAAAGGATAACTTCCAATATTTCAAATGTTAGTCATTCCCAAAAGACACCAAGGCTTACGTAATTGTTCAAATCATCGGAATACAAATGCATTTCGGTTTAGATAATTCATAGAATAATAAATAGTAAATAAATTATTTGAACTGAACGTGGACTACTCAATCTTCCTATGATACTTGCTTCAACGTTATTGCTCCCGGGAATCCTCGGGAATTAAATGGATTTATAATCATTACGTAATGTCTCGCTATATCATTGATTTACAAACAGACAGTCTGAATTACTCATTGATCTCATGGTTTGTGATTGCGGCCATGTTGGTTTAAAACATACCTAGAGCTATGGTTGATTATTTTGTATTTGCCATACCTGGAGATCATTGATGATACAGTGTATTATTAATCGCACAATGCAATTTGAATTTGGTCTCCAGTTTAATATCACCTAACAAGTTTTCCTGAACTAAACTATATTCTAACCAGTACTAATTTACCCTTCCACAAGAAACCGGCAACTTCTCCACATGTGGAGGAAAAGATACATTGTCAAATTTTCATAGAAGGGTGCTGATGACCGCTGCCGCGACCGGGAACCAAACTCTCTATTTATGGTTTATTGTAAGTTCGCATTAATTTGAAGGTATGACGTCATAGCAACAGATGACTCCAAGTTCTCTATCTGATTCCAGGTCACGCATTTGGTGCCGGTGCGTTCTTGACGTTAGCGTGTGATTATCGCGTCATGCGCTCTGATCGGGGATGGCTTTGTTGGCCGGAAGTGAATTTGAACATGCGCATGCGCCCATTATCGTATCAACTCATAAGGTATTGTTATTATTCATCATTCTTTGAAACAATCGTTCTCTCTACTCATCAGTATAATTATATTTCCCCTGATATATATAGCTGCCTTAAAATAAAATTGTCTCCCCTGATATAGCTGCCTTAAAATAAAATTGTCTCCCCTGATATATCTGTTTTAAAATACAATTGTCTCCCCTGATATATCTGTCTTAAAATATAATTGTCTCCCCTGATATATCTGTTTTAAAATACAATTGTCTCCCCTGATATAGCTGCCTTAAAATAAAATTGTCTCCCCTGATATATCTGTTTTAAAATACAATTGTCTCCCCTGATATATCTGTCTTAAAATATAATTGTCTCCCCTGATATAGCTGCCTTAAAATAAGATTGTCTCCCCTGACCTGATATATCTGTCTTAAAATAAAATTGTCTCCCCTGATATATCTGTCTTAAAATAAAATTGCCTCCCCTGATATATCTGAACTATAATTGTCTGAAATTCTCATATACATTATTAATGCTATTATGATATGGTAGATACAATTGTAATGTGAGTGCCTTTATGTAAGTTTTTGTATATTATTAATATTGCTACAAAATATCTCATAGCCTAGGGAAAACATTTTACTGTAGAGAATACTTCATTGTAAATCAGTAATTATTCAGATATTACTTAAAGAAGTTATTCAATCGTCTACATAAGAATTTACAGAGATAAGTTGTTTACGACAGACACGATGGCTACAAAAAAAACTAATTAAAATGTACAGATTGCATGTTCTTGAAGCATAAAAAACATGACGATTGATTAATATGCTAGCTGTAATTGGCTTCTAACAGAAGTAATTAGATTTGTCTGGCTGATTAGACTAAATCAGAAATCAATTATGCAGTTGATCAAAAAGCTAGTATTTCTTTAAGATCAGAATTAGCGTTTCCAGGCTTTGAGCATGATTGTATGCTCGTTTTCCTTTATTAAGTGTTTAATGTGATGATATTCGTAAATGTATGTGGTACTCTTTCTAATATTTGCATGTGTATGCCAAACTCCCCGCATCGGTTACTTCCCTTGATTAGTACGTGACGTAACTGGGTGCGAGGGGTTTGTGTGCATACATGCATGATATGAAAGATATTTTATTATGAGAGTCAGAATTTTTAATGATTTCAATATCATAAACATACTGTAGTATACATTCTATTACATTGTCTCACGAAATTATATTTGATCCGTTTTATACTCCGTATCGATCAATAGATATCGGTGGTACTAGATATAGTTTATTGCTTTTGGTCTGTCTGTCTGTTTATAAAATCAAAACGATTCCACCTACAATCATCAAACTTCGTCGTATTGGTTCCTCGTGCATGCCAACGTCTACTTGCCATGTACGTGCATTTTCACGTCAATGGCCAAGGAAGATCATTAGAGCATTGTGTATTTTCCTATTCTTTTTTTTTAGTTTGAAATTCTCTGAATCGAAAGCAGTTCGAGATGCTGTGCTATTTGGGAAAAGATTAAGTGCCAACAAAGCGAAAGAGTTCAGCCTTGTAGATATTGCAACAACAGATGATAACCTGCTGTCAGAAGCGATTAATCAAATTAAAAGTGCGCTTGGTCCACGTGGAATAGACAGACGAGCGTTAAAACAAATGAAAATGGACTTGTATGGAGCGAGTATTTCAAAATTATGATTATTTGTACACGTATCATTTGTGTTACACAAAGCGTAATGAGGAATGTGTTCACGCCAACGGATTAAATCTTTGTTGATGCCAGTTTTAACTGCATTTTTTGTACTATGTTGTTTATAATATTGAGGTCAAAGAAATAAACTTATTTAAGATACGATGATGGCCTTTATAAACATGCACTGGTAAAAAAGTGATATAACAGTACATGTTCATTACATCAGCTTCCTAAAATACATAAATAGTCCCATATAACAGCTGAAGATCAACACGCCACATATCAATACACGACAACATAGAAACATAGAACGTCGGGTGCAATTAAAGCCCACCAACAGAGTCCTAATGGCTCGCAAAGTAAGGACATAGATATACATGTAACTATTCAATCAAGACATTACCACAATCAGTGGGGACGGATATTGCGTGAAGTACGTATTGCAACTAGTATATTCGAATAGGCAACACTGTATTGCAATACGTATTGCGATATATTAGGAGTTTAAAACTCTTGATTTATTAAGTATTCAAGCTTTGATTTTAATTAAGGTATCTTTATTTAAGCCATCACAAAGAAACTTATGAAAACATCAGTGACTAGAATGCTGTATACCGTATGTAACAATTGTACATATAAAACTGTGCTTGAGCAAGCCGCAACACATACATTCCTAATACATTTACTCAAACAAAATATTTCTTTTTTCACGGTCGAATAAGGCTAAAAGTTGAAGTAGTCAATATGAATTTACTTTAAAACATATCGCGATACAGGATGGAACCGTACGTA
Organism: Lutraria lutraria; assembly: GCA_964023205.1. Classification (NCBI taxonomy): domain Eukaryota; kingdom Metazoa; phylum Mollusca; class Bivalvia; order Venerida; family Mactridae; genus Lutraria; species Lutraria lutraria. The sequence continues at coordinate 6,923,865 of OZ026840.1, forward strand.
CCGGTATATATTGCATTTTTTGGAACGATTATATTTTGATTGAATGTATCGGTATACCGGTATTATCGCGCATCACTGATAATCAGGCATACCACCTAGTACAATCAGAGACATAAATAACATGTTATCTATGTCTCTGTTACAACCAACAAATGACATACGAGTATATATAATTAAGATTCTTCCCCGTACGGTCTATCTGTGGAACACTACCGCCGAATGTAGTTAGCGCTGACTCAGTCTCTGGATGGCTGGTATTTTTTATTAAGACCTGAAATCGGCTGCTCCATAAATATCATGAATAGAATTATTTTATTTTAAACTTACAAGATACAAAATTGTATTTATAGTCGGTAGAAATATAACAAATAACATTTGCTATGTATAGCTGTTGACCGACATAATACAGTTAAAGTGTTAAATACATGCAATAATTAGGAGAACTATCGTTGGTATATTACAACCTTTATCAAAACCTGTAAGAAAGACACATGGTAATAAATATAAGATCACATCACAGTTATCTATATCATATGCATGTCAAAAATGTATCACAAAGTTATATAAGTGCAATAAGAATTATGACAATATTAAAAGCTGTGAAGGGGTTGTTGATTTTGACTTCCCGACGGTCTAAGAACAGCCATAAGAATAATGTAAATAAGACTATGACAAGAAGAAAACAAGCACAAAAGTGCGACCGCTAAGATGAAGTTTTTAAAAACAATTATCACCCCAAATCAGATTTGGGAGGAACTGATCAGCAACCCTCTTACAGACATCAATGCTAATTATACATATACATTTTAGTTTAAACATAATAAGCTAAGATGTCTTCAGCATAAAAACAAAGGACAAAGCAACTAAATTAACACAAAGACATCAAAGCTAACATGCATATGTTTAAACAAAATAAGAAAGATTCAAGCATGAAAAACAAAAGGGCAAAGCAAATAAATTAGCACAAACACATCAAAGCTAACATACATATAGGTTTAAATAAGTTTAAAATGACTTCAGCATAAAACAAAGGACAAAACAACATATGAAAACAAAGACATCAAAGCTGACATACATAGGTTTATACAAAATAAGCTAAGATAGCTTCAAGCATAAAACAAACAAAACAAAGGACAATTAAAGCAACTAAAGGACTTAGAAAGCAACCCCAGAGAAAGAGGAAATACGCATGTATGCAGCATGACAAAACTAAAAACTAATTTAAACTGTGTCTATGCAACAAGAACAGCAACAACTCTCCCCGTCCCTAGAGTAGAAATGGTAATAAGAAATCTCATCTCTTAAATGTTGAGGAAGTGAACGAGTTCCACAGCTTGGGCGCTGCGAATCGGAAAGAGTTGATACCGTAACCTGAGGTTCTCAGTACTTGTGGAATTTCAGCAGTTTTGGAGTATCTTAGATAATATACATTGGATTTCATATTAACAAATTCATGTAGATAACTGGGAGTTTGTTTATTAATAATTTCAAATGTTTCTAGAGCAATATGCATCTTAATCGACTGAAAATTGTGTTTGACTGGTTGACGGTAACGAAAACATTTTCAGTAGTCGCTAGTGTACATTTTAGTCACGTGACACGTTGATCACATGATTAAACATGGCGGACATTCGTCTACTAGAAATTGTTACATTTATATGTTTCGCGTTTTATTTCAATTACGCTGTCGGTGCTGTTCCCGACTATACTGAGAAGTATTTTGATCAAACGTTAGATCACTTTAACTATATATCATACGGTGACAAGACGTTCAAACAAAGATATCTGACCCAAGGTAAGAAGTGGAATAGTACTCGGATATTGACTTAGCAACCATTCTCATATATATATTATTGTCTACATCAGTAATTGTAATAGATTACGTTATTTTACTACCTTTTCATATTCCATATTGAATAGATTATCATTTCTGACACATTTTTATCACTGTTGATGCAAAATCAGATTGGAAAAAGACTTCAATTGATTTTTCTTCCTTCTTTTGTTAATGGATAAATGATAAAATTATTTGTTAACCCACTGAATTCAGTTGTTTGTGATATTAACCAGCCTGATAAGTTCAGTTAGTGAGCATTTGACTTGCAAGCAGGAGGTTGCAGGTTAGAGCTTGGTAATTTTAGAGAATAATAACATCTGTTATACTTATAATATAATATTATATAACATAGTTCCGGGTACCGTAAGTTCGTAACTAAATTGGTATTTTTTATTTCGTCTTGTTGACCATTTTAGTTATGGAATTGTCCTCTTTCTAAGTCAACAGCTATAGATTATTCTTCTTGCATTTATTGAAGCAGATTATTTCATGTGGTTTCCAGAACGTAATCCTTTTAGCAATTACAAGGAAAATTTTGAAATTAAGGTATAGTCTGAAACATACCTAATGATACCTTTCGCCTGTTGAAGGTATATTTTAGGTCATGATGATAGATTTCAGTATAATTCATTGCACTGTACACAAGATTTATGGAAATTTGATAGTCGAAGGGGCTTTGACGATGATACGTTTGCATTGCAGTTCATCGTCAAAGCCACTTGTTCTTTAAAAGCTAACAGGTAAACGACTCATTCTGAGTCGTGTTCGTTTTCCTATTTAACGCACGCATTTCCGTAAAACTTGTGTACAATTCGATGAAATATAGTATAATCTATCAATACGACCAAAAATATACCTTCAACAGACGACAGTTATCAAATACTTTGCCGATGTTTCATACTACCCATAATTTCAAAATTTTCCTCGTAAATGCTTTGGATTAAGTCCGTAGCATTCCGGAAAGCATGTAAATTGATCTGATTCAATAGAAGCATGAACAAGCGTCTTAAGCTGTTGACTTTGTAAGAGGACAATTCCATAACTAAAATGGTCAACAAGACGAAATAAAAAAGACCAATTTAGTTATGGCACCCAGAACTAGAAATTTGAGTGTTTATTAATAGGAAAATAAACGCGACTCAATTTGAGTCGTTTACCTGTTAGCTTTTAAAGAAGAATTGACTTTGACGATGAACTGCAATGTAATGCATACATCATCTTCAAATATCTTCGACTAAATTTAACATTACAATCTTTATTTATTATTCTTAAACATTAAAGATGAATGGTGGACAGTGGGAAAAGGTCCTATATTCTTCTACACTGGGAATGAAGGAGCAATAACAGAATTCTGGAATGCAACTGGATTTGTCTTTGATATTGCCCCTCAATTTGGAGCCCTTGTTGTGTTTGCTGAGCATGTAAGTAATTTATTTGTAATTAATTTTTAAAAAAAGGTGTACTACCCTTTAATTTATGCCAGTTGTTATATAAGAAGCTGTGTTTGTTCTCAGAAACTATTTTCAAATGTAGCATCAACGGCTGAAGGTATTTACTTTAGTTACTGTGGAATCATTAATTTTCGTTGGGGATTTAATTTCTTGGAATTTGTGGATCAGCTCATCAACGAAATCAAATCCCCACAAATTTTAAATGCTGAGAAATGCAGGCTTTTTTCAAAAATCAAAATCCACTAATTCATGTCCCCACAGAAATGGCCATTTTAGTAAAAACCACGAAAATTGAGCCCAACGAAAATAAATGAAAATACAGTATCAAGTACTGACAGGCTCATCCTCTTTATTTCAAGTTGTCCTACTTGTCCAGTCAACACAAAGGACTGATAGACCTCTAGCTAACATATCAATATGATCTACCATAATTTAGGAGAATTACTGACCCTCGACATATCCATGAAATTACTTATAGTTGAGTCATTATAAATTGTTAGCCAGTTATATTTTGTCCAGTCCAGTCCAGAACTTTTCAAGTTGGTCAGTCCTCTGGTCCTGTAATGTTTTGTTTTCTTTCTTATACCCACATACTGCCCTTATGAAACTGATACTATTTTAAGTTTTATACCCTGGTGGGTTGTTATGCATAGATCAGTCACATTTATTTTCATGAATACAATGCAAAAGCATAAACATATTAACTTTATATTACAGTTTTTGTGAAATAATCAGTCTTGTTTGAATCAATTCCCATAATACTCAGGTTTAGCAACGTGTCCACATGAAATTAAGCTGTAAAATTTCTGAGCTCGTAGATTGATCAGCTTAGTTAGTGACATTATTGCAAGGGGTATAACTTGTCCTGAGTGTACATATCTTAAAATGTTGATTATCTCCCTTTGATTTTGTTGAATTAATTGAAAAACAATAAATTTTGGTTAAAACATATTTTGGGTAAAACAATAATTATTGGAAATATTGAATTTATTTGTGGAAATACTTTTATGACATGACAACAGTTGCTGCTTTTGTAAAAGAAACATTTTACTGTCATTACAATGTTGTCAGCTTCTTCATGTTAGTACACCATATAAGTATTGAAACCTCATTAAATTTCAATAAAGTAAATCCCCATTAATTGTTTTCTTGCATGATTTGTGTGTTTGTTTGTGAGACATAAATTTCTTATCTATTCCCAGACATGTATTGATCCTATGAGAACATTAAAATCGGTCTTGATTGTCATTTATTTAAACCTGCAAATGATAGAATGCTTAATAATTGTTTGTTGATTCAAATTGGCAAGTCTGTGACAAATGAATTGATGCAAATTTGGAAACATTATTTGCATCATAAATATTGGTTTCATGCTGTTATCAGAGAATAACCGGAATTTGTCGATAATAATGCTGCAGTCATGTTTATTCATGATGCATTCTGTTGTGTCGGACTTTTATACAAATTTTGCACTGAGATGCTGTGACACAGAAGGACTATTAGCGTATCTGGTAAGTGTACTTTTGTTTGTATTGTTTGTTGATGTTTATATTCATTTATATCACATGATATAGCGACCATCCCCTTCATATAAATGTTAGTATATATTACAATTTAAATGTCATCTAACGGCTCTTTCAATAGCTATGGTCATTTCAGAGCAGAGATGGGAGATACTGGCGAACCAGACACTTCTATCCCTACTCTTTGAAGTTTTTCCTGGTTCTTTATCATACCTTGCCCTTTTTCCTAGATACAGTACTTGGCTTGGTTGTTCAGATGGGAACACTAAAAAAGTATCCCTGAGAGATTTGAAAGGTGGGGCTGAGAATCGAGTCCACAACTTTTTGTTCAATAGTTCTGCACGTTACCACTAGACCACTGAGCATCCCGATAGTATTACAAACTCTATAAAATATACTTAGCTCATATGCTTACCTTATAAGGTAAAACGTATGGTAGATGGTATGGTTAAAATGGTATGGCACATGACCTCTTTGATGACTTGGTTGGTCTCAGGCCATTTTGTCATCCACTGCTTATCATTCATGTGGATGAATTATTGTTCACGTCCGGAAAGCAAGCTAGGTCATCTTATGTATGTAAAGTTAATGCATTGATATTTCTTAATTTTAACCTTAGCATTTGCTGACAATGTAATTACTTGTTTGCATGCTTTACTGTCATTTAGTTGAACGAATTAAGATTGCATTTGTTACATAATTCATAAAAAAAATCTGAAGATGATTTTCTCTTTGCATTTCCTTGCAATTTAACTGATTGACTTAAGGACAATTAATGGAGTACATGTATTATCAGTTTAATGGGCAATGCATGGGCTGAACACATGAAATTTTATTGTACAATGAACTTCAGTTGATATCTAAATCTCATCAATTTCATGAGTAGTAGTTGTCAATAAAAGACCTGGCCCTGGGGTGATAAAACTTAAGATCAGTCTTTGAGCTTAAATCTCAAATCCTTTCTCAAAGTATTATGGTTATGTACATAGAGCTGGTTAATGTTTAAATACATGTATGTTCAGATCAATTATACTGTCAGACTAATGTATCAATAATTTCCTTACTGTCTGATCATAATTAACTTAGAGACATAAAAACACAAGATATGAGATTTGAACTCAGAGACCAATCTTATGTTTTTTAACCTTGAACCCTGCACTGTTTATTTAAAAATTGTAATTAATTTAGGCCTGACATTCCCTTTGAATAGAATTCTTGAATTCATGAATTTTTCTTGAACAATTCATGAATTATCTGTGAATAGTTCATGAAATATGCATAACTATGCCCCAAACATTTGCCAAATAATTGCTATTCAGTTTGGGTTTGATTTACGATATTTTCTTACACAACTGAAGCAAACCTCATGACTTTATAGACAACATGGACTCCTATTGTTAGATATACATACTATATTACATTAGCCACAGTATATTTGCGTGTCAATTGGTCCAATTTGTCTGGGATGTAATAATCCCTATTGGGTCATCATTATCATCAGTGTCCTCCAATTTCTTTCTCTGTCTGATACACATGTAGGTAATTTTAACATGATTCCTCCCAACATGGTTCTGTGGTGTTTAAGAACTGGCATTATTTCTTATCTTAATACATTGTACATGCCATGCAATGAAAAAGGAAAATGAAGAGTTGGATGTGCTACAAACAAACTACAGTACAACCTCTGTAGAGCAACACCCTGTGGGAGCTGCAAATATTGGCCGTTGTTTAGAGGTTATTGCTCTACAGAGGTTTAACTTATAGTCAATATCAGCATAGGGAAATTTTGAAGGTGTTGTTATAGAGAGGTTGTTGCTCTACAGAGGGCTGCTCTGGAGAGAAGTTGTACTGTAGGCCTTAACATCATTTGTTTCTGGTTACATGCTCATTAAAAATAGGGTACCGTAGGTAGGTCGGGAGGTTTACCTTGGCTTTTGAAAATCGTGACATTAAGAATATGTTAGTGTACTGATCATTTGGTCTAATAAAAAGTTTATGGTTGGCGGGAAACAATTTTTTTACATCTTAACAAAGTGTAAAATATAAATTTTGCTTAGCAAGAAATTTCATCTGCGACAGAGATGAAGTCGGAATGTGACATGATTATTACTCAAGGCTCACGTCATTTGCATTTATATTAGACTTAAATTAGTATTAGTGTAGGCTGTAATGTTATCAGGAACAGCGTGGTACAATGCCGTATACAATTGAGTTCTAACATACCAAATGCCAATCTTGCAAAATCTATGAGACTCTATTTCTTGATTGCAAACTCGTCTATTTTTAATGTCACTGTAAAGTGTCTTCAGACTCCGAAATTGTAACTGATATACATTTACAGCAATCTGACTAAAGTATTCGATCTTCCTTACGGCAAGATCTGATGACGGCCTATACCAGTTTCTATTTTCAAAAGTCGGAATTTCCATGATCACTATTAATATCTATTTATAATTCAGCCAATCGTATAACTCGTTTCATCGGTACTTTGGCCGAATGAACTTTCTACCTGACGATGTTATTTAAACGTTAGTAAACATTAAATTACGTGTACTAAGTAACATATTTGTCTGCAACCACTTTTTGATTTTTTTAGTAATCCTGATAGATTCGGCCATAGTAATATAGAAAAGTTAATAAACACGCATGTCACATGGGCGCTATCATTACATTTAGTTGCGTAAGAATAGGTGTTCGTGATATCTACAAGTCAAATATTGTGTTTTACTGCGGTTAAAAATAGAATCAGATCACTTTCAGAATTATGAAAGTAAGGCGCTGATTGGCTAGTGGAAAAGGTCACCTGAGGTGACCGACTATAGGTCGTCTTCAGATCCTCATAGCGTAGCAAGTTTGATGATATGATTTTAATCAGATTGCATTTACAGTACACTCACAACTTTTTACCACATTTTCTCCAATAAATGCACCTACTAGTTGACAACTGGGTGTTACATGTATTAAAATACTCTTTTTATACACCCGCTTGAAAAACAGGTCGTATTATGATCTCAAACACCCACGGTGGGCGGTTTTATTTGGATCCTCACCAAACTTGATGGAAATGTTTATGGCCATGAGATCTCGGTCAAGTTTGATAACCAGTCCAATCTGCCAAGGCACTTCTGAGTTATGACCCTTGACGGGCGTTACATTTACATCATGTATGCATGTACATCATGTACCAGTATGCATTTAAAACACAAACTGATTGTTATATGAATGTAGTTTTGTCAAGTATTATGAACTAAATTGATGGTCTTTATGTTTTAAATTTCCAGAATCTTAATTTCAAAACTTCCCCATGATAATATTTAAGTGTTTTTTCTTTGTGTTGAAGTAAGATTTTAATACAATAGAATGATTTAGATTTTTATATATAAATAATTAGTAGTAGTATACTGCTCGGTGTGTAGGTTAAGCTACGTGTAAGCTTTGTACGGTAACACAGTCATACAGATAACAGTACTCATATCTATGCCTACCATATTGCTTCACATATTGCAGGGTTTTCACTGGGCTAGCCGTTTCCTTTTTTTTTGTCAAAAAATGAAAGAGGCAAATTTTTTTTTACCAATGCTGACTTGTTTTTTTACCAAAAATCTTATAAAGCTTAATGTTTGTCATTTGCAATTAGCATCAATAACTCTAACAATGAGATTGTACATGCATATCCAAATAAAGTATTGGTATTGATTTTGAATTGACAAAGTCTACGAAAACATTTGACTAAAGCATCGTTTGGCTCTCAGATTTATTTCGAACACACAACCTTGGAATTGTCATCATTTTAACAGAAGCACTGTCAGCTACTTTTTGTAGACTGTAAAATTGATTTCCATGTCTACATGTGACAGATTATCTTATACAATATGCAAACATCCCAGGCTGAATAAAATTTGGTTAATGCAATTTTAATATGGCGAATATGATGCAGTTTCACGTATAATCAATTATAAATTCATCCCTTTGGGGATATTTGAGCTGATCAATTAATATTAAATTTATTATGAAACACTTCAAAAGCAATTAGCGCAAAATTAAATGCATTTTTTTTTCAGGAAATGTTGCTATTCACTACTGAACCAATATTTTATGAGTTGCAAATAACTGAATAAAAGGTATGTACATAGATGTTACGTAACATGTTGTTTAAGAAATAGAAAAATGGGTTTTGTTCAAATTTGGAATAAATGAAAGCTCTATACAAATTAGACTCTGGTGTAGTGGGTTTAGAGTAACAAAATGAATAAAAATGTAAATCCAGATATAAATTATCTATTGAATGAAACTGATTTATTGGTAATGTTATTCACTTTTGTCATCATGAAAATTTTTATTATTCTGGTAAAAAATTATTTGAAAATTGCGCTTTAAAGACGTTTTTGGTAGTTCGCTACATTTTTCACATAGACATATAGGAAAAATTAAAACTGATCTATGAATTTTGCATAATCGTAGCATATGATAACAGGAACATTTTAAGCGAAAAAAATTGGGGGTCACAGATCTCGTTTTTGAGTTATCTGCCCTTGAATTTGAATTTTCGCTTATTTTAGGTAATTTTGATTATGCAAAGTTTAAAAAACTTTCATTGATTAGTTTTAATTTTTCTTCTATGTCTATGTGAAAAATTAAGCGAACTACCGAAAACGTCTTTAAATAGTTCAGCAGCACAAACTGCATGTTGCATGTTGTATATAGGTAATGACTGTGGTCAAGATAGAATGATGATGATCATGTTTCCTGATATATTGACATCAAGTGTAACACAATACAGTTAAATCTGTGTTAGTGGTCATCATGTGAATAAAGGTCATCATGTGAATAAAGGTCATCATGTGAATATAAAGGTCATCATGTGAATAAAGGCCATCATGTGAATAAAGGTCATCATGTGAATAAAGGCTATCATGTGAATAAAGGCTATCATGTGAATAAAGGTCATCATGTATATATAAAGGTCATCATGTATATATAAAGGTCATCATGTGAATAAAGGCCATCGTGTGAATAAAGGTCATCATGTGAATAAAGGCCATCATGTGAATAAAGGTCATCATGTGAATATAAAGGTCATCATGTGAATAAAGGCTATCATGTGAATAAAGGTCATTATGTGAATAAAGGCTATCATGTGAAGAAAGGCTATCATGTGAAGAAAGGTCATCATGTATATATAAAGGTCATCATGTGAATAAAGGTCATCATGTGAATATAAAGGTCATCATGTGAATATAAAGACAATCCTTTGAATATAAAGGCAAAACTTTGAATATAAAGGCAATCCTGTGATTATAAAGGCTATCCTGAAATATAAAGGCCTTCCAGTGTAAATATAAGGGCCTTCCAGTGTAAATATAAAGGCCTTCCAGTGTAAATATAAGGCCTTCCAGTGTAAATGTAAGGCCTTCCAGTGTAAATATAAAGGCCTTCCAGTGTAAATATAAGGCCTTCCAGTGTAAATATAAAGGCCTTCCAGTGTAAATATAAAGGCCTTCCAGTGTAAATATAAGGCCTTCCAGTGTAAATGTAAAGGCCTTCCAGTGTAAATATAAAGGCCTTCCAGTGTAAATATAAGGCCTTCCAGTGTAAATATAATAGCCTTCCAGTGTAAATATAAAGGCCTTCCAGTGTAAATATAAAGGCCTTCCAGTGTAAATATAAAGGCCTTCCAGTGTAAATATAATAGCCTTCCAGTGTAAATATAATAGCCTTCCAGTGTAAATATAAAGGCCTTCCGGTGTAAATATAATAGCCTTCCAGTGTAAATATAATGGCCTTCCAGTGTAAATATAAAGGCAATACTGTGAATAAAGGCCATTTTAAAAAAAACCCCATCATTAGACCAAAATGACATCCAAATATAAGCTACCTGTCAATAAAGGCCTTACTATGTCTTTGCCAAGACAGGCCTTTGTTCATGTGTTTCACTGTATTATAATAGATTAATAATCAGGTACAATTTATTAGTGTTTTAAGTGCATAAATAACTGCAGGGGTAATACATGAATTCTTTATTTGCATTGTATTGTTAGTTGTAAATGTAAGTATGTAATTGTTTATCAAATATGTATCATATAATCATGAGAAGACAGAGACATGCAGATTTCTTTGAGTGTCTGTATAGTGCTATACCAAACACTCCTGTGTACATACAAAGTCAGTATATTTTGCTAAGGTGACGGTCATACAAAACATTATTTACACTCTTTTTTTAATCAAACTAAAGATGACATGTGGGGAGATCGGTCTTTCAAAACAGACCAATTGCTGCTTCCTAACGGACATCCCGACTCCGTAACATCATGTATATACATCTAATGGTTCCACTTATTTGTTAATGACTCCAGCTCATTAAAAACAACTTTTTCAAAACCATTACATACAAGCATTCCATAATGGCGTCTTTCAACTACAACAACAAAAATTCTTACCATATGATGGTCCAAAACCCCTTTCCAATATATTTGGCCCGTCAGCTTTGTTAATTCTTGATGTTTAAAACATCAATGACTTTTTCATATGACTGTGTTAACTCATGAAGATGTCCTGCGTCCAGCTTGCTTACCATGGTGGAGACCCCTTCAAATAAAATTCATGAAAACATGCATTTTTCATGAACTTCTCATGAATAGTTCATGAAATATGCATTACTATATTACAGAGGAGGTTCTACCCTGGTACATTTACTTACATATACCTGTGTTCTTCAACCACCATGAAATCTTAAAAAGAAATCAAATGACCCAAGTTGTCGGCACGTTAAACCATAAAGAAAAAAATGAAATGACAGAATTTTACTAATTTTGAATACCAATTTCATAAACTTGACACATACATTGCCTGTCTTTAGTCACATACTTAGTATCTGGGATGCTAACTTTACTATTGGTTCCATTACAATCTAAACCATTTTCTTAATGTTGACATGCAGTATTCTGAAGTTAAAACATTATTGTAAACCTTGGACTGGTTTTATTATAGCTATTATTGAACTGTGTTCTAAGATGGCTTGCTAAAAGCCACATTTCCTTGTATTGATCAAAGCATTGATCTGTTGTTTCTATTTGAGGTGTTCTTATTGATGTGTACTTGCTGAAGCTATTTGTGAAGTTGCCTTTAACTTAAAAGCCTTACACTCAATGTATAATTTAGGAACCATGTTTGTTTATTTGAGTTTTACGCCCCGTTCAGGGCTCTCAATAAGTTAGGGGGGGGGGGGGGGGGGGTCCAGGCATTTTCTAGCAATATCTTATAAACTTTTTTAGATTCCTAACCGGCCCAAACACATTTTTTTAAGTGGCTAAATTGGCCTGCAGCCTGCTGTTATTGAGAAACCTGTCTTTGAGAACCTATGAGGCAGACAGTTCATCTTGCCATCGTTCCTGGGAAGAACAAGTAGAATACTCCCATTCTCTGTAAGCAACTCCCTACTTTCTCACATAAAGAGACATCGAGGGTTCAGCGCAACACTGTCGTAACTTGTTCTTATTCCAGTACGAGTTACGACACTGTTGCGTTGAAACCTCGACATGGTTTGTAGTGGGGCTCAAACCAATGACCCTCTATCAGTGAGAGGTTTCAGTGATTTGAAGTTGGCGCCCTTAACCACTCGATCACAGAAGCGGGGCCTTTAAGAACCATATTATTAAGAGATCAATATCAATAATTCACCCATTCTTTTATTTTGGGGTATAATAATTCTATGACTGTGGAAACATATTAGTATTTTCCTTGTGGTAATAATTAGGCAATTTTCTGTGAATGTTTTCACAAGTGAATTATTGTGATTATATAACAACTAACTTAAGTGACTAATTGTTTTTTGTAAAAGTTTTGGGAAATTGCTAGCTGAATGAATATAATTATCATCTTTGTACAATTGCTCTGCAGCAATATATTTACATTATATATCAATATTCACATTGTTTCTTGCATAATGTTATTTGTTACTCTCCAGTCAAAATTATTACACAATTATATGCACAGTAAATTTCTGAATGAATAATTGAACCCTTTAGTAGTCAGTAATTTGAAGTTACTTAGTTTAAAGACAAATCACATGCTCTCTCACTGACAGAAATGATACATTCCTTCGAGTGAAATCAATAAAATATCTTAAGTCTGAAATCTGCAAACACACCCTTTCATGTAAGGAAAAAAACACCATTCTTTGTGTGTCTGAAATCATAGACCTTTGTTGCTAGATATTGTACCCCATTTTGTTGTCAGATTTGTTTGTTTATTTAGTTGTACATCCCTTTTAAACAGTCATATGAGGTTAACAGTTCACCTAATATGCTTAGTTAATGTTCCTGGGAAGAACCAGTTCTAGATAGATTTGTTTAAATCGAGTTTTACGGCACTTTTCAACAGTCAGAGTCATATGAGGCGGACAGTTCACCTAGCAATCGTTTTGGGAAGAACCAGTACTAGAATCCCATTCTCCGTAAGCAACTGCCTACTTGGTCACATTTAAGAGACATGGTCGGTGGCTGGGCTCAAACCCAAGACCTTCTATCAGTGAGAGGTTACAGTTCATGATTTGAAGTCAGCAACCGTAACCACTTGACTGCGGTGGCTGGTAACAAGTGCTAGACTCCCATCCTCAGTAAGCAACTACCTACTTTTTCGCATAAAGAGACAAGGTCGGAAGCGGGGCTTGAACCCACGACCATCTATCAGTGAGAGATCACAGTGACTTGAAGTCAGCAACCTTAACCACTCAACCACAGAGGCGGGTTCTGTTTGTTTGTAAGAATGATTAAGCTCGAAAATTGTAGTTAATCAGTTTAATGTGAATTTAATCAAGAATCATGAAATGGAATGAACGAACAAGGTTCTGCAGCCATCAATACGATGAGCTTCAATTGCAATCAATTCATTAAAGCAATCAATTATTCTCCCCCCCCCCCCCCCTTGTTTAATGGCATTAGTATTTGCTGGTAATATCAAAGGTGATAAAGTATTGGGTTTTGATGATATTTCATGATTCAAGGGTTATTTCATTGAAGCTTGATTTGATTGATGGGTAAATCTGCTGGAAGCATCAGTCATTATTAGATCTTCATCAACCTTCTTGTTGTAAGATCTTGGAAGTTCTATAAAAATTGCCAAATGTTTAGGCCAAAGATAGACTTATGTTTGATTCCTGTGTTGCTTATCATAGTCTAAAACTCTCGGTCCAAATTTTGCTTTTTTGGCCTAATTTTCTTTTGTAAAGAAGCGTAATATAAATTCCAAACTTGATAATTATTGCGTATATCAATTTAATCAAGATAATTATACTGTATTTTCATTTATTTTCGTTGGGCTCAATTTTCGTGGTTTTTACTAAAATGGCTAATTCGTGGGGACATAAACTCATGGATTTTTATCTTTGAAAAGAAATGCCTTATCTCTGGATTTAAATTTGTGGGGATTTGATATTGGGGATGAGCCGACCCACGAAATCCACGAAATTAAATCCCCAACGGAAATTAATGATTCCACAGTATATCATGTAAACTTCATCTTATACCACACCCTGTCTAGTAAATACGAACATCTGTTAAATTAAGATATGTGATTTGTCTTGATTTTGTGCAAAAATCTATGTTGCTATTGTCACTCACTTAACATACAAAATTTCTGTACTAAAATATTTCCATATTATTTGTTCAAAACTTGAATATTGAGTGAATTGAATGAGCATCTGTTCTGATTTATGTTGCTAACATTTGACAAATGATATTACCATTTGACGAGCGATATTTATGAGTACATTTGACAAGTGATATCAATATTTGACAAATGATATTAACATTTGACAAATGATATTGACACAGTGTAAATATTCAACTGATTACAGCCTTAGAACATTTCTGTTTTCTGCTGAAACATATTTCAAATATTGAAATCCCCTCTGGGAATTCTTATATTTTGTGTGTGAACTACAAATATGATTTTTCACATCTAGCAGAAAAGCAATTTACAAAATGAAATATTGTAACCCCTGGTGATGATGTAATGCAATATATTGCTTTTTGAAAATGTGTTGGATATAATATCATACCTCTAGGTAAAATAGAACTCATGAGGCAAGTGCGGTTGGCACGATATTCTCCGCTGTTATCAATTAGAATATGTCTCCAATGACTTGTCTGTGAAGTATCAAACAATTACGTAAATTCACTAATGTGTTCGAAATATTATTGTCATTTTTCAGACTTGAATTTTTATGGAAACATTTCCTGAATGTCCATTAGAGAATCGTATTGCCATGATGTTTCGTATTTTGTAAATGTCAGTTCTATTCTGGTGAATCTGTTGGTCAGAGAATGTCAATGAATCACTGAGAATACCAGGAAGAATTTCTTCTGGTTACTCTATAACGCTGGAAGTAGAAAATTCATCATTTTTGTAGCTTGAAGAAAGTAATTGAAAACCACTGTGTTTTATATAGATCACACTGATTATATAGATCACACTGATTATATAGATCACACTGATTATATAGATCACACTGATTATATAGATCACACTGATTATATAGATCACACTGATTATATAGATCACACTGATTATATAGATCACACTGGTTATATAGATCACACTGGTTATATAGATCACACTGGTTACATAGAACACAATGATTATATAGATCACAACCACAATGATTATATAGATCACAATTATTGTATAGATCACACTGATTATATATCTCACAATGATTATATATCTCACAATTATTATATATCTCACAATGATTATATAGATCACACTGATTACATAGATCACACTGATTATATAGATCACACTGGTTATATAGATCACACTGATTACATAGACCACAATGATTATATAGATCACAACCACAATGATTATATAGATCACAATTATTGTATAGATCACACTGATTATATATCTCACACTGATTATATAGATCACACTGATTATATAGATCACACTGATTATATAGATCACACTGATTATATAGATCACACTGATTATATAGATCACAACCACAATGATTATATAGATCACAATTATTGTATAGATCACACTGATTATATATCTCACACTGATTATATATCTCACACTGATTATATATCTCACACTGATTATATAGATCACACTGATTATATAGATCACACTGATTATATAGATCACACTGATTATATAGATCACAACCACAATGATTATATAGATCACAATTATTGTATAGATCACACTGATTATATATCTCACACTGATTATATAGATCACACTGATTATATAGATCACACTGATTATATAGATCACACTGGTTATATAGATCACACTGATTATATAGATCACAATTATTATTATATAGACCACAATGATTATATAGATCACAACCACAATGATTATATAGATCACAATTATTGTATAGATCACACTGATTATATATCTCACAATGATTATATATCTCACAATGATTATATATCTCACAATGATTATATATCTCACACTGATTACATAGACCACAATGATTATATAGATCACAACCACAATGATTATATAGATCACAATTATTGTATAGATCACACTGATTATATATCTCACAATGATTATATAGATCCTAATTATTGTATAGATCACAATGAATATATGTCTCACAATGATTATATAGACCACAATGATCATATAGATCACATTGATTATTGTATAGATCAAAATAATTATATAGATCACACTGATTATATAGTTCACACTGATTATTGTATAGATCATACTGATTATATAGATCACAATTATTATTATATAGATCACACTGATTATATAGATCACACTGATTATATAGATCACAATTATTATTATATAGATCACACTGATTATATAGATCACACTGATTATATAGATCACAATTATTATTATATAGATCACACTGATTATATAGATCACACTGATTATATAGATCACAATTATTATTATATAGATCACACTGATTATATAGATCACACTGATTATATTGATCACAATCATTATATTGATCACAGTAATTATATATATATCAATGATTATATAGATCACAATGATAAAGTTTTTCTTGCCTGTTGAGTGACATAATGGTTTTAGTGCTGGCAGCATATTGCTGTAAGTCTCAGTGGTATTCAAGTATGATGAAAATTTGTTCATCGTGTTCAACAGATCCACAGCAGTAATCATCATGTGTCCTGACATTATGGCAAGGATATGCATGGACACAGCTCAGTTATAGTAAAAGTACTTAAATATACAGCCTGCCAGGTTAGCTCAGTGGTTAGAGCGTTGGTCTTCTGATCAAGAGGTTGTGAGTTGGAACCGGGGGCGAGGCTCGCACCATCCATGACGAATTTGACTGAAGATATTACTACATCCTAAATGATGTCAAGGGAAGCTAGTTAGGATAACTGCCCTCCATGACATGACCGAAATAATGTTGAAAATGGCATTAAATCCGATGAAATAATAATAAATAACTTAGATATATATAATTTTAGCTAGGCTGTTTTCATAGAAAAGTTTTTTCATTGATTATTTAGAAGAAAAGAACCTTCGAATGAAGTTCACCTGTCAATAAAGGCCATATTTTGTGTTTCCCAAGGGTGGCTTTTGTTCACAGGTTTGACTCTTTTGAGTTGCATTTTATAAACATTTACAGTTTAGTTAATTAGTCCTGTGAATAATCCAACATCACTGATGTATATTCTGTCTAAGAATATGTGCTAAAAGAACAGTAGGATTTTGTGTGAATACAAATCAATGCCGTCCTAGCCAAATGTGTCGCTCATTGTAATTCATTCCAATTAACTGTAGATCTTCGTATATTTAATTGGCGAAAGCTGCGAATCTGTCTAGTACTGATTGGTTGACAGACAAGGGATAGTCATCTATAAAAGTCTCGAGAGTTGAATAGATCAGAAAATATCATCAAGTGTCATTCATTGTACAATTTGTCAACTTTGTTGTGAAGTGACAAAATGAATAATATCCCAATCACACATTGGTACAGTGATTTAATAATAAGATAAAAAAGGGAATTACATTATTTTAGTCCGAAATCATCCTTCAGTTTGTTGAGCTGCTGTGAAAGGTATGACTGGAAATTATTTTGGAGAAAAGGTAGGAATGACAATGATAGAATTGTTTTAAGAATTTGAATGTCTAAATACATTTATCAGCATTTTTAACTCAGATGTCTGCTTAGTCTATAATACTCCGTTGAAAGAGATTCTTGAGATCATGAAGATTTCTTGAACTATTCCTATATAATTCATGAAGATTTCTTGAACTATTCCTATATAATTCATGAAGATTTCTTGAACTATTCCTATATAATTCATGAAGAATTCTTGAACTATTCCTATATAATTCATGGAGATTTCTTGAACTATTCCTATATAATTCATGAAGATTTATTGAACTATTCCAATATAATTCATGAAGATTTCTTGAACTATTCCTATATAATTCATGAAGATTTATTGAACTATTCCTATATAATTCATGAAGATTTCTTGAACTATTCCTATATAATTCATGAAGATTTCTTGAACTATTCCTATATAATTCATGAATAGTTCACGAACTATTCCTATATAATTCATGAATAGTTCATGAAGTATTAATAACTGTTTTTGACTGTGGAAATTGAAGTGAGTAAAAATAAAATCAGTATTCAATACATCCTGACTATTGAATCAATATACAGTGCATTCTCTCCAAAGCAACACCCTTTTGGAGTAACAAAATTATGTTGTTGTTGAGTGGTTGTTGCTCTAGATAGGGTAAATTAATAGTTAAATTGTGTAGTGGGAAAAAATCATGCTGTTATTGAAGGGAAGTTGTTGCTCAAGAGAGGGCCGCTCTGGAGAGGTTGTACTGTATAGCATTTGTATATGAAGATGTTCTGTACGGAATGGAGTCTTATATGAACTAGTTCTTGTAGGGTTTGTCATAGAAATAATGGAATAAATATAATAGTAATCCTGGGATACATTGTCACGGCAAGATTAATTAAGAAAGTTGGAACTCTTGTCAATCATTATGTAACCTACATATGAGAAATATTGACTTAGATATACAAAGTAAATTGATTAATTTCCTTAAGGGAAAATATCATCAACTTCTTATTTTACTGCTTGTGAGTATTTTTTATAACTTTTGGGTAATTCTTACTACTTTTTGATAGTTTTTACTACTTTTGGGTAGTTTAATTACTTTTGGTTTGATTTTACAGTTCAGTTTCCATGCTTTCAGTACTTTGATTACTTTCTATGCTAGATTTGATGTTTATTGTATTATTTTTGTACATAATTAGTTTATTAGTTTCCTGTCTGGAAAATGATTTCCATGGGTCTTGAAATTTGCCAGCTAATATATTATACAGGTTCTAAATGACACACAAAGACAATTATAGATTATTATGTAGATATAAGTTCTAAAGGTTGACTGGTGTGTTAGTGTACGTGTCTTATGTAGGAATTGTATGCACAGTCAAACCTGTGTTAGCAGCCACCCCAGTATTAAGGCCTTCCGCTGAATAAAGGCCATTCTTTTAAAATCTGTCATTGATTATTTACAACTAAATTATGTCCGAATAAAGGTCACCAGGTCCTGTCAATAAAGGCAACATTATAGCTTCCCCAAGGGTGGCCTTTTTTCACAGGTTTGACTGTACATAAATAATGGCACATGTTGTTGAGAATTGTTGACATTTAGCATAAGTCTGTTGACTTGAATGTTAAAAGGTTGGAAAACAAACTGTCTGATCTCATGTTGTACGAGATTATTTCTCCAATGATAGTTGTGGCAGATCATAAAAAGTATAAATTGAGTATTTTATGCTACATTTTTATAGTCTTTTGTTCTGTTCGTTTTTGCTTATTATGAGTATGTCAGTTTGAGCATTTGATTGCCATATATGTTAGACTGTTTCATATGGGTTAGGGTTACTTTTTATGGGTCTTAAAAATTCCACTTCTGACAACTTTGTTGTTCCGAATAACATCAGTGCCTTCAGAGCTTTGATTTATTTATTTGGTCAATGCATGTTGTAACAAACTGTGTATTGATCTCTTGTTCCTACATAGAATACATTATAATTATGTACATGTATTCATTTTTAAGTTGTTTAACGGCCCATTCGATAGCTGTGGTCATTTCAGGGTCCCCCCAGTGAGAGGGGAGTGATATATATAAGAATAGGAGAACCGGGCATTTATATCCCAACTCTTGGCTCGGTAGTTGGGATGGGGACACTGCGAAAGAGTCCATGAGAAATTTGAAAGGCAGAGTTGAGAATCAAACCCACAACCTTATAGTTTAGTAGTCCAGCACATTACCATTCCGCCATCGATCACCCTCACATAGAATACAAACTATCACTTACCTCATGCATGGCTTATATTTCATAGATGAATTTGGCAGCCAAGTGGTTTGATAAACATATACAGGTGTCTGTACTCACATTATTCAAACAAATATGTTCATCGCTCTAAATATTGTTTTATTTGTGCCAAATTCAGCAGAGAACTGCTATAAATATTTTTTAATTCAGTGTCAGTATCGAACTTTTCCAGACTCCTTCATTTCCCGCTAAAAAATTACACTTCTCAAAATCTTAATTCACCTGTTTATTTTGGAAACTGGAACAATTGTTCTGCATTCCATTGTCATCTGTATGATTCACTTCACGCACATGAATACGGTGCAGATAATAGTACTACATTTTTTCTACGTCCTCCATGTAATTGTTTCGGTGCTTAAGAACCAGGAAAAAGGATATGTCATTGAATGCCTAGTTCTCCTATATCTTATCTCCCCTTTCTCCTGAGTGGCCCAGAATGACCAAACCTGCCAAATGGGTTGTAATACAACAGGTAAAATGAAATATCATTTACTTTAATAACCAAATTCTTTAAAAGCCAGAAGTCCATGCATACATAGGTTCTACTGTTTTGACATATTCATGTCTTTTGTTGTTGGAATTAGCTATTCAGATGAAAAGGTTTGTTCCTGTGGGACACATAAATTTGTCTGATTAGTAAGCTTCTGTCTGATTGCAACTATTTTATGTTGCTATGTATGGGGACCTAAATGTTCTCAGATTGAATTGATAAAAGTATAGATTTTGTGAAATTGCTTTCATTTAAATAGGATGACTGCCTGACTGTTAATTATAGCATACATCAACAAGGACTTTGTGAGAACTCGTTTTCTTAGGCAGTCAAAGCTGTTAACATAGGCCACCATTATGAAAGACAAAATGTGGCCTTTTTTGACAGGCAACTTTTTTCGAAGGTCATTTTGTTCTTGACCCGCCTCCGTGGTCGAGTGGTTATGGTTGCTGACTTCAAATCACTGTAACCTCTCACTGATAGAGGGTTGTGGGTCCGAGCCCACATACCGACCATGTCTCTATATGTGAGAAAGAAGGCAGTTGCTTATGAAGGATGGGAGTCTAGCACTGGTTCTTCCCAGGAACGATGCTTAGGTGAACTGTCCACCTCATATGACTCTGACTGTTGAAAAGGGTGTAAAACTTGATATATAAACAAATCTAGAACTAGTTCTTCCCAGGAACGTTAACAATGCATGTTAGGTGAACTGTCCATCTCATATGATTCTGACTGTTGAAAAGAGGCGTACAACTAAATAACAAACAAATCTGACAACAAACATTCTTTTCTTAATTATTATCAATGACAGTTTTTAAAAGAATGGTCTTTATTCACAAGGTGGCCTTTATTCATAGGTTGTCGCTAATATATGTTTGACTATATTGTCAAATAGAATAATAATACATTATACTAGCTCCTACAAGTTTACTGTATTTCTTCTGCTCTCCCACAACTTTTTTCGGTCTGCGTCAATTTTTTTCTGTCTGATATTTTCATATAACTATATCTTCAAAATAAAAAATCACATTTAAAAAAGTTCTGCCACCTTTCACATTAATTGTCCATCCTTTCAATTCTTTGGGCATTTTGCTTGTGTTAATAAGGTTTTTTATTTGTTTTTTTGCCTTAACTATTGTTGTTATTTATGGACGGAATTTGAGGGCATTTAATTCTGCTCTTCATTGTATGAAGATGTTTTTGACAAGGCTACTCTAGAATTCCTGGGGAATTGCTTTAGAAATTTTACACTGGATTTGTCTAAGATGTTTTGATGATTCTGCTCTTGAATGTTTTGTAAGGTTTTGGCCTGTTAATTCCATATGTACAGAGTGTTATTAAGTGTTTCAAGGGGTGACAAAAAAGTAATAGGACTCTATACTGATGTACTTATTGTTGGCAGAGCTGAAAAGAATCTTACATCTTGTATTCTCCTCTTCCAAATAACCCCTATTATGATCAATGAACCTTTGTATTCCCCCTGTTCAAGCATCTGATCTTCCTTCTCCATAATTGTTCTTATGCTTTAATTTTGGGATGGCCCATTATCTTAGTGAGTAAGCCATAAGTCACATAATAATTAACCTGATGCCTGATCAGGTGGGTACCAGGCATATATAAGGGTTGTTGCCTGTTTTATTGCCAGAAACTGGTGAAATGCTCAAAGGAACATGACTTTTTGTGTGCCCTTACACATTATGCAGTATTTTAGCTCTCCTGATTGTATGCTGTTACCTTTAACTCTTGCATTTCTCTTCGTTTGGTATTCATTTTATGAAATATTCCTTTTGTTGTGAATCTTTTTCTCTACAACTGGTACAGTTACACGGCTTTCATTCTTGGAACAATTCATGTGTAAAACTTAATCTCGTATTAAAGCTTAATTAAAAACCAATCTTGATATTTTCTTGATTAACATTAAATTTGATTATCAAGAGTATAATTAACATTTCTTGTCACAGTGAAAAGATTAATTGTATTCTAGCTTGATCAAATTTTACCATATGGTTTAGGTTTGCATATTTGTATAAACAGAAACTTTCAACCTATCACAACTAGGAGGATTTCAATTAAACTTCTAATGCCTGTGAGTGCCTGCTCAATAGGTTGAGCATTTGATTAGGTATTCTTATTACTGACTACAGGATTGTGAGCTTAAACCTTGTCAATCATGTTGTCTGTGAAGATTTGGCTGACTTATGTCCTCTACTGCAGAGAAGGTGGTAAGTACTGGTTAAAAGT
Organism: Lutraria lutraria; assembly: GCA_964023205.1. Taxonomy (NCBI): domain Eukaryota; kingdom Metazoa; phylum Mollusca; class Bivalvia; order Venerida; family Mactridae; genus Lutraria; species Lutraria lutraria. The sequence goes on from OZ026840.1 coordinate 6,946,804, forward strand.
ACTGATACAGAATTCAGGCAAACTGGTGAGGTTTACTGCAGTCTGTAGGTATGTAATTCAAACAGCTTGCATTTCATATCATGTCTTGACATAATTCTGCTTCTTTGCTCATATATGTGCCGCCATATGTTTTTAACAAGGGTCTCATTCATTTTCTGCTAGACAAATAAAACTGCAAACTTATCTGGCATGAATCAGGTAGCATGTGCTTTAGTTGCTTCAGAACTCTCTTGTGATTCAAATTAATTTCTCTGGAGCTCCAACAATGAAACATAGCATTGCTTTAATTAGTGATCACTGTGTCTATGACCTGTCATTAGGTGATTGTAGATTGCATATAAACCCTAGGTTTGGCCAATAAATCTCCCAATAATGCCAATAAGACTGGAGAAGGCAATTTCATAAGAGGACACTGCTCTTTAATCAGTGACAGTTTGCTAATCTGTTACTAATAAAGACTCGGGTGATATTTTCATTTCGTATCAACCTTGATCTGGTTCAATGAATGATAGTCACACCAATTGTTCACCTCTTGCCATAGTTCCTGCTATTTGTCTACAAACAAATAATTAAGTTAATTTATTTGTTATATTCCAGTCTCAAGTTTTTTTGACACCTCACTGTTTGTTCTTACTCTTTTTCTGGTTTTCTGCTCTGCAGATGTGTATGGTTAGATTTATCAAGACTCGAGATCTCTCCTGCAGTACACATTTCTCTTTTTGTTACAGTGTTCTTACATCCTATTAAAGTCTTAATGTCAGCCCTGTGTGTAGGAACTGGACTTTAAATTGAGAGTTAATATGCTTGACATTGGCTGAAATGTTGCATCTAAAGTTATAAACAAACCAAGCAAATAAATAAACAAACAAACACAACGAGCGAAGCAAGAAAACATGCTGACCAAAACAAAAAATATACACCATCTGACACCATAGACAAAAGGCTACAATTGACAAATACACCACAGGTACCACAGACAAAGGCCACAACTGACATAGTCAAACATCACAGACACCCACAGACAAAGGCCACAACTTACACGTAAGACAAAGGCCACAAGTAACACAGTTAAAACATCACTGACACCACAGACAAAGGCCACAATTGACACAAAACAAACACCAAAGAAAATCCTACTACAACAAACAAACAAACAAACCTCAAACAACAATTAACAAAGCCATTGGAAATGTAAAATACATGTTTAATTATGTACTCAAAGTCTAAATTTCCTTTCTAACTTTTTATTAAGAGCCATAAGCAAACATGTCAACTTCGACTGTTACTTCAAACAATCCTTGAATCATCGATTTTGTTTACTCCCCTTGATCACAGATTGATTTCGAATAATGTTATGATGTAGATGACAAAAAACGTATCGGCACCACTGCTGCTAGATTCCACTTCAAGTAAAAGAGAATTTTGTTTGTTTTGTTATGTTTTCCATATATAGCCTTTTGACATCAGAAATGTGAAGGAAGAGTGAATTTTATAGATCGTTCTATCTGTTTGCTTCTGTAAACATCTCTGAGTCTATTTTGAATGGCAGTAAATAATATATTGATATAGGAGAACTGGGCATTTATTATCCCTTTTCTTATTTCAAACAGTTTTTCCTAGTTCTTTGTCAAGCCCTGTACCCCTCGCCCATTTTCATGAGATTTTCTTAACGCAGCACTAGCTGGGCTGGATAGTTAGAATGGGGACAATGGAAAAACGTCCCTGAAATATTGGAAGGTGGAGCTAAGATTTCAAACCATTATCTCCCGATTGCCTTGTGATTTTGACCATTGCCATATCAATGATGACCATGGTCAGACCATGGCTAACCTTGAAATGCCTGTGATATGCCATGTCTGGAATTCATAGCAATGAAATTTTCTGCCTTGGCAATGTTACGGCCATGTCCACATTATTCTTTTCATTGTCAGAATAATGGCTAAACTGTATAGCTTGACCATGTTTTTTGAGCCATGACGGAAGAATGCACTAAATAAACTTGGTACATACAGTACTTGAGCATGATAAATTTATCTTAGCAATATGTTTCAGCCAGATTTGTTCCGAATATCCAAATCCCCTATTTGACTTAATTAGTGGATTATTCTGAATAATTTCGTTGAGGCTACTAAAAAAAATGGCTAAAAAAATGGTCGAGCCATTGTCCAGAGAGTTACCACTTGACCACTGAAACACCTTTATTGATTTTTATATAGAAACCAGAGTATGAGTTACATCATTGAAAATTGACAAAATTGATTCTGGACAGAACACATTCATTAGTCCTATTGTTTATTCCCCTGGAGATATTTGTGATTAATTCACACCTGTTATTTGGTGGCAATTTTCTTTTTAACAAATCCTACTTAATGACCTATTGTGTTGCCTTTTGTTTCCATAATTGATTTTGATTGGTCGGTTAGTCTCTGTAGATTATGACGGATTATTATATGATATATCATAGGGGAGATTTTTCTGATACTGATCACTAATACTTCTGTCAATAATGATTATTAGATGGTGATCTTTTATGAATCAGTCACAGATAAATGTTAACAATATCAGAGTTTCATCAAAGTGTATACCGATGTAGGAATTACTTTATCCTTCAATACTGTAATGTACAAGGTATCAAGCTATAGCTGTACAGAGTGCGAAATTGTGAGTTATTGGATATACATTCTAGATGTTGGATTGTTGTTAACTGTACAACAACATCTAAAATCCTCTGATATATTCAACCAGAGTGATTCTTGTTGTGTATGGGTTGTGAATACGACTCTGTTACAACCTGATGTTGATACCTCAGCTTTTTTGTCTGAGTTAAGTTTTCTTGGAATTCTGTTCTGTTTCCTCATTTGTCTGTTTCTATTGGAAAAATATGGTGCGAAAATACACAGACATTCTTGGAATACTGATTTTACTGTAATTCTACAATATGGTATTAGAGTGAGCTGTTAAATGTAGTATGAAACAGTTTAGTGGCAGCTTTAAGATTCTTTGTTGGAACATTTCAAATCTTTGATTTTCATTGAATATTTTGGTTTCGAAAAATAATGAATTAGAAGTTGAAGTTGTTTAGTAGAATATTAAGTACCAGGTGACTAGAGTAGAATGTAACAGATACTGTGATGATAGAACATTTAGTGTTTTAACAATAAAGGGAGAAAAACTCTAACCCCATAAAGATATTATACATTGTTTGTGATTTTGAAAGGTGAACAAATATGTATATTTAATTGAACTATGTTTAAAGATTTGGATTTACTAATACAAAACACAGGTATAACTTTTTTTCTCTATTTTTGTGTTATACTGTCAAAACCTGTGAACAAAGGCCACCCTTGGGAAAGACATAGTGTGGCCTTTATTGACAGGTAACTTTATTTGGAGGTCAGTTTGTTCTAAATAATCAATTACAGTTTTTAAAAGAATGGCCATTATTCGCAGTGTGGCCTGTATTTGGAGGTGGGCCACTTTGTCTCTGAGCTGATTTTATGAAGATACATTTTTTTTGTAATATTGTAAATATCATAATGGTAATAATTCTATCCTGGCAAATTATATGTCATTAGATTATTATCTGCTGTACTTTGCTGTTAAGGAGCTGTGCATTAATATGAATTACTCAGTTAGGCCTTAAAATGTTTGTTTCCTGTTACATGTTCATCATTATCTGGTAGATCTGACAGGGAATTTTTCTTGCTCTTGAAAACATGTAGAAAGGAACACTAAGTGCATGAGAAAAAGGATTTTATGTTCCTCAGGCCAATGATAATTCTAGGGTCCCTGGGAAAAATTAGGATAGGTCAGGTTACCAGAAACAAATAATTTTTATGCCTTACCTCATCAGGTTATTTTGGTTGTAACATTAATCTTAATCCAGAAAGCCTTTTGTTTAGTTTTTTATCAGTTAGTTATATAGTTTGGGAAAGTTCATTTTTGGAAGGGGCAAAAAGTTCATAATTTTGTTTCTTGTCCAACAGGGCGAGCAGATTTTAGCCCTGCATGGCGATTCCACTAGATTGGGGACTGATTTGGGGTCAAAGTTTAGTCCTTGATTCCCCAGTCTGAAATGTATGTTTTTCACGCTAAAATCGAATTTTATTTTCGTCAGACACTATATTTTAATAATAAAGATGGTAAAATTGGCTGACTTGTAGAATGGCTTTTTTGTCCATAAACATAATGGCTATTACCAATTATATGGTAATTATATGTAACGAGGATTATATTGTATATTTTGTCATGTTATTTTACCCATTTTCTCACCTTCATGATGCTGGTTTTCCCTTTCCAGAGGCAAAAATTGACACCTTTCTATACAGGAGAAAAAGTTAGGGACCTTTCATTTCATGATTTTAGTCAAATTGTCATGAAATGGTATTGTGGCTGTACCAGCCTCCGTGGTCAAGTGGTTAAGGTGTATGGGTTCGAGCCTCGCTACTGACCATTTGAGAAAGTAGGCAGTTGCTTACAGAGGATGAGAGTCTAGTACTGGTTTTTCCCAGGAACAATGGTTAAATGAACTGTCCGCCTCTCATGACTGACTGTTGAAAAGGGGCGTAAAACTCAAATGAACAAACAAAGCAAACAAACATGTGGTCGTCTTGGGTCTTGAACCTGGGACCTCAGTGCAATTCACCATGCAACCATCCGTAAGCTATCTAGATAGCATCCTCTCATGCAAAGTTTGGTCCTTGGTGAGATTTGAACTCACAGAGGTGAGTGGCTTATGATTACTTGTCAGAGAACAAACCCCTGTCAAATAGTGATTAATACTTCATGAACTATTCATGAAGTTTGCAAGAATGGTTCTAGAAAAAGTCATGATTTCCTTCCGAAGGGGAAAATTTAACCACTCGACCAAAGAGACCCTTAATTTGATACACTCTTTATCTTCAGTATTGAAGTTTAAACAAAATTCAAATTCTGAACTATCTTATTTACTATACAGTTATTTAATTTTTATTCATTGAAGTAATAGCTACGTAAATAGAAGAGAAACTTTATTTGCATATGACTCTAATTAGGAAATGTTGCGTAATATAGTCATGAAGCTATTGAGGCATGGCAGAGAAACTGCCCCAAGTAATACATAGAACAAATTTAAAATTCTCCAATCTCTCTCTATGGTATTAGTGTACAATACTTAGCCTCCAGATTAATTGACGTGTAATTGATTCAGTGAAATATTTCTTCCAGCTTATTTAGTGCTTTAGTTATTGTTCCATGTACAATTTCCTCCCAGGAATGTTGATTAAAGTATTTTTATGCAGATAATGATGTTTTAAATGTACCATAAAACAATAAACTGGTAATGTTAATAAAATCAATAAATAATGGAAGAAATTTCTATTTAAAAATTTATTTGCTAGCTAACTGGTATTAAATGTTTCCAATAAATGATTGCGAAATTTTAATGAAGTTTTTCGCAGGTGAAGGTCACAGAATATTCTGCGTAGCAGAACAGGATGTTAATATACACCATGTAAACAAAGTTTGAGAGGGGGTATATTGGAGTCACTCGTCGGTTGGTTGGTTTGTCTGTCCGTCTGTCCGCCCGCATAAAGTTTGTGGAGCGAACTACTTCCACATTCTTTTAGCGATTGCAATGAAACTTGAAATATGTTATCACTGTGAAGTGTAGATGTGCAAGACACAATCTTCATGCCTAGCGATTGCAGAGTTATGTCCACTTGAACTTAGCGGTATAGTGTACTATTGCATTCTTATTGTCAAAGTGGCCGCGGCGGGTGTATTAGTCACCTCTGTGACAGCTCTAGTTATAAGTACCGTGAGTGTCTGGCTAGCCTTGTTTATACTGTTACAACAGTCCTATGTCATTTTATATCTTATTCCATGTCAGATAGTTCATGAACTATTCATGAAGTATGCAAGACTAGTTCAAGAAAAATTCATGATTTCATGAATTCCTTTCGAATCGATGTTCTTGATATCTCTACATGATACTCTATAAGGATGTTCAATCAATCATGATGGTGGCTGTTTCTATGTTATTTTGATATATTCTGCACAAATTATATAACAAGATTTTTTTTTTAATTTACGCGCCCAATATGTACACATGGAGTGTTTGTGTATACTGTATAAAACCACCATTGAAAGTTCTAATGAATGAGCGTTTAATGGCCTCTCCATAATTATATATATATTATACCCACACTGACAGCTGTTTAAAATAACTCTAACGGCAGCTTGAAAATCCATCAAATAAAGAAGTAACATAACATAGAAGAAGTATATTAAGTGCTTACAGTAAAACCTGTCTTACTGGTCGCTTTCATATAACAGATATCCCGAAAATAAACATTGCTATTTCTTTTGTGTGAAAGAAATTGCTTGTTTCTGCATGACTACCTGACCTGGCCTAATTCACCCCCAGACACCCTGGACTTTTTATTAAGCCCATAGTTCAAGGAATGTTTCAATCACTTTTCTCATTTTTTCTTACCTTTCTACATGCCTTCAAGAGCCAAAAGAAAAAAAAAACATAAAACAAAACATCCGAATCTACCTACCCTATTTTTAATGTGCATGTTATTTAGGTCTTACATTTAAACCTCCATTTAAAGGCCCATTATGTCTAAAGATGTTCTGATCAGATATTTGCTCTCATTCTGTAGAGACAAGTTTGTCTGTACAGTACAGCCTCTGTAGAGCAACACCCTGTGGGAGTAGCAAACATTGACCGTTGTTTAGAGGTTGTTGCTCTACAGAGGTTAAATTTATACTAAATATCAGCTTAGGGAAATTTTGAAGGTGTTGTTATAGAGAGGTTGATGGTCTACAGAGGGCAGCTCTGGAGAGGTTGTACTGTATTTCTTTGAAGTATTTCTAAATATTGTGTAGAATATAATCAGTACTTATGGGAAGTTATTTTTAGCACAAAACAGTTCTACATATTTTATGATTTTCTCAAGTGGCTGGATTCTGTTATACTTAATTTCAAATATCTAACAGATGCTGAGGGGAATTGAAATCAATATCACATTGATGCTTATTTAATGAGACTAATTTATACTGAGTTAATTCAGTCAACAACCTCTATTATTTATATGCTATTGTTGCATAAAGCAAATATCTTGATTCTTTTGGAAACTGAATGAATTCTTAGCCGTTACTTGATAGGCAGGCATGTTTTTTTTAATGCAGACCTAAGTACTATGTTTATCTACATCCGCCAGGCAATTGTTAAACTAGTTCATGTTACATGTTGCAGTTCAAGTCTATGTACTTTGATTCTTAAACTAGTTCCTGTTACATGTTGCAGTTCAAGTCTATGTACTTTGATTCTTAAACTAGTCCCTGTTACATGTTGCAGTTCAAGTCTATGTACTTTGATTCTTAAACTAGTCCCTGTTACATGTTGCAGTTCAAGTCTATGTACTTTGATTCTTAAACTAGTCCCTGTTACATGTTGCAGTTCAAGTCTATGTACTTTGATTCTTAAACTAGTTCCTGTTACATGTTGCAGTTCAAGTCTATGTACTTTGATTCTTAAACTAGTCCCTGTTACATGTTGCAGTTCAAGTCTATGTACTTTGATTCTTAAACTAGTTCCTGTTACATGTTGCAGTTCAAGTCTATGTACTTTGATTCTTAAACTAGTTCCTGTTACATGTTGCAGTTTGGTGAGCTGCAGCTAAATTTATAGGCGTGACTTAATATTAAAGTACAGTCAAACATATGAACAAAGGTCATCCTTGGGAAAGATAAATGTGACCTTTAATAACAGGTAGACCTTACTCAGAGGTTATTGTATTCTAAATAATCATTGACAGTATTTTAAAAACTAGCCTTTTAACACAGGTTTGGCTTAATTTGAAAATGGTCACCAGCACTCAGGTTTGACTGTAATGTTGAATTCTTGTCAGAATCTCAGAAACTGAAGGTTCTTATTCAGCACTTTCCATTAGATCTGTGACTGGATACACTATATCACAAGTCAATCCGTTTTCTGTTTGTGATTCTTGTACGATCAATGTCAATCAATCAATGTGCCGATAGACTGGTTAATAAAGCGCTGGTTTGTTCAGGCCTAAAATAAAAGTTCTTTGTTTCCTCTGACATGACTGTTGGACCTGATTTATTTTGCTGACTTGTGATTTTTTAAGTCTCAGTCAATTTTTTTCATGCCATTAATTTGATTTTTGCGCCATATATCTGCACCTATAAAATACATTTTTATGCCCCTGTATCAATAAATCAGAGGCATGTTGTTTTTGGCCTGTCTGTCTGTTTGTACCAAACTTAAATCTTGCCTATAAACAATGCCTACATTCACCAAACTTCACATGTTGGCTCTTCATGACAACCTCTACAGGACCTGTGCATTTTCAGGCCTGTAGGTCAAAGGTTAAAGGTAATCCTGAGGGAGCTTTTTGTTTTAAAACTCTTCTTGTTAAAAATGTTTTGCCAACCTACTAAAAAGGATTAATACCTGAAAAAAACACCGATGTTGCACCCCAAATCCACTGATGCAACTTTCTATTTTTTGTTTGTAGACTGCCAAATTTTGAAAGTCAGTCTAGCTTTTCCCAGTTTGGCTGAAATTTGAACTTAAATGTCCTAAAATGAAATCTAGGCTATATGGCCCCTTCCCAACTTGTAAAAAAGGTCCTGTATCTTGGAATGGTTTGTAGCCAAGCTATAGGTGTTAAACTAATTTTGAGGGCCCAGCTTCACGCTTGCCTCTTGAACTACGAAGCAATAACTGTTACTTGTTGCCCCATCCCCCTACCATCAGAAATTATAGCTAAAAACCATCAGATTATCACAGAATCCTCTAAACATACGAGTATATATAAAAACAAACCTGTACTAAACATGACAAACACTGATATTGTACACTTACAGATGGTGAAAAACATATTTCTGTTCTAAACACACCTTACTCATTGTAGATACAGTCAAACATTTGAACAAAAGCCACCTTCGGGAAATACAAAATGTGACCTTTATATTGACAGGTGATCTTGATTCAGAGGTAGTTTTGTTCAAAATAGTCATTGACAGTTTATGAAATAATGGCCTATATTCACAGGGTGGCCTTTATTCAGAGGTGGTGCTAACAGAGGTTTGACTGTATCTGGATACTTACAATGCTAGAAATGATTGATTGATGTTGTACATGTCTTATATTTCTATGATACATCCTTGTTGCTGCACTTAATCCATGTTACTGTTCTACAATCCCTTGTCATGCATTTTATGTCGTCTTGAATTATGTGTGTTTTCAGTATTCTACCTATAGATGTATTCTCTTGAAGTTTGTACTTTTTCTGTATGTTTACGTAATGTGAAGTTGTTATGTTCGCGGTACTTGAGGGCTGCAAGCTTCATTTTTGTGTCATGAATTCTCTGTAAATTACTGTGTATGATTGTATGCAAATACCGTTAATGTATACAGTACAACCTCTCCAGAGCAGCCCTCTGTAGAGCAACAATATCCCTATAACATCACCTTCAAAATTTCCTTAAGGTTATATTTACTATAACTTAAACCTCTGTAGAGCAACAACCTCTAAACAATGGCCAATATTTCCAGCTTCCACAGAGTGTTGCTCTACAGAGGTTGTACTGTAAATGTAAATATCTCACTAGTAAAAGACAGCGTCTACATTATACTGTTTGCACATTTTCTGATCTTTGGGAATATATGATTGGATTTCTGTTTCTGTGCAAATAAACACTGTGTACTAGTTATCAAATCTGCTATCAAGGTTGTGCTTAAATGTTTGTAGATTGGGTAATACAGAGAAACATGTATATCTAGATATTTGGGTATTTTTACTTACACTGCCAATATTGAGTCAAATAAGACTTTTCCCTTGGAAGTGCTCTTGGGTTATGGAGTTCAATGATTTATTCCTTTAAAAAGTGCCCTTTTGTTGTGGGATCCGCTAAGATGTTCCTTGGTACAATTTTGTTATGGGGAACATGGGGTACAATATATTGTTCTTTTGAACAAACCCACCTCCATGGTCAAGTGGTTAAGGTAGCTGACTTCATATCACTGTATCCTCTCTCTGATACAGGGTCATGGGTTCAAGCCCAGTCACCGACCATGTCTCTTTATGTGAGAAAGTAGGCATTTGCTTACGGAGGATGGGTGTCTAGTACTGGTTCTTCCCAGGAACGATGATTAGGTGAATTGTCTGCCTCATATTACTCTGATTGTTGAAAAGGGGCGTAAAACACGATCAAGCAAACAAACAAACAAATCCTTGGTACATTGTTGTTATGGGGGACAATACATTGTTCTGTGGTACAATGTTGTCATATAATCCTATACCGTAAGTTTTTTCATGGTACACAATGTTGTTATGGCGTCTATCAAGCTGTTTCTTCATAAAATAAAGCTATTATATTGAAGGTCCAAAAAGTTGTTCAAATGATCATTATGGTCTATGCAGCAAACATGACTAGACTTTTATATCACACATGTCATGAAGACTGTTTGTCATTGATAGCTCTTTTGGCTGCTTCTTATTGGCAATATGATTGAATTATTGAGAGGAACAATTAATAGACAAATATAAACTTAATACAACCTTATAATTACATTCTAGGAGAAACACTGGTCATTAATTTAAATCAAACTCAACTGCATCAATTTGAATTGACTAAGTACTATTAAATTTGTTATTTAGTTGTAGTTGTACGGAAAAATTTGTTGCTCTGTCCCATTGGTGGGTCAACTTCAGGATGCTCTAGGGTGTCTGTTGTTAGCTTTTTGGAGCCTTTTTCCTAATTCTAGTTGCGAACTGTCTATTGAGCTATTATCTATGTTAACTGATGATTTGATGGAATATTTGGCATACACAGTCAAACCTGTGAACAAGGGTCACTCTAAGGAAAGACCAAATATGTCTTTATTGACCAGTGGCTTTTATTTAGAGGTCATTTTGTTCTAAAAAATCAATACAAATTTTTTTAAAAGGATAGCCTTTATTCACTGGGTGGCCTTTATTCGGAGATGACTGCTAACACAGGTATGACTGTACAATGTAATGTGTTATGCAGCGTAAAATGGTAATTCAGCAAAATTAGTTCTGCACAAATTTGAAATTTTATATGATGTTATATCTTCTCCATTTTCTGAAATAGCTGCGAACATCTCTGGGTTAATTTGCCAAATTTCTCCTAAATACGGCTGATTTACGTTCTTCAAATGTCAGTAGATTTAGACTTATTTATTTCCTTACAGAATGCTGCACGCAATGAAAAGTCTGCATCGCAATGTTTTCTAATGATGCTTTTAACTTTCATTTTATTTCCTCGTCACCTCCATGAATTTATTTATATACAGGCATACTCCATTTTGCTAATATCCTTAAAATGGTGTGAACAGTCCTTGTTTTAGTGTTCAAGCAGGATTTTATACACATTTGGCTGACATATGAAATTGTTCAAGAAATATTGCATAATTGAAGTAGTCAGAATTAGACTTCTTTGTTAGTGTTCATAAATATTTAATAGCCATTGAAATTTCATTAGAGGATTGATGTAACTCACACATACTGGTACAATGCAATTACCAGAAATAGGTAATCATTCTATAGACAGTATGGTGTATTGGTTTAATTAATTGCTTTAAATTTTCATTATTTTTATCTGTTCTCATCTCACTTCATCTAATACTGTGAGTACTGCATGACATAGAGACTTGATAATGTACCACTGGGTGTCCTTGTGATATACTACTTGGTGACCTGATAATGTACTACATGTACCTAATTACATGATAATGTACTACTTAATTATATGCTAATGTACTACATGTACTTAATTACATGATAGTGTACTTCTTGGTGACATGATAATGTACTATTTAATTACATGATAGTGTACTTCTTAGTGACATGATAATATACTATGTAGTGCCATGATAATGTACTACTTAATTACATGATAATGTACTATGTAGTGCCATGATAATGTACTATTTAATTACATGATATATACTATGTAGTGCCATGATAATGTACTATTTAATTACATGATAATATACTATGTAGTTCCATGATAATGTACTATTTAATTACATGATAATATACTATGTAGTGCCATGATAATGTACTATTTAATTACATGATAATGTACTTCTTAGTGAGATGATAATATACTATGTAGTGCCATGATAATGTACTACTTAATTACATGATAATGTACTATGTAGTGCCATGATAATGTACTATTTAATTACATGATAATGTACTATGAAGTGCCATGATAATGTACTATTTAATTACATGATAATGTACTTCTTAGTGACATGATAATATACTATGCAGTGCCATGATAATGTACTATTTAATTACATGATAATGTACTATGTAGTGCCATGATAATGTACTACTTAATTACATGATAATGTACTATGTAGTGCCATGATAATGTACTACTTAATTACATGATAATGTACTATGTAGTGACATGATAATGTACTACTTAATTACATGATAATGTACTACTTAATTACATGATAATGTACTACTTAATTACATGATAATGTACTACTTAATTACATGATAATGTACTACTTAATTACATGATAAGGTACTATGTAGTGACATGATAATGTACTATGTAGTGACATGATAATGTACTACTTAATTACATGATAATGTACTATGTAGTGCCATGATAATGTACTACTTAATTACATGATAATGTACTATGTAGTGCCATGATAATGTACTACTTAATTACATGATAATGTACTATGTAGTGACATGATAATGTACTACTTAATTACATGATAATGTATTATGTAATGACATGATAATGTACTATATAGTGACATGATAATGTACTACTTAATTACATGATAATGTATTATGTAATGACATGATAATGTACTATGTAGTGACATGATAATGTACTACTTAATTACATGATAATGTATTATGTAATGACATGATAATGTACTATGTAGTGACATGATAATGTACTACTTAATTACATGATAATGTATTATGTAATGACATGATAATGTACTACTTATTTACATGATAACATACTACTTAGTGACATGATAATGTACTTCTTTGTGACATGATAATATACTATGTAGTGACATGATAATGTACTATGTAGTGACATTTTAATATAATATGTAGTGACATGATAATGCACTACTTAGTGCCATGATAATGTACTACTTAGTACCATGATAATGTAACCTGATAAATAAACTCTCTGACAAGCTTTTTCATGCATTAGCAATATTTTGCTGCATCAGCCAAGGATAGAAAATATCAGACAATAAATACTTTAAAAAAACAGTATAGTATTGAAAGATAACATGACCAAAACTGTAAAGCATTGTTTTCCTAGTAAGAATGATAGATAATCAATGCTGTAAATACTTCAATTTTATTAGCAACTGAACGATAGTTCAGCTTTCAATAGCCGCCGCTCCCTAGGTAGGCGTGAACTTTGATGCAGACTATTGTTTTTCTACATCTGTGAGCACTTAAATAGTTTCCGTTGCATGTTGCAGTGAAAGTCTATGTAAGTTCAGTTTCCATGAGTAGTTTGATTGTTAAACTGGTTCCCATTCCATGTTGCAGTGAAAGTCTATGTAAGTTCAGTTTCCATGAGTAGTTTGATTGTTAAACTAGTTCCTGTTCCATGTTGCAGTGAAAGTCTATGTAAGTTCAGTTTCCATGAGTAGTTTGATTGTTAAACTGGTTCCCATTCCATGTTGCAGTGAAAGTCTATGTAAGTTCAGTTTCCATGAGTAGTTTGATTGTTAAACTGGTTCCCATTCCATGTTGCAGTGAAAGTCTATGTAAGTTCAGTTTCCATGAGTAGTTTGATTGTTAAACTGGTTCCCATTCCATGTTGCAGTGAAAGTCTATGTAAGTTCAGTTTCCATGAGTAGTTTGATTGTTAAACTGGTTCCCATTCCATGTTGCAGTGAAAGTCTATGTAAGTTCAGTTTCCATGAGTAGTTTGATTGTTAAACTGGTTCCCATTCCATGTTGCAGTGAAAGTCTATGTAAGTTCAGTTTCCATGAGTAGTTTGATTGTTAAACTAGTTCCTGTTCCATGTTGCAGTGAAAGTGTATGTAAGTTCAGTTTCCATGAGTAGTTTGATTGTTAAACTAGTTCCTGTTCCATGTTGCAGTGAAAGTGTATGTAAGTTCAGTTTCCATGAGTAGTTTGATTGTTAAACTGGTTCCCATTCCATGTTGCAGTGAAAGTCTATGTAAGTTCAGTTTCCATGAGTAGTTTGATTGTTAAACTAGTTCCTGTTCCATGTTGCAGTGAAAGTGTATGTAAGTTCAGTTTCCATGAGTAGTTTGATTGTTAAACTAGTTCCTGTTCCATGTTGCAGTGAAAGTCTATGTAAGTTCAGTTTCCATGAGTAGTTTGATTGTTAAACTAGTTCCTGTTCCATGTTGCAGTGAAAGTCTATGTAAGTTCAGTTTCCATGAGTAGTTTGATTGTTAAACTAGTTCCTGTTCCATGTTGCAGTGAAAGTCTATGTAAGTTCAGTTTCCATGAGTAGTTTGATTGTTAAACTAGTTCCTGTTCCATGTTGCAGTGAAAGTCTATGTAAGTTCAGTTTCCATGAGTAGTTTGATTGTTAAACTAGTTCCCATTCCATGTTGCAGTGAAAGTCTATGTAAGTTCAGTTTCCATGAGTAGTTTGATTGTTAAACTAGTTCCTGTTCCATGTTGCAGTGAAAGTGTATGTAAGTTCAGTTTCCATGAGTAGTTTGATTGTTAAACTAGTTCCTGTTCCATGTTGCAGTGAAAGTGTATGTAAGTTCAGTTTCCATGAGTAGTTTGATTGTTAAACTGGTTCCCATTCCATGTTGCAGTGAAAGTGTATGTAAGTTCAGTTTCCATGAGTAGTTTGATTGTTAAACTAGTTCCCATTCCATGTTGCAGTGAAAGTGTATGTAAGTTCAGTTTCCATGAGTAGTTTGATTGTTAAACTGGTTCCCATTCCATGTTGCAGTGAAAGTCTATGTAAGTTCAGTTTCCATGAGTAGTTTGATTGTTAAACTGGTTCCCATTCCATGTTGCAGTGAAAGTCTATGTAAGTTCAGTTTCCATGAGTAGTTTGATTGTTAAACTAGTTCCTGTTCCATGTTGCAGTGAAAGTGTATGTAAGTTCAGTTTCCATGAGTAGTTTGATTGTTAAACTAGTTCCTGTTCCATGTTGCAGTGAAAGTGTATGTAAGTTCAGTTTCCATGAGTAGTTTGATTGTTAAACTGGTTCCCATTCCATGTTGCAGTGAAAGTCTATGTAAGTTCAGTTTCCATGAGTAGTTTGATTGTTAAACTAGTTCCTGTTCCATGTTGCAGTGAAAGTGTATGTAAGTTCAGTTTCCATGAGTAGTTTGATTGTTAAACTAGTTCCTGTTCCATGTTGCAGTGAAAGTGTATGTAAGTTCAGTTTCCATGAGTAGTTTGATTGTTAAACTAGTTCCTGTTCCATGTTGCAGTGAAAGTGTATGTAAGTTCAGTTTCCATGAGTAGTTTGATTGTTAAACTAGTTCCTGTTCCATGTTGCAGTGAAAGTCTATGTAAGTTCAGTTTCCATGAGTAGTTTGATTGTTAAACTAGTTCCTGTTCCATGTTGCAGTGAAAGTCTATGTAAGTTCAGTTTCCATGAGTAGTTTGATTGTTAAACTAGTTCCCATTCCATGTTGCAGTGAAAGTCTATGTAAGTTCAGTTTCCATGAGTAGTTTGATTGTTAAACTAGTTCCTGTTCCATGTTGCAGTGAAAGTGTATGTAAGTTCAGTTTCCATGAGTAGTTTGATTGTTAAACTAGTTCCCATTCCATGTTGCAGTGAAAGTGTATGTAAGTTCAGTTTCCATGAGTAGTTTGATTGTTAAACTGGTTCCCATTCCATGTTGCAGTGAAAGTCTATGTAAGTTCAGTTTCCATGAGTAGTTTGATTGTTAAACTAGTTCCCATTCCATGTTGCAGTGAAAGTGTATGTAAGTTCAGTTTCCATGAGTAGTTTGATTGTTAAACTGGTTCCCATTCCATGTTGCAGTGAAAGTGTATGTAAGTTCAGTTTCCATGAGTAGATTGATTGTTAAACTGGTTCCCATTCCATGTTGCAGTGAAAGTCTATGTAAGTTCAGTTTCCATGAGTAGTTTGATTGTTAAACTAGTTCCTGTTCCATGTTGCAGTGAAAGTGTATGTAAGTTCAGTTTCCATGAGTAGTTTGATTGTTAAACTGGTTCCCATTCCATGTTGCAGTGAAAGTGTATGTAAGTTCAGTTTCCATGAGTAGATTGATTGTTAAACTTGTTCCCATTCCATGTTGCAGTGAAAGTCTATGTAAGTTCAGTTTCCATGAGTAGTTTGATTGTTAAACTAGTTCCTGTTCCATGTTGCAGTGAAAGTGTATGTAAGTTCAGTTTCCATGAGTAGTTTGATTGTTAAACTAGTTCCTGTTCCATGTTGCAGTGAAAGTCTATGTAAGTTCAGTTTCCATGAGTAGTTTGATTGTTAAACTAGTTCCTGTTCCATGTTGCAGTGAAAGTGTATGTAAGTTCAGTTTCCATGAGTAGTTCGATTGTTAAACTAGTTCCCATTCCATGTTGCAGTGAAAGTGTATGTAAGTTCAGTTTCCATGAGTAGTTTGATTGGTTAACTGGTTCCCATTCCATGTTGCAGTGAAAGTCTATGTAAGTTCAGTTTCCATGAGTAGTTTGATTGTTAAACTGGTTCCCATTCCATGTTGCAGTGAAAGTCTATGTAAGTTCAGTTTCCATGAGTAGTTTGATTGTTAAACTGGTTCCCATTCCATGTTGCAGTGAAAGTCTATGTAAGTTCAGTTTCCATGAGTAGTTTGATTGTTAAACTGGTTCCCATTCCATGTTGCAGTGAAAGTCTATGTAAGTTCAGTTTCCATGAGTAGTTTGATTGTTAAACTAGTTCCTGTTCCATGTTGCAGTGAAAGTCTATGTAAGTTCAGTTTCCATGAGTAGTTTGATTGTTAAACTGGTTCCCATTCCATGTTGCAGTGAAAGTCTATGTAAGTTCAGTTTCCATGAGTAGTTTGATTGTTAAACTAGTTCCTGTTCCATGTTGCAGTGAAAGTGTATGTAAGTTCAGTTTCCATGAGTAGTTTGATTGTTAAACTGGTTCCCATTCCATGTTGCAGTGAAAGTCTATGTAAGTTCAGTTTCCATGAGTAGTTTGATTGTTAAACTGGTTCCCATTCCATGTTGCAGTGAAAGTCTATGTAAGTTCAGTTTCCATGAGTAGTTTGATTGTTAAACTAGTTCCTGTTCCATGTTGCAGTGAAAGTCTATGTAAGTTCAGTTTCCATGAGTAGTTTGATTGTTAAACTGGTTCCCATTCCATGTTGCAGTGAAAGTCTATGTAAGTTCAGTTTCCATGAGTAGTTTGATTGTTAAACTGGTTCCCATTCCATGTTGCAGTGAAAGTCTATGTAAGTTCAGTTTCCATGAGTATTTTCAGTACTTTGATTTTTCTAGTCTGTTGTAACCTTGAGAGAGAGAAAAAAGGCTGAGATTTGTCTACACATAAATCAGGAGAGATTGTATTACTGTCATATTTGTTGTATGATAAGGCGACATTTCTCTCCTGTGGTGCTAAAGCAATTTTCTCATTTCTGGCTCTGGGGTGTATCAAAACATCATTAAAATGGTACCAGTTATCTAGCAGAAAGAAATTAATGAAGCTTTGTTTGGAAACATCTGTATATAGTATTCTCTCTTTTTAGTACGGAGTTTGACATCACACCCAGGCACTGAATCATTTAGTGACATTTCCAGGTTCAGCTATCTATAGGTAGACCAAGCCCCGAGGTTATAAAACTTGAGATTGGTCTCCGATCTGGGTTTGATTCCCAGACACAGCAGGTTATGCTCTTTCATGAAAATCTGACAACAATGTTGATTTTACTCCACATTTGGAGAAGTTGGTGGTTCCTTGTAAAAGGGCAAGTTAGTACTGGTTAGAATACAGCCCGGGAAAACTTCTTATGTGAATCAACCGCTGTATATTAGTGGAAAATTAATGAAAAATAGACTTGAAAAAAAAAAAGTAATATTGTAAGTACAGTAGCTTGTCTATTGAAATCCAGGCTTCTCTGTACATAAAACATTGCCAGAAAACTTCCTGTATTCTTCATGTAAAAAACTTCTCAATGTTTTCTGAAAAAATATCCAAAAGTTCTCAGAAAAAAAGAATCCATTTCTAGAAGCTTTCAGTAAACTTCTTGTGTTAAAAACATCATACTGGTGGTGTAAATGTGTAGTGTTGACAGGTGATCAGATATCAGTAAGATGTCATTAAGTTATGTGTTATATAAAAGTTTGTTTCCTGTTCCTCTACAATTTATTATTGCTTAGCCTAAAGCTTACTGAAGGTAAGAATTCCAGTTGGCTCATTTTGTAAATTAGTTCAGAAGGGCCGTCCTCTCAGCCTGAACAGGACCGGGTCAGATGATGAAAGCGTTTTGTGGTCAAAACAGATATTTTATGCTATACCGTATCACTTAGATTTCCAGGATCTTTTTGTATGAGAAGGGAAGAAGCTGCATCTATTAATATTTACCTGAATCTGATAAGATTGCCAGTCTAATCTATCATCTCTTTCTCTCAGGTTTTTTATTGTGAAAAAATATCATTATGTTGAATTGATAGGTCATATATATGTCTGTGTCTATAACTAGGCCAGTTTTTATAAGATTGATTGTAAAGAAAGCATTGCAAATCACGCTTCAGGCAAGTCATATACAGTCATACCTGTGTTAGCGACCAAATCGGAATAAAGTCACCCTATGGGTGTAAAAGCCATTAACAACCATCAATGATTGTTTAATATTTAGAACAAAATGACCTCAAAATAAAGGCCATTTTTTAAAATGATTCAGAACCAATTGATCTATGAATATAAAAGCCATCTGTCTATATATAGAGACCACATTTTATCTTTCCCAAGGGTGGCATTTGTTTACAGGTTTGACTGTAATTAATGCCTGTAAAAAGAGAGTGTGGGTCTTTGATGAACCAGTTGTATCATGAGTCCCCACTGCTGTTAATGCAAATTTTGTTTCTGTTCTGGGAGTCCATGAATTAAAAGGTTTTAACTGATTCCTTGCAGCCTGACCCCACCCCTATTGTTGCTGGACAATGAAAGAAAATAAGCCCTCCCAGAAAAAAATGAAAAATTGCGTCCTACACGCCTGATTCACCCTGATTAACCTTTATGTCATCCAGAATGATTTACTGCTCTACAGCAACTTGTGGATCAGATTCTCTCTGAGAAGAGAATCAAAGGAAACTTCAGATCTTGCTTTTATGGCATATAGGTTGAACGATTTACACAGCCTAAGAAAATGTCAGTTATTTTCATACCGTTTTTTCAAAGAATATTTCAGGCCTGTTGATTGCCATGCATTGAATGGTCTAGCTACTAATCAAAATTGATAAGACTGTTACATTTAATTATGGAACAAACAGAGACATATTTTTCTGATGCCGACACTTGTTGACCTAAAAAAAAAGTTTGTTTCCGGTTACAAGCCCATTAAAAATAGGGTACATGTAGGTGAGTTGGGACAATTTTTCTCTCTTGAAAGTGTGTGGAACAGAAAGTTGATGTATCGTTGAACGGGCCTAATGAAAAGTCTAGGGTCGTGGGAAATAATAAGGATATGTCCGCTGCTTTATCATTATACCCGCATGAACAAAGTTTTATATCCCCACAAACAAAGTTTGAGAGTTGGTCAGTCGGTTGATCGGTTGTTGGTTGGTCCATCCGTACTCACCCAGGTGTCATTGTGGGGTTAGGGTTAGGATAAGTACAAGTTGTCATTATGGGGTTCCAGTACGTACAAACTGACGTTGTGGGGAAAATTTGTGCTTATGGGGTGCAAATATGTTGCTTGTGGGGTTCAGAAGATCAAAAGAAGATCAAAGGCGGCACCCCACAACGTCACTTTAGTGAGTACGTCCGTCTGTCCTCATACAATATCATATATATGGAGCTTCTTCCACATTCCTGAAGCGATTGCATTGAAATTTGAAATATGACATCACCATGAAATGTAGATGTGCAAGGCACATATCCATGCCCAGTGTTTCACTCATTCCAGAGTTACTTGCCCTTGAACTTAGCCATGTAGTGTACTATCACATTCTTAGTGTCAAACCGGCGTGGGGCCCCAGGGGTGTATTATCCACTTCTGTGACATAGCTCTAGTTTTGTCTGAATGTTGACCAAAATGATTAACACCTGTCACGTTTTATATAGTCCGGTGTCTTGTCAGTACTGATATTGTCATATTGGGTGATGGGATGCTCAGATTTAATGAGTTTCTCTCTTCAGGATGTGTAATGAATCTTTGTTGATTACTTAGGACCATGGGATACTCTGATACTTCAGCCTCATGAGAAATAGTTCTAAGACATAATATCTGGTCATAAAGATATGATATTATCATGTGTTTGATTATCTCCCTTGTCTAAAACCGTGTATCCAGTTTATATATATTGGTCAAAAGTAAATTTTGATTGGACATTGCAAGCTTTCCAAAGCAACACCCTTTGGGAGTTGCAAAATTATGTTGTTGTTCGGAGGTTGTTGCTATAGAGAGATTAAATTTATAGTTAAATTGTGCAATGGGGAAAAACACATGCTGTTGTTGGAGGGAGGTTGTTGCTCAAAAGAGGTTGTACTGTATTATGGAATTGCTAGTTGAAAATTTGCAATCAAATCTTGAAACCTTCCTTTTGCTTAATCAATTTTTTTTTTTTTTATCAGTTGTATATAATTATCTGTTTATCATCAAATTTCCAGTCTATGTGTTATGTAATAACCCCATGTTGTACCTTGTACCTGGGTGAAATAAAGATATGTTCTGTTCTGTTCTTTGGAAAAAATAACTTACAATGAGGCTATCGTTTGAAATAAAAAAATGTTGTCTTGCATTTAGTGCTCTTGTGGATTTGTTATTGGTTAAATGGGTGCTATTTCATCAGTTACAATGTTTATTATGTTTGTTTTGATGATATCTTGTTTATTATAAATCTTTACTCTTAAATTATTATTCACCTTCATAAAACAACATGTTTACTATGGTATTCTCTGATATACAGAGATAACAGAACTTGATTGATTACCAATACAGAACAATATTCATCAACCTTGCCCCATTCGATTAAGTCTATGAACTAAATAACAATGGGGGTCCTTAAGAATATTGTTTTGTCATTTCAACTGTTTATACGAAAATGTTTTGAATTGTGAAATACCTAGAATTAGTTCTAGATTTAGTCTAAGATCTTAAGGGAAGGGGCTTATGTGGATGAGTTGCAGTAATCTCTGACTGGTAACCAACAGCCCTTTAATAGTGTGAATCTCACGGAGGACCAAACCAAACCAGAAACAAGGGCTCAGCGCAACACTGTCGTAACTTGTTCTTTTTTCCATATGAGTTACGACACTGTTGCGTTGAACCCTCGAGATATGAGGAAGGCTGCATCCAGCTATAACTTACAGAAGGTAGATCAGGTTCTACCCAGGTGTACTATTGTGGTCTTCCTTCACTGTTACTGCTGGAAAAGTCAACAAATGACCCTGGTTGTTATCAGGTGTCACATTAATCCCCTGAGAAAAAAGATCATGACAAATGTATCTTCCATGCATATCTGACAACTGAAATTGGTCGCATCAATACTTTTAATTATGATCATCTGAACTTTATGCTTATTTATAATCATTTATGATACATTTTAGCCAAGAGCTATAAAATCAGTGAATTGCCATTGAAATTATTGTGTCATTTTTTGCCGCCAATCCTGTGAATTTGAGTTGTGAATCATGTAACTAATTACTCATTCTTGTATATTTTCAGAATGATGTCAAAAATGGACTCTGAGGTCATCATAGAGATGATCGTCATGTTGTCAGTAATGATGGTTACCATAGCAACCAATGTAACGACGCTTTGTGTGTTGGCGTGTACTGATTATCTCAGAAACATCAACAAAGTGTACCTGTACTCACTGACTATTTCAGACTTATGTACCGGACTGTTTGTCTGTCCGTTCGCATTATACAGTTTGATTACTAATGTGTTCGGATATCAACAGATTGAAGCCAAATTATGTCATACGCAGGCTTATCTGTTGGTAATGCTTATCTTGTCAGGACTGTATGCCATTGCTTGGATGAATGTCGATCATTACGTGGCTGTTAGGAAACCGGAGCGTTACAAAGTGATGATGTCACCGCCAAGGTCATTGTGTTGGATAGTGTTCGCTTGGATCGCAGCTGTCAGTTTTTGTTTACCTCCATTACTGAGCTTTCAAGATACAAGATACTATAGTGAAGTTTTCATATGCACTCTGTATATTGGATCAGAAATAGCGTACTTTGTGACAGCAGGTGTGCTGGCTTTATTGCCGCCATTGTTGGTTTTACTTATTACCGATATTTATCTGTTCACACATGGTTTTAAAAAGAAACAGAAAATGTACGAAGCTGTTCTATTAGATGTCTCGTCAAGACCAAAGAATTACCATATAAACTTCCTTGTGTCAGTGATATATGTTGTTACCTGGTTACCATGGTGTATGATACGTATCTGCAGCTTATATTTTGAGTCCATTCCACAATCTTTGCACTTTGTCACATTTTGGATTGCCATGGGTAACTCGTTTTATAAATTCTTCTTGTACGTAGGAATGAGTATAGAATATCGCCGAGGACTACGTGATTTGTTGAACTCGTGTTGGTCCAGTGTAAGGTGTACTTGCTGTGATAGAGCATCGTTGCCACGGGGACAGAGTGGTAATGTCATGATGGCAACACGTTTGGTTGCTAAGCCATCTACAAGCGGACCAACACCAACAGATGTATAGTGATAGATTAAGCTTTATTGAACATAACCATTCATGTTTATAGTTATTTCGCATGTAAATAATGCATCATAATATTCATCATTGATAATGCCCTCTTTCAAAGAAAAGGGGGTACATGTATATTGCTTTGCACATGTCGGTTGGTCCGTCAGTCTATCGGTAAACAAACCTTTTCCGGGCAATAACTAGAGAACTATTTAGCCTTAGCTACTCAGATTCAGCTGGAAGGTTGCTTACTACATGTATATGACCCCTATTGATTCAATGAATTAATACTGTCCAGTCGGCCTTTAGGGGGCATCCGTGTTTCACAAACATTTTTTTGTGTGTATTTCTGTATAGAAGACATTCTGAGTCAATGTAAGTTTCATTTAGTTTCATGTTTATAATGAAGGTGTATTTTACATAATTATGTTTTGAATTTGAAAAAAAACACCAATTTGTTAGATTTTAGTTTTATATTTGTTACATTTTTCATCACAGAGTAACTGCCCTTTGTATGATGTCAGACTGCAATATGTTTTATTAGCAACATAGCATGTTGGCCACTTTTGTGCTTTCATCTATTTTTGAGTATCTTATCAATATAAATTATAAGTGAGAAATAGTCACCGTTTTGTGATAAAACTTGAGCTACTGCTCATAAACAGTGAACAAAAAAATTAAGTTACTTCCCTTATGATGTCTGCAGAAACAGGAGTTACCTCCCTTGATTATCTCCCTTGCTAAAGTGAGAATTATTGTTACTGTAAGCAAGTTACAATGCAGACAAAGATATTGTTTCATAAAATGTGTTCAACATTTAGTTTGTCATAGTCTTTCAAATAAACCTAGTGTGCTGAATGTTATAAAATAATACAATGTGTTACTTGTTAAATGATGCTGGTATATGATGGCATGTGATGTAAAATAAATAGAGGCATGTATATAAACTGTTGGACATTTCATATTTATAGTTTGGATCTAATTATAGAATATATTTAGATTTGATGTCGTTCTGTATGTATGATTTGTTGTTATATATAATAATATTGTAATTCAATATTTTAGGATGTTTTAAGGTATATATGTCCTGAAAGCTTTTAGTTAATTTACGATTTGTTTCAGTCTAGTTTGTTGTATGGTTTACTTATAATCTGAATCTTTGATGAACCGTTACATTATATGGTAGATTTTGAATGTTCTGCTTTAGAAGTGAATCTTTAGTGAAATACTAATGGGGCTTTAATTCAATTACTTAAAGTGTACTGTTACATCTAATCATCAAAGACCGGTTTTATTTAAAATATTTTAGGATATTGATTTTTTATCATGACTGAGGTAGCACTTCTTGGAAACTGGAAGATTGTTCAGCTTTCCATAGCGGTGTCTTGCTCAGCACGCATGCATTGTTATGTGGACCAAAGTCTTCATCCGCCATGCAATTGATAAACTGTAAGTTCCCATTTCATGTTGTAGTCAGGTATCACATTTCTGAGAGGGCGTTGTTAAAAATTGTCAGCTGCCTTGGGCAACATATATATTTTTTTAAGGTCTGGCGATTTTTTATAACGCCCTCTTAGAAATGTGATATTTATATTATTATACCGAAGATTTCATAGAAATATAAAAAGAAAAATATGATGTCACAACATTTTAATAAGCAATGACATTACATAGACTATCAAGCTTTTACTTATATAGAGCTTCAAACTCAGTAAATGAAATTTTGGTCTAATTAAATGTATTTTCTAGTAGATTGTACAATCTAAAATGGATTTTATTATGAACAACAGTTTATTCGTCAAATAAATGGAAAATGATTTAATAAACGATAATCTGTTTGAACTGTAGTGCAATATTTTTACCCATGTGTGTTATTAAAAATTATCGCCTGCTCAGTAAGTGTTATCGACGATTTTACATTGGAAATGGGAGTGAGGAATTACGATTTGGATGGGGAATCTGTTGTCAAGTTATAATTGCTTCTGATCAGTAATCACAGGTCCCTTACAGTCTGTGTTCCTCTTAGGACCAGACAGATTCAACATATCGAGGGCTCAGCACAACACTATCGTAACTTGTTCTTATTTCAATATGAGTTACGACACTCTTGCGTTGAAACCTCGATATGTCTAGCTAGCTTATGGTAGGTCAATGGTTCTACCAGGATGTATGCCTCGGGTCTTCTCTGTAAAAGTTGCTATTAAAGTAACCCTGGCTCTTGGTGCTATGATATAACTGAGTGAAAAAGTACTTGGTGACTTACGGTGTAAGGTTTGGAATGTTGTAATAAGGATTTTAAATACACTGCATTTAATCACTCGGTTCATTAATTTTATATTTTGTAAATCTTTATTTTTGTAAGAGAGTATCTGATTGGTCACAATTGTCAACCAATCAAATTATATCTTTCATTAGCTATATGGGTCACGTTTCTACTTCGTTTGGTACGTTTAGTCATGTTTTTCTTAGTCATCATAAAAAACACAGTGTGCAATTAAATGCTTCCGGCTCCCTTGTGAATTGCTAACATTTCGCTTGTCACCAGGAAAAAAGTTGCTAATGCATTTGTAGCAGTTTGCAGTGGCTGTTAATCCATTTTAACCTGGTAGCATAATGCAAATTTTATACACTTGGGATCTTCTAGGAAAGGTCGGACTGCATTTATTTGTTATTTTAAGAATTTTATTCTGTTGAATTGTCTGAGGGAATTAGGGCTTTTTGAGAACCTGGTTGTCTGTTTTTTTTATTACATGAAATTCTATTTTTTGGTAAAAAAAAAAAAATTATAAATGCAGATTTTTCTGAACTTTTAACTTTTTGAGATTAGAGTTGGTGATAACATTAAATATGTTGCCATAGAAACAACACAGTGCTTCGCTTAGGGCTCGAGATAGCATGTTGTTGTCTGATTTTTAATGAGAATTTAGTGAAAAGAGACAGTACTACTTAGACATACTAAACCCTTTACTCCGCTCCTCTCTATCACTCTCTGCTTCATTGCATCATATCACCAAACATTGTGCATATTTAATATGTTATGTCTGGTATCATTAAACATAATCAGTGCAAATTTCATTGAGTATTGAATAACTAGATTATATGCAATGTTTTGATTGATGATTATGAGACTCGACATTTCAAGGGTTTAGCGCAACAGTGTCGTAACTCATATTGAAATAAGAACAAGTTACCACAGTGTTGCGCTGAGCCCTCGATTTATAGCATACTACTTTTGATAAACAAATTAAAAATTTACAAGTCAGATATATTGTTTAGAAAACCTCTTTTATTCAAGAATAATTATGACTTGTTTTATCTCAAGTATACAATACTGGATTCCTGGACTAAAAACCAATTTGAACATAAATATGATGTCATATGAGTAAAAATCCCTTGGTGACAATTTATCATTGTTGCTGTAACAATAAATCTATTGTTTAAAAAATGCCTTGTTAAGCGATATTCAAGTGCCTGAGTAAATCAGGTTATAGAACTGTGCTGTAAAAATAGGAATAAAATCTGTGTAGAATGTCAATGTACTAGTATTTCCTCTTTAATGCCTGCAGGAAATTACATTTTGTATTCATAACTAACGACTGAGTCCTCTAGAAATGTCACGGGTGATCAATAATAAAAGCAAAGTTAATGGAAATTTTAATAGCATTTTATGTAACAGTAAAGTATTAAAATGTGAATTTGGGTTGTGCAAAGATACATACTGGGAAAATTGTTGTTTACGTTTAAACACAGATTCAGTCATAATCGAAGTTCTGACAAATAAAATCAACAAATCTCGTCTGTGAGTGTAGGCAATTTAAATCAGCAATTTACTTGGTTTTATTTTATCGTTATTGATTATTGTGTATTGCCAACAGGTTCTTGGTGCATAGTAAATTACTTGTCCTCAACACCTTAATTAAGTACACCGTGTGCACTGAAACCGCTGAGGCCATCTTAAAAAATCTGTGGTGCTCTGACATTGATTTCCAGACATGGGTAGGTAGGTAGGTATTTTTTGCATTTTTCTTTCTGAAATAATTGGCTATTTTTCAATTCACAATATTTTCATGTAGTCTACTCTGCAATTAAACATGTAATTACATGGAATATAATATGTTGAAAACCAGTTTGTATTGGGTTAAGGCCATGTATTTGGTATGGTTTAAAAATGGAAAGTCCTTTTCAAACTTGAAAACCTAAAAAAAAACAAGAAAAGTAGGGGCCAATTTGACAAGTTAGTCAGAGCACTACAAACAAACAATTTTTTATTTTCAGCCTGATGGTTAACATGTAGTCAATACTTGGCTCTATAGTGATCTGCTAATCTTGTTGTGATTTGATTCTAAATAATAACTGTAAAGTTAACTGGTAAAAGTCTATGAGAGAAATAATCAATCAATTCATTTCAAAGTCAATATCATCATATAGCATCATGTTGGAATTGTTAATCTGTTTGTACTGTTAGACGAGATGATTGTAGATCCAATCACCATGCATGTGTGAACTCACAATAATGTGACTTAAGTAACACTGGTTGTCAGATAATGATTAAATCATGAGATGGTATGTTCTTTGATCACTGAAATAGTGCGTTTTTCTAACTAAATGTATACCAGTAATGCAACTATTGGCTTCAGGTTCAGATATTGTTTAAGCTGGGTTTTTATTATCTTGATTAAATCTAAATAAAATATGCATTATTTTGCTTAATCACAATCCTCAGTAAAAGACAGACCTTAATAATATTGTTTAATACAAAAAAATGACTGAATGGCTGTTTATTCTTTGAAACACAATCGGCTTAATATGAGGTTTTCCAAATATTTTTCTCCAAAGTTCTTATCTGTGTCAGTCAGATGTGTTGCATTTTTCATCTGTGTCACTCAGATGTGTTGTATTTTTCATCTGTGTCACTCAGAATTGTGTTGCATTTTTCATCTGTGTCACTCAGAATTGTGTTGCATTTTTCATCTGTGTCACTCAGATGTGTTGCATTTTTTCATCTGTGTCACTCAGTTGTGTTGCATTTTTTCATCTGTGTCACTTAGATGTGTTGCATTTCTTCATCTGTGTCACTCAGATATGTTGCATTTTTTCCTCTGTGTCACTCAGATGTATCGCATTTTTTCATCTGTGTCACTCAGACGTGCATTATGTTCTCATCTGAATCACTCAAGTGTGTTGCCTTTTCTCAGATGAAATACCTTGCCGATTGACACTAAGCCTTGGTCACATTTATGGTTACGCACATAGATCTAGTTGACTGTACTTCATTTTGTAAGTAGTTTACCATAAAAATATGGCCTGCTACGGTTAACTACAATCATGTACGTGCAAAATGACCTGGGTTAACTAGGGAGAACTTCCTGTAACTACTGTTAACTACGTGTAAACTTACTTAGCCTAAGCCTTGACTTTAGTTAACTGTACATTAAGACGTAGTCCAACCCTTGTAAGCCCTTGTTGACTGTAGTGTTAGGCGTCACTTGTAAATGGTTGCATCATATTACTACAGGCTTTGGTAAAGTAGGGTCAACTACACTCAAACTACATAAGGTGTTGGTATACAAGAAATTTCCAGCATGTTGTAAAATTTTAGGCTAACTTCAGACAAATCATGAGTTCAAACTATTAGTTTACATACTATGGTTTAAACTATGTGTAACTACGTTTTAGATAATGCTGGATACGTGTAAGTAAGGTCAACTATGGTTTCCCCTTACTACGGTCAACTATGTGCATGACCGTAAATGTGACCGCCACTTAAATAAGCACATATAATGGATGATAGATATTATAGTGAGATCAGGCTTATTGAGTTGATGCTGTTTGGGATAATTTTGTTCAGAATCATATGAGGTGGACAGTTTACCATTTACATATATATAGTCAACGTTCCTTGGAAGAACCAGTACTAGACACCCATCCTTCATAAGCAACTGCCCTAATACTTTCTCACATAAAGAGACATGACGGCGACGGTAGCCGGGCTCAAACCCAAGACCCTTCGTCAGTGAAAGGCTACAGTGATTCGAAGACAACGACCTTAACCACTTGACCATGGAGGCGGATGTTGTTAAGGTTAAAAATAACATTAACTATTTATTGATTTTACAAAGTTTGCCACATGTCTCCCATTTCGAGGGTTCAACGCAACAGTGTTGTAACTCATATTGAAATAAGAACAAGTTATGCCAGTGTTGCGCTGAGCCCTCGATTTGTTATTAAATGAATCTTCCAGTTTTCATGTCTCCAAATTTCATTCTCTTGACAATTTTATGCATTATCGCAGATTTTCTAAAATCTCAATTTTATGCAAATATCAATAAACCAGAGAAAGTAAATCTCCACAGACAGATTTAAATTTTGGAATTTAAACTTCGTAAAAGGCTTCCGATAAATTGAAGATAACTTAAAACTGCCATGCATATCTGAAATAATACTTGAATTTATAAATATATTGAAGATTCTAAATCTGATATGTTGGTCTCAGAGAGATATTACATTATTTTAGACTCTGAATTCTGATTTAGACTTACATTCAATTCTTCAAAAAATGGCTGAATAATCTGGACTGTAGGAACTGGGGGG
Organism: Lutraria lutraria; assembly: GCA_964023205.1. Taxonomy (NCBI): domain Eukaryota; kingdom Metazoa; phylum Mollusca; class Bivalvia; order Venerida; family Mactridae; genus Lutraria; species Lutraria lutraria. The sequence goes on from OZ026840.1 coordinate 6,976,285, forward strand.
GCTGGAGGGACCTAGCTCTCACCAAACATTTCAGCTGCAGGTTATCAAAAGGGGCTACAATCATATATATCTTTCTCCACCCCTACAAAATTCTGAATTCTGAATCTGAATTTTTTTAAGCCCCCCCCCCCCATTTTCGAAGTTATTTATAAATATAGACAATATAGACAGAATCCATTATTCACTGTAATTAAAGGCTTCATAATATGAGACAATTGAATCAGTATTAATTCCTGATCCCTCTGGACTTGGTGGCACTTGTTTATTGTCTAAGTCAGTGTTGTACAACATAATTATGCCGTCTGGTTTATTGATTCTGTACCTATCTTGGATGTAAGGCCGAGGCTATGGTCCTGTGGTCAGTGCGCTGAACTTGGTACCCGGCGATCTGGGTTCATGTAAGACCAAGGCTATGGTCCTGTGGTCAGTGCGCTGAACTTGGTACCCGTCGATCCAGGTTCATGTAAGAACGAGGCTATGGTCCTGTGGTCAGTGCGCTGAACTTGGTACCCGGCGATCCAGGTTCATGTAAGACCGAGGCTATGGTCCTGTGGTCAGTGCGCTGAACTTGGTACCCAGCGATCAGGGTTCATATCTTGGTCATGGCAAGTTCTATGAAAATTTGACCTGTTGATTTTCTTCCATATAAGGAAAAGTTGCGGACTCCTTGTGGAAGGGTATTTAGTTAGTGCTGGTTAGACTCCTGTCCTGGAAAACTTGTTAAGTGAACCATGCAGTCACATGTATGGATGCTTCACTCTGGGCACGAGAACCGGAATGAAAATTTAGAAAAAAAATAGAGATAAAAATGCCTGGTTCTCCTGTATCTTATCTCCCCTCTCTCTGTGGCGGCTCTGAATTCATCATAGCTATTGAATGTCCCGGCTGACACTGTTAAACAACAAATGAACAGTTTTAAATATGATGACCTTATATGGCCTTTACGCCAATCCCAAACTGTATGTGGAGCTAGAAATTTCATACCAGTGGAGTTATGGAGATGGAAAATAATGCACCCTGAGTGCCAGGGCATAAACCTGCAACCTCCTGCTTGCAAGTCTGATGCTTTACCAACTGAGCTTATCACGCTGGATAATATCCCAGCCAATTTATTTATAGAATACATACTATAATAATATATACCATTATTATACTGCTAAACAATAAACTGATTTTGACTGAAATGTTTCCACATTATTGAATTTGTTTGTGTCTTGTTTGAAGATGAGCATCAACAATTTCTGTATCTGAAGCTTTTAAAATAAATAAATAGATTACTCATATATTATAGCAATACTTTCCTTTTGGATTTCTGCTTTATCGCATTATTCTGTCTGCTCCATGTAATATGTTCAAGCATCAAGATTTTATTTATCAAGATAAATCAGGTTTTATCTCATCTGTGGGATCACGGAAAAGGGAGAAACAGAAGATTTCCATTACTTTTGTCATGGTAGATGATGTTCTATTCCAAGAGGATGTCTTTCATGCCCGTTTAACTCACAACAAGTGTAATTTATCCTTCGGCAAAAATGTTGTGATCACCCATGAATTGCTTGTCTGACAACGTCAACAAGGTAAGTTTTTCCAAACTTTCGAAGAATACAGGCCTTTGTGTAAAAATATCGCATTGCAGTTATCTAGCTTTGGGTTTTCCAAGTATGTACATGTAAGTAATATTGCCTGTTGGTGGACAACTCTGGGTTGCTTGAAAACGGGAATGAATATCTCGTCTGACCAAATAAAACATCCAATATGTCAATCCTGGTCATTATCTTTACATGTCGAGGGTTCAACGCAACAGTGTCGTAACTCATATTGAAATGAGAACAAGTTACTATAGTGTTGCGCTGAGCCCTGAATGTGCGTACTCGTTCTCATAGCTAGCTAAATGCATTTCGATATTCTTACACAAAGGCCTGTATTCTTCAAAATTTTGAAAAAACTTGTTGACATAGTTATAATATTACAATATGGGTGCTCACAAAAAGGAACAGAAGTTCCTCACAACATTATTACAAAAGGATAAATTACAATCATGGTGAGTTAAACGGGCGTGTCTTTAGTTTTTGATTTCTTCAAAGTTGTTTAGCAGGCACTGTCAGATTTAGGGTGGATGTGTGCTAAATTAAGATTTTATCTGACAACAGGGGGGGGGGATTAGTCCCCCCCTTTTAATTACCTTTACAGCCTTAAATATGGGGGAGGGGGGGGGGGGGGGGGCTGAGCTCAACCCACACAATCTTTATCACTTGGGGTATTATATTTCACTTAATACCTCTGACTGTATCAAATGCCAGAAAATCGTATCTTAAAGAACTTTGTGGGAACATAAATACCTACTGTCAAACCTGTGAACAAAGGCCACCCTTGTGAAATACAAAATGTGGCCTGAATGGACAGGTGGCCCTTGTTTCAGAGGTAATTTGTTACAAATAATCAATGACAGTTTTTAAAGAATGGCCTATATTGACAGGTTAGCCTTTATTTGAATGTGATTGCTAACACAGGTTTAACTGTTCCTGGTGGAGGAGAGAAAACTTATGGTTGATCAACAGGTTTAATAAACAATCATTTTCATCAACTATGAAATTAGTTTGACCTTTGTATGGGTTATTTTCTCTTAAAACTGTCTTATTTTCCAATTTTATTTTCTGCTAGCTGTCTTAGATGATTTCCGCATTGTGTAATAGACCCTTGATTTGAAACGCACACCAAATCTTATTATTTGCTTGCACAAAACACTTGATTGTCTTCAAATGTTTTATTTTTCTCTGCAGGCAATTAATGGCGTACAATTAAAATGTTTTTTGCTATCTTCTGATATTCCCAGACGGCCATTTTATTCTTCAATCATACTGATGGTCTGAGTGTTAAAAGAAAATTAAAACCAATTGATTAATGATAGCATCGTAGAAGGAGGAAGGTTAAACATTGATGTGAAATTATTTATTCTCTTCATACAGACAGAGAATCAGTCCATTTAATCTCACCGGTCTTTTTAATCTCACATAGACTGGTATCACTTGATTGGTCCTGAATATTAAGTTGTTCAACAATAAACTAAGCTTGATAATTATAGTGTCTGAATATAGAGTTGCAATTGTCTGCCAGCTAAACAAGTCAAGCAGACATTGCTCATGGTTCACATTGGAGACATCATTCATAGAATAGTTTTTTTGTGCTGGTTGCATGACTGCCAATTCATTCTAGCAAAATTATTACTGTGACGGACAGAGTTTGGAAATGTATGTACTTTTTTTGGTTTCCATGATAGAAAGTGATTTACCATGAGAGTTTTCAAAAACAATGATGCTCCTTCGAGCTATTTAATTCTCTTTAAATTGGCAATGAAGTGTTTGTGAGTAACCCATTTTTTCAAAGATTATAAAGAAAAGAACACCCATTGTGAAAACTCGCGGTAAAAAGATGCAATTACACATGCAATATCTAATGAAATCAATATTTTCTGTTTTTAAATAAGGGCAATAACTCTTACAAAAGTTTAAAAATGTGTCATAGATTAAATTGAAGTATCCAATATACATAACTATAGAAAAAAGATAATTGGGCAATGCTATTTTCATATTTTTGTGTGGCATTGAGCAAACTGTTGTACAATAAGTTCCTTTTTGTTTTGCTGGTTGACTGTGAGTTTCTAAATAAGTTAAAGTTGTCATCAGTTATACTGACTGTTACTGAAACAATCTTGTATTTATAAATGGAGATTGATAATAACATAGGTGTGAATGTGGTCCAGGGTGGAGGACTTACAACAGACTCAAGAGCCATCCATGGTCGAGTGGTTATGATCACTGACCAGTTAGTTCAAGCCCTCACTGAGTTTGAATACCAGACATAATCCATGATTGAGGAAGCAGTCCAGTTAGCGGTTCTATCCAGGTGAACTCAGGGGTCACGTGGGTAGGAGGGGAGCCTTCCTCCATTGTTTAATCAATTAAATCATACCCAGCCTGTTTATGTGATGTTAGTCACCAGTGAAAAAATATAATGGACACATAATTAAGAAGTCATGTGTTGAATACAATGACTGATTAGGGGCTGTTTTAGTTTCCAACACAAGCAAAGTGTATGCCATAAGAATGGATAAAAGACAGTAAATGTATATACATTGTATTTATAATAGTTTATGTACTTTTCTGCTGTAAATAAGAATTCCAGGCTCGGTATGTTGTATTGAACCATTGAAATTGTAACAGTAAAAAGTGTTGCCAAAACTTGCATACTTGTTACCTGCTTGTAAGAGACACTGAAATACAGCTGGTGTACAAATAGAAGATTGTATTCACTACAGTCGAAAATATTCTGCTGCAAGAAATATTATGAATTGTTGTTGCTGTTGTTATGCCATTAATGATGTTAATGTATTGTTGGTACATGTAATGTTGTTTGAATAAGAGTATGTGAGTTATGTTGGTGAATATGTTGATACAATTATCATCTGTATTACCTGGTAACGGAATGAAGTGTTTGACATTGTGACATAGCTTGTAGATTTTTCATAAGTTGTTTAACAGCCCATACAACAGCTTTGGTCATTTCAGAGTCGCCCCCCAGAGAGGGGAGAGAAGTTACAGGAGAACCGGGCATTTGTATCCCTTCTCTTATTTTGAATATTTTTTCCTGGTTTTATAGTGCCCAGTGTTAAGCACAGATACATGCCTCATTGTTTCTCCTGTAATTTCTCGACACATTACTTGGCCTGGTATTTTGGATGGGGACACTGTAAAAGGCTGTCGCTGAGAAATTCGACGTAGCCAAGTTTTGAACCCACAACCTTTCTCTCAGTGTCTTCTCTCCCCTCTCTCTAGGATGGCCCTTAAAAGACCAAAGCTGAATAATGGGCCGTTAAAAGAATACTGAGATCTGGCTTTTAGGTACTGTCACCTGTAACACAAGAAGAAGCTCATGTACTTGGTTTATTTTCCTTTAATTAGTTATATTTCTTAACAGTTTTCATGAGGAAGCAAGGTATGATTGATCCCCAAGTCTTTTGGTGCTTTGGATTTTGCCATTTGAAACAAAAATATTGGGGCCAAAATATAGGTCTTACAATTATTATGGCAACAATTTTTCTTCTGACCTAAAGTTTAGTTACTTGAATTTTTTATTTTATTAATATTTTGAGTTATTAAAAAATATAAGTTATAAGAGATCAATGCCATACAAGAATAAGTCAAAGTGGCATTATTAACAATGGCAGGTTTTGGCATAAAAATAAATGGTTTCTCGGGTTATACCTAACCTATGCTAATTTTTCCCTGAAACTGAGCATGATGAACTGTTCATCCATTGTCACACTTATTCACATTTCTGCTAGCTTTTGCGAATAAAAATATATAAAAAAAATCCTAATTTTAATGACCATGAAACCATGCAGAAATAAACATGACACTGGTTGCATTAAGTTTTAATTTACAAAATAAATGAAATACCCGACTGTATGGAATTTCATTGATATATTACCGTAATTAAATTTTACACTATAATCTTAAGATATTATCTCTTGTATGAGTTTTAAAGCAGATAGCACTATTATAATGAACATGCCACACATTAAATTAACTATCAATACTTTTTGTTACATAATTGTCAACTCTTGATTAGAAAGTGCTTGTAATACTACTTTAATGTCTGATTGTTTTGTGTGTACGAATTTTTATATTCTGTTTGTTAATTTGAAAATAAATCTAATTTGATGTTGGTGTCTCTTCTGTGCCATTTATATTGTCATATTGTTTATATAATATTGTTATGTTATATTGTATTTATATTAACCTGTATTCTCAACATGCTGTACACTATATTGGTCATCTGATAATCATGCCACAATGCTTTGGAAGAATAATTAACCAGCATTTTGTACAAATCTGTACAATATAATTTTTTCTACTTGAAAGTCTTTTATTTAGGGTAAGGGAATTTTTTCTGTCATCATGCTAGAGTGATGGATAGTGATTTTGATGGCGCCATAAACCTGTAACCTACTGAATTTCATGAATGGACTTGTCCAGCTTCCATTTTGAATCAGTCCATTATCAATTTAAGGGATGTCACAATGAAAATTTAGAAGTTAAAGTGACCCAACACAGTAATGAGCCTCAGCTGGTCAGACTGCATAGATGTGCAAGTTGGCCTGATGGCAAATGTTTTATTAGTTTGATTCCAGTATTGTAGGGATTTAACACCATGCAGGATAATTGGTCTGCTGAATTGTGATGTAGTTTATATGAAAAAAGTTTTTTGGTACTTGTATATCACTAAATATCATTGATAGAAGCTTGCCTCCTCTACGTATATAGGGTGTTATAAGGTAAAGGGTTAAAGTCCCATGAGCTTTTTGTTATAAAAAATATATGCAAAAAAATAAACAATTGTTGATATTATCACAAGATAATTATCTTGTGACGAAACAAGCCCTTTTTCTTCTAAAAACACTCATTTCGCTGTGAATTTTGCTTTTGTAAACTTGTAAACTGCTAGAAAAAATGTCTTTTATCTTACCTCACTGACACTTTTTTGGTGCTAACCATCAAATTTCTGACAGCAGTATCCAAAGGGAAAAAAAGGGAGATAAATCATGCCTCCAAAAGTACAGGAAGATATATATGTTTAGAAAAAAAAATGAAAGAAGTTTTGAAACCTACCTACCCAAAGCGGGCTAGCACATCAAAGAGGTGGAGTATAATGGTAAATTATAGGCCTGACCCACCTCCCTGGTAGAGTGGTTAAGGTCCCTGACTTCAAATCACTGTAACATCTCCCTAATAGAGGGTAATGGGTTCTAGCCTCGCTACCGACCATGTCTCTTTATATGAAAAAGTAGGCAGTTACTTACAGAGGATGAGAGTCTAGTAATGGTTCTTCCCAGGAACAATGGCTAGGTGAACTTTCCATCTCATATGACTCGGACTGATGAAAAGGGCGTAAAACTCGATATAAACAAAACAAACAAAAATTATAGGCTCACGGACCAAAAAATGCAGTTACTCTATATATAATTTAATATAATGGTTACAACTTCTGACATAACAGTTTACACTCCAAGCTATCCCTTCAACTAGTTTGAATCCCTAGCCTCTACGACAAGTAACCCTATTTGGGGGGGGGGGGTCAAGTAGCTTTAAACTTTCTCTGACCTTGTCAAAAGGGCATTGTTCTTAAGGTGACACTTGGTAACAGTTGTTGAGAATATTGGTGTTAAAAGTTCAATGTATGTTTGTAGTTATTGTTGCTGGTCAGTTACTGACAAAAAAATCAAACTATTCTGTTGTTATAAAAATAAAGGAATCTGATGCTTATATAAAGCGTTTTTGTTATTTCCTTGAATGTGTTTCTTAGCAACCATTTTATTCATCATTTGGAAACAGAGAAATAGTATTGATACTGTATCATATTTTATCTTTATTTAAGACACATTGATTGTGTAAGAGTGTTTACAGGAAATTGATATTTTGCTATAGTAAGTTAACCAGACTACAAGTAATAATACTAAGGGATCTTATGACATACTGTACCAAGGACTTATATACATACATGTACATGGATTCGCAACTGCTAAAAATAGATCAAACGATATCGTTCGGCGATCCCACAATGCATTGCTATATACTCGGCAATGTCCGAAGTCTGTATTTGGGTGTTTACGAATTTGATTATACTAATAAAACTCTGGCAAGTGGGCACGGGGAATTGGTAAAGGATGCAACAAATTCCTTAAAGATATTGAGATACATTTATAATCCACAAAGTCTAAGTATAAGCATCGAAAAAGGCATCAGTCGAACATTTAAATTCCAAGATGGCGGACTCTATTATAATCCTTTCGTCTCCGAGATTAAACATTCGGAATACCACGGATATTTTCGCTGTTATTATCATTCAGATATCACGGATTTTTTCGTATTTTCGCTTTTGTAAACAATAGCTTGTATTCCCGTTGATTCACGTCTTATTATCGCGGGATTTGATTACTTTAAACTGTTAATACGGAAGTTGCGAATCCATGTATGTATATAAGTCCTTGACTGTACCAATGTTTTGTACGCAAAATGTGTCAAATTAATTCTATTTCAGAATTGTACTAAGTTCTTTAATGTTTACAATAAGCCATTTCAACATAAATTACTTATTATTGCAAAATTTGGTGTAGAGAATGTTGACAATAACTTCTGAGACTAAATTAATGGCAATTCAGTTAAATGCTTTCAGTCAGTCTCTTTGCATTCCAATGCTTTCCCTTTTTACAAGATTTTTAATGTGATTTCTTAAGTTTCTTTCTTTTGTTTTACTCAAGTTTTTAACAGTAGATATATCAGTTCTATAACAAGACACATTTATGGCACAAAAAAAGTTTGTTTCTGGTTCACAGTGTTGGCTTTGTTTGCTCTTGCGAGCATGTGAAAAGGTAAAATTCAATTGTCTAGGGTCATTAGGAGCATAATTAAAGTCGGTCAGGTTACCACTAACCTAACTTGTTATCTTGGATTCTGTACCGTAGTGCTGACATTGTTCTCCGCATGTAACTGCCAAACTTCTTCCATACAAATGATCAGCTGTAGAAGAAAAATGTCTCGAACTAAATCTTCACTCAGAACATGTGCTGCGCCTAAGGTTCAAACTCACACGCTCAAAGGTCTTTTGATCTGATGTTACCGACCAACTGCAGTATATGGAAAGATATTAGGAAGTAGATAATTACTCCGTTAATCGGGTGTGGTTCAATTTCCAGTTGAAACTGGTCTTACTTTCGAGCAACTGGAAAACGCTCATACATTCCTTGTTTGTCACTGTTACTGTAACCTGCTTTGTAATCTGAATTCTTTTTCACTGGCTCCTTTGTAAATATATATACTGAAGCCCTACAAACTTCAGGTATATACAGTACAACCTCTGTAGAGCAACACCCTGTGAGAGCTGCAAATATCGGCAGTTGTTTAGAGGTGTTGCTCTACAGAGGTTAAATTTATAGTAAATATAAGCTTAGGGAAATTTTGAAGGTGTTGTTATAGAGAGGTTGTTGCTCTACAGAGGTTAAATTTATTGTAAATATCGGCTTAGGGAAATTTTGAAGGTGTTGTTATAGAGATGTTGTTGGTCTACAGAGGGACGCTCTCGAGAGGTTGTACTATTATTGTATGCTTACTTTAAACTCATGAAAAAACCTTTTCCATTTCTTAGTCAGGTTGTTGGTACAATAAAATACTTGATTCCCAGAAGAAAGTATATTTAAGGCTTTCATTGAAGATTATTGTTTTCAAAATGGCAGCTGATTAACCAGTTCTGTTAGATTTTACATCAGTGATCAACCATGAGTTTCAGAATTTTGAAACCGCCCTTCCCCTAGAAGATGTTCTATTAATTAATTCTATTAAACGTTTTTGTATTGTTTTAATTGTGTTTCAGATGCTAAACTATTCTGTGTCCTAATTTAATTACAAAAAAATGTCAAATAAATGGGTTTAATCATGATTTTATTTTTTTTTGTGTTAATGAGGTTCTTCAAAATTTACACCCAAGAAAGTACACAATAAGTGCAAATTTTATGTTATTGCAGAATTACAAATTATATTGTAGTGGAGATAACTAATTAAACACTATATTATCATCACAAGTTATTATCAAGAATTAAAATTCTCACTAGGAGCTTGTACATTCTATTTATCAATTAAATATCATACTTTAAGTGTTTTAATTTATGACAAACTTGTCATCATTGTTTTGTTGGAAATTGAGCAATAGTTCAGTGTTCTATAGCAGTCACTCGTAGGTACGCATGAACTTTTATACGGCCCTCAGTACTAAATTGTTTATCTACCTCCACCATGCAATTGTTAAACTGGTTCCCATTCCACGATTCTGTGCTAGTCTATGTACGATCAGTTTCCATAAGCACTTTCAGTACTTTGATTATAGTAAAGTACTTATAAATTTAAAACCTCATTAAATATACATGTATTCCATAAATGTCAAACTACCTTATTTAGTCACGTATTGTAGGACGACCCACACCAAATTAATTCCATCATTTTCTCTATTCATGCAATTATACATTCAGCAGTTCATGAATAATTTAAGAAGTATTTTATTTTATAACATTATTTTGATGTACTTTGTACAGATGTATGTATGGAATACCATCAGAGACATTATAAACAGTTGCAGAAAACACAACAATTTTTATGAGACAAATGTCAGTATCAAACAGTCATATATACTTCTTGATCTGTTCATGAAGTATGCAAGAACAGTTCAAGAAAAATTCATGTTTTCATGAATTCCTTTCAAAGGAGTGATCATTGATAGTACAGGACATCAAGTTTCCTATAAATTCCTTCATATTCCTATAACTTCGGTTCGTTCCTATAAGTTCATATAATATTCAGCAAAAAAATCTTTATTTCCAAGAATTTTCTAAAATCTCTTAATTACATTTCAAGATTAGGCATAAAAAACATTTGCTTCTTGTGTAACCTTATCTATACCCTATTTTTTCTTCCTGGACCTTTTTACAGAGGTGGCAGCTAGCACAGGTTTGACTGTATGTAGTTATAATAAAGTGTGAAATTATTATGAATTATACTGATTTTGTAACACCCAAGGCCTAAAAATACAATTGTTTGTTTCTGGATACATGCTCATTACAAATAGGGTTGGTAGGTTGAGAATTTTTTTTGGTACATGAAAAACGTGTGGAAAAGTAAAAATAGTGAGAAAGTGAATGAACCAATCCTCGATCGGGCCTAATAAAAAGATTAGGGTCGCCATGAAAAATTAGGGTAAATTATTAAGGGTAATCAGAATTTTTTTTACGGCTAATCCTTTGAATTTTTGAGGATAACTATTTCGATACAAAATCAAATTACAAATACCGGTAATCGAATATTTTCTGTGAAAAAAGTCTAAAATAATGCAAATTAAGAAATTAACAGTGCAGTTACTGTATTAAATTTGAAGTACTATTTCAGTCGTTTTGTTTTTCAAGGCAGTAATCACCTTAGTATGCTTCAATATAATTAAAGTTTGCCTTGAGAAAAATCACTCCGGCATTATTTGAATGGTTAAATATTTTTTGGGGGGGTAATTTTATCAATTTATTTCTAATATTGGTGTGTTCCTGGGGGACATTTAAAAATTCATTGGAATAATTTAATCCGTTTTCACGTGTTCGTTGCACACCATTATTGGATTACATAAAACACTACCATGGCCCAGATATTAATGAATGTGCTGTGTTTAAATTTTGGCTATTACGGTACTTTGATGGAACACTGATCGCACAGAAGTTTTGTCAAAGAATGCTATTCACAGCAGAAACAATTTCAACAGTATTTGCTCTTCAATATTTCTATTTCTCTAGCTCAAGCTGCTGGTTTGGTTGTTCAATGTACTGGTAGCTTTAAATTGTTCTAAGCAAAAAACCTTTTTGTGAATTATTACAAAATTATGATGCTGGTACTTCAGCAACCTAAATTTGGAGGTCACATAATATACTGGTATTGTAAGCTTTTGTTGATTACCATGTGATTTTGTGATATATTTAAGCCCTTCTTTTACAAAATTTTAACTCTTGCACTAACAACTAGAGTTACTTTGAAAACTTATCCAGATTTAATGATGGAAGATCTAGATGACTTGTAACACCTAGGCAGAACCTCAGTCTTCAGTTAAAAACCCATTAACTTTTTGCAGTAGAAAAAAATACGCAAAAACATTCAATTGCTGATATTAACCCAAGATAATTACCGACGAAACAAGCCCTTTTTCGTCTGAAAACACTCATTTCACTGTGATTTTTGATTTTATAAACTTGAAATATTTAGAGCGTGTGACGTCACTTTACTATGTATGCATAGCATGACTGCGGGAAAACTCAGGTGTTCTATAAATAGTATTTATTTCAATGATATTGAAAAAAATACGATAGTAGTTTCAGAAACATTTTTTTCTTGCTAGGAGGAAAATACCCCAGATTCCTCTGTTATATAGGACAAACAGAAACTATTAGGACCAATACATTTATATCCTTATGGGCATTTAAATAGCTTGCTGAGACATCTTCCCCTCATTTATAGGGATTTGAACTCTCTGAGGGCCGGAGCGAGTATCTATGTACTCATATGATTATGAATTGAATTGAACAATCGAGCACAAATTGTCATTACTGAGATTTTTCTATCACAATCTTGTTTGTTTACAAAATGTGTGTTATTTCTTCATAAAAATCCATTTTCTCTGAATATAATTAAATTGTCTTATTAGGGACTACTTTGTTTGCTAAGAAGTCAAACCAAAGAATGGGGCACAGAGAATGATGCTGGTATTGAATCCATATATACACTATTAATTGATTTGATTATTCGTAATAGAAAATCAAATTTAGCTGTCTTCAGGACTGCAATGTTTAAGTTTTAGATGGGTTACCTGATTATAAAAGATTCGTGATTTGTAAGTATTGAATTGTGGATTGGATCATATCGCCGCTTACCCTATGATCCACTGTCTTAGAACTTGCAGTAGCAGAACTTGCAGTAGCTAGTGCAGGGTTAATGACTACTTGTCAGAGACAATAACCACTCAACCACTATAGATGCCTCTGTCACCTTTTAAAATGTGGTCGAGTGGTTAATGTTCCTGACTTCAAATCACTCTAACCTCTCACTGATAGAGGGTTGTGGATTCGAGCCCAGCTACCAACCATAGCTCTTTGTGTGTGAAAATGGGCAGTTACTTACAGAGGATGGAAGTCTAGTACATGGTTCTTCCTAGGAATGATGATTAGGTGAACAGTCTGCCTCTTATGACCCTGACTGTTGAAAAGGGGCGTAAAACTCAAATAAACATACAAACAAAACAATAGTTTTGTGTTTGTTCACAAAACGGGCAATACAGATGTTGGCATTTTAACTTTCAGATTAAAGCAAAAGAATTCCATAGTTTTCCTTGGTGATTGAAACATATTTATTAGAGGATTTATCCCAGAAGGAATTCAATTGAAGAGAAAAATAAGGCATATTTGTTTGGTAGTAAACACTGATTTAGACACAAAGTATTTTACATAAATCTTACATTTGTTGTGGGTACCCTTTGTTTTCAGAGTCTTTTCTTGCATACCGGTAGTTTTTCTTTTTGTTCATCATCTGACATTTAGGCAATCAATTATATAATTAAAGAGACTGTTCTATTCAGGTTCTCTCTCTTCCGGTATTTAATCGTAGGTTTGTTGGTACTCAAGCCACATACTTTGTCTGTATTCACCATGCAGGCAACAGTGAGTGAGACTTGTATAGCTTGACCATGTTTTTTGAGCCGTGACGAAATTATCCTGAATAATCCACTACGTCAAATCATAGGCACTCGATTCCGTGATTTTTATACGTTTACAGACGTTATTTATCAACTTCACTCATCAAACAACCCAAATCTGTCGAAAAGAAAATCTTCAATATTAATCCTTTATTGAGTGTATAAAAAACACCAAGGTAGTGAACACGCCAGTTTTTCGATTGACGGAAGTGACAAAATAAGCGTGGGTCCCGGCTTTCCTTCTGAAAGCTGTCAAAACTTTAAAAGTTGGGCACACTACAAAGAAAGCAAGGTTCACGGAAAGCACTCATTATATCTTACCCAAGGGTGGTATTTATTCACATGTTTGGCTTTAGTTCTTATTTAGGCCACATAAATGCACACATGATTATCGAGGGTTCAGCGCAACAGTGTCGTAACTTATATTGAAATAAGAACAAGTTATGACAGTGTTGCACTGAGCCCTCGTTATATAAATGTACTAAAGTGATCGGAACATTATTAATTTCTTACATTACAAATAGTCTATACTTGGGATGAAGTACACTTTATGTCTATGATTGAATCAAAGAGGCTCTGATAATAAGGATTATGCTGGTGACCAACATTTAATAAGTCTGACTGTATAAAAGGTCAGGAAATGAATTGGTTATTTTCGGCTCTGTGGTTAATGATATTAACATCAATGAATGCAATTAGATAATGGACAAGATTGGTTCTGTGAACAAGATTTATGGTCATTGAATGATGTTTTTAGTGCATTAGTAATCATACTTTTAGAACGATCAGTTCCTTCAGAGGTAAGTGCAGATTAATATTGTCTGAGAATCCAGGAAAACTGGTCAGGTTAGCTGCCCTACAGTACAGTAATGTGTATATCATTCTGTGATACTGTGCAACCTCGCCAAAGCAACACCCTTTGGGAGAAGCAAAATTATGTTGTTGAGTGGTTGTTGCTTTGAGAGGTTAAATTTTTATTTGAATTGTGCAATGGGAATCAATCATGCTGTTGTTGAAGAGAGGTTGTTGCTCAAGAGATGGTCGCTCTGGAGAGGTTTCACTGTATTGTTGAAAAAAAAAACGACATTCAGCCCATACAGAGTATACAAAATTAATTATGAAAGACAATAAATTAAGTACAGTTTATGAGAACATTTTAAGGTAATACTCCAGTCATGCAGCTTTTGTCTAAAAAATATATAATCAAAGTACTGAAAGTACTCATGGAAACCAAACTTACATGTAATTTCAATGCAACATGGAACAGGAACTAGTTTAAAAATATGGTGGATGCAGAAAAAGTAATTTAGTGCTTTGGTCCACATTAAAATTCATTCATGCCAAGTGAGTGAAGGCTATGGAAAGCTATAAACTATCGTTTAATTTCCAAAAATCTGTCATGGTTTTATAAAAATTATTCACTTGGTTTTGTAAATCTGCATATAAAAGTAACAGCATCAGTGAGGTACAGTCAAACCTGTGAACAAAGACCACCCTTGCCTTAAGGCCTTAATTGACAGGCGGCCTTTGTTGGGAGGTCATTTTGTTCTTGATAATCAGTTTTTTAAAAGACAGGCCTTTTATTCACACGAGTTAATGCACTCAAATTTTCATTAAGTTTTCAGGGACTTTTTCCAAAAAAATGGGAAAGGGCCATAGCCTTTCACTTTAGGAAATTCAAGCAGGAATTTTTGTCAAATTTGAAGACGGTTAGACAACCGAATTAGAATAACATTGTATTTTTAGGAATTTATTTCCCCAAATCAGAGAAAAAATAGCCTTTTTACAATTGGGAAGTCACCAAATTTCGGCCTCTTTTAGTGAAGGTCCTGGTTTCACTTTTTACGGTGATATATTAAATTATATACTTCCTAGATAATGTGAGCATCAATATGACAAGGTTAAGTATCATACATGCGACTATTAATTGATCTGTCATTAAAACTCAATCCTACAGGCTAAGAGGTCTGCTTTTCTTATCCATGAAGACAAATTCTGTGACATCTTAATGCTACTGTCAGATACATAGGAGGTATTTACATCAAGAAATTTGATACTTTAATTCATTTGACACTTTCTGGTAGTTCTGATGCAGCATGTTTTACGCAAGCAAAAATTTGTAGTATGATGTTGTATTCTTAAAATGCTAGTTGTGATATTTTGATTATGACATACAAATTAGCTAGAGAAACTAAGCTGCAAGAAAAACGAAACCAGTAACTACACAGCAAAAAACAACACCAACAAAAGCAACAAGAACAAATACAACAGTAACACCAATAATATTAACAACAGAAAACAAACAGCAACAACACCATAAAACACCAGCAACAACAGCAGCAACAACAACAAATACCACAGTAACACCAACAAAAACACCAATAATAAAACATGGTAATAACTACGAAAAGCATCAACAACATCATTAAACACCAGCAACAACAAAATACAGCACCAACATAAACAACAACAAAATACAACAGCAACACCAACATAAACAACAACAAAATACAACACCAACACCAACATAAACAACAACAAAATACAACAGCAACACCAACAAAAAAAACATCAGCAAAAAAACACCAACTTAAACAATAGCAACATCAATTATAGAAACACTCAAAGAAAAAGCATCAGAAGCAACAACATCAATGACAACTGCAATAAGAACAAAAAGCATCAGCAACAACAACACAATCTGCAGCAACAGAAAAAACAGCTATAAAAAACAACGATAATGTCCATAATATCACATGCTGCCATTGATCTATAAATCTTATCCACAACAATTAATGATGATCAATGGCTCAGATTAGTGAGAAAAATTGTGACCAGTCATTTGTCTACTAGTTCTGTTACCGAGTTAATGAGCTCAGACTGTAAGTGGAGAATTTTCTGGTCTTCAAGACTTCAGGCATTTATTTATACAGTCAAATCTGTGAATAAAGACCAATATAGGGAAAGAAAAATGTGGCCTTTATTGACAGGTCAGGCCTTTTTTTTCAGAGGTCATTTTGTTAGACTGTTTCTAAATGAATCCGTATTCACAGGGTGGCCTTTATTCAGAGTTGGCTGTAAACACAGGCTTAGCTGTATATGTTACAAATACATGTCAGAATGTTAAGAAATTTCTTATTTGTGACATTGAATCATGACCTCAGATCAAAGTGTATGTAACTTTATTAGTTGTTTTGTTGAAATGTATTTTGATCTAAACTGAATCTTTGTTTTGCTTGTAATTATGTCCACTTTCAAAGAAAAGTGGTATAATTATTACTTTGCATATGTCGGTCGGTCTGACAGTCCATTGGTCCGTTACCAAACCTTGTCCGGCCAATAACTAGAGAGAATGATTTGGCCTTTAGGTCCCCAGATTTGGTTGGGAGGTTGGGCTGAAAATAAAAATAAGTTTGTTTGGAGTGCACCTACCTACTCTAGAAAATCCTAGCAAATAAAATCAAAGGGTTTTTTTTTGGTGGGGGGGGGGGCATTTTTTTTTACTATTGTTACATAGTAAAACAAATAGAATCCCTACCTACCTACCTAGTGCTAAAGTCTCCACCGATTCCTGTGATACATGCTCAATTTATTCTTTATGCATTATTATGATCACTGTTTGTGTTCCGTGCATGTGCAATCACACTAACACATGAGCACTGACACACTATAGCACATGTGTTTATATATTTGTATATTTACATGAAATGTTTGAGAAATGCTTCATACTTACATACAGCTGTTGGTTTCTATTCATACTTGACTGAGTAACAATAAGAAATTGTATGATAAAACATGTATCTGTTTTCTATCACCCTGTACATTGTATGTATATAACACAGTTCTTATAATGATATTGGGAAATTGACACGCTGCACTTGTTGCTTCTACGACAACTACATAATTGAATTAGGCTTATAATATAAGCTAATTGTTTGTAAGATGTTTGCATTGAATTGGTTGCTTCATGAGAACATCTGTTCAAACTACATGCAATGGTATGCAGTACTTAACAGCGACGCACCACTTAACTGCGAAAGCAATAGTAACAGCACAGCTATAGTACATGTAATTGCATAGCAGTAATTAGCAATTTATTATAGTAGAGTAGCATTATAATTATGATGTTGCAATACATAGCAATAGCAACAGTATTGCAAAAGCAGCAACGCAACAGTGCTATGAAGTACAGCAATAAGTACAGTATTGTAAAGCAATAGAAATAGTGCCGTAAAGCACAGCTAAAGCAACATTGCAGGAAATACCAGCAATAGCAACAGGCCAAGTGATGAACAGCAATAATAGTAACAGAGTGGCAAAACAGCAATTAAAGGGGTGATATTGCCGCAATACACTGCAATATATATAGCAAAAGTGTAGGAAAAAAGAGCCGTATCAAACAGTAAGGAAAAACACAGCCATACCATACATGCAAAGTACAGTCATACCAAACATGCAAAACACAGCCATACCAAACATGCAAAGTACAGCCATACCAAACATGCAAAGTACAGCCATACCAAACATGCAAAGTACAGCCATAGCAAACATGCAAAGTACAGTCATACCAAACATGCAAAGTACAGCCATACCAAACATGCAAAGTACAGCCATACCAAACATGCAAAGTACAGCCATAGCAAACATGCAAAGTACAGTCATACCAAACATGCAAAGTACAGCCATAGCAAACATGCAAAGTACAGTCATACCAAACATGCAAAGTACAGCCATACCAAACATGCAAAGTACAGCCATAGCAAACATGCAAAGTACAGTCATACCAAACATGCAAAGTACAGCCATACCAAACATGCAAAGTACAGCCATACCAAACATGCAAAGTACAGCCATACCAAACATGCAAAGTACAGTCATACCAAACATGCAAAGTACAGCCATAGCAAACATGCAAAGTACAGCCATAGCAAACATGCAAAGTACAGCCATAGCAAACATGCAAAGTACAGCCATACCAAACATGCAAAGTACAGTCATACCAAACATGCAAAGTACAGCCATAGCAAACATGCAAAACACAGCCATAGCAAACATGCAAAGTACAGTCATACCAAACATGCAAAGTACAGCCATAATAAACATGCAAAACACAGCCATACCAAACATGCAAAGTACAGTCATACCAAACATGCAAAGTACAGTCATATCATACAGTAAGTCAATTCACAACAATAGTGAACATTGTTGCAAATTATGGCAACAGAGCAGCAACTGTTTAATTATCGTCTAATTGAAGCATTAAGTATGGAATCAACCATGATTCACATAATTTCTCTGCATTGAAAGACAGTCAGCCATCTGGCAAAGAACAAATATTTTAGTATGTATTTTGTAGGCTTCACATCAAAACTTTCAAGTACGGGCCCTCCAGATAATGGATAGTATTCCATTATACAGAACAAAAAAATATATTTCCATAGCATTGAGAAATGTTTCAGAATGCAGTTGTTTCTGGCATTGTGTTTAACGGAAGAGCTTCTGTAGTCTTTCATTTACATTTGTACAGTACAATTACTGTAGAGCAACACCCTGTGGGAGCTGCAAATATTGGCCTTTGTTTAGAGGTTGTTGCTCTACAGAGGGCCGCTGCTGTATGTGTTTTGCTGTTAGATTTTATAAGATACATTTGTATATGAATTTAGTTAAGTTTCACAAACCTCTCTGCAAATATATGTACAGAATAACCTCTCCAGAGCAGCCCTCTCTTGAGCAACAACCTCCCATAACAACAATATGATTTTTTCTCACTGTATGTTGAATTTACTATTAATTAACCATTCTAGAGCAACAGCCTGTAAGTAACAACATAATTTTGCTTCTCCCAAAAGCTGTTGCTTTGGAGAGGTTGCACTGTATTGAAATGTTATAATATTAACTGTTTGCCCTCTAAGTACAAGGCAATGTTTAATTTGTGTAGTTTCTATTTTGCAGAAATGGAACTATAGGATATAAGAGTTAAATTATCTTTTTAACCCCTTGCAATACCAAGCATGGTTAATGTTTAGCACGGCCATATGAGTCGTGTAACTTTTCATCTTCATCGATATGATAAATATACCATGCTGTTGTATGAAGACGATTTTAGAGCCCCTTGGAATACAGTCAAACCTGTGAACAAAGGCCACTCTTGGGAAAGACAAATTGTGGCCTTTATTTACATGTGGCCTTTATTTGGAGGTCATTTGTTCTAAATAATCAATGACAGATAATGAATCATTTTTAACAAATTATTGCTTGTTTTTTGCTTTTTTATGGCAAAAAGCTAATGGGCATTTAACTACATGGCAGTATTGAATGAAAGTACATTTGTATTACTAATGGTATTTTTAGTTTTCATATTGGTGCTTATATAACCTTGGCATATTTCTGTTCCTGTATTTCCCAGTAAATGTTTTATGCTGAATTTCTCTGTCATATTATTCATTGTTAGTGATAACTTGATAAAGATTTGACAATAAGGTGCTTTTGTTCCTGATAGACAAATATTTTGTATTATTACCCACCTTTGTGCTGGTTAATGATGGATTGCACCGCAGACAGTTTGAAGGATAATGTGTAAAATGGTGAAACAAATCAAATCATTCATGCCGATAAGAAATTGTTGACAATTACGTCAACTCCTCCCGGTTGGCAGTCATTGTGTCCTGGAAATTTCAGTTATTTACTGAGAGTTTTCTCTCGGGGTGAAGCCATCAAATCATTATTTGTACATCAAAGATGTTCTGTCTTTCATTATCTATAAAATGTTGAATTCTCAGCTGTGTGATGACTTTTGGTATGACACTGGCAGGCAGAACTATCAGATTCTTTAGCTTTCTCATCTGTTGATGAGGTCTAGATATGTTTTTCAATTCTTGAGTTCTACTCAGAATATTATGTACATTATAAAGCCCCATTCGCAAGCATTATCACAGTGCTGGTTTTGTACCAACCGGTGAGAAATAATCAGTATACCATGATAATTCTGAACATTTATTTTCTAAAGAATTAAATAAAATTGCATTCCTAAGCCCCATTCTCATTGTGATGGTTCAGGTCCTGGTGCCTCCCATTGAATTATAACTCAGGTAACCGCAGGTCTATTGTACATTTAGTGCTAGCTCTCCAATACTCAAGAGATTCAAGGGATTGTCTCATTACATCTAGGTCACAACCCCAGACCTGCTGCTAAGGTTCTGCCCTGGAATTTCAAGCATTATGATGGTTCTGAATTATTTCCTGGTATTTAGTCCCTGTTGTATTAACCATTTTAAAACATCCAGGGCTGTTTGCCGAATTGAGTCAGATCAACAAGGTCCATCCAGGATTGCCCCAGATGATTACAGTGCCATCAGGGTTGCACCCCAGTTTGTCAGGGGTTCCAATCCGAATGAGTGAGAATGGGGCTTAAGTTAGCTTTCACTTAATCTGTTTTGTGCACTAAGACATTTTTTATACTAAAGTAATCCTAAAGGCATGTGTAATTTGTTAGTGGTTACAGGTGAGGTGAACTGAAGTGATTGAGACAAAAAAAATAATTTTCATGTTGAATGATCTCTGACACATGCCTGAGTCACTTTTAGTATAACATGGTCCTCCTGGCATGGAGATTATAATCTCGAAGCTCAAATCTTGGTTTCATTCTCGGAATTATTTTCATGTGGGAAATACATCCTGTATATTAAATACATGTTTCAGATAAAATTTCCAGGCATAAACTATCTATTATCAACATCATCATTATTTTAATATGGTTAACTTTTTAAATCTTGAAAGAAGACAAAATATGAAATTTGAGAATCAAGACCAATCTCATATTTTAAGTTCCTGGTACCTTCAAGTTTTATGTATATGATACCTTCAAGTTTTATGTATCTGATATGTTCAAGTTTTATGTATCTGGTACCTTCAAGTTTTATGTATCTGATATGTTCAAGTTTTATGTATCTGGTACCTTCAAGTTTTATGTATCTGATATGTTCAAGTTTTATGTACCTCATGGTACCTTCAAGTTTTATGTATCTAGTACCTTCAGGTTTTATGTACCTGGAACCTTCAAGTTATACTGTATCTGTTACCTTGGCTTAGAATATTTACTGTATGACATTATTAGTGAACAAACTATTAAGAAATAAGTTCCTTACATATTTATTATTGTTCTACTAGCTACACTTTATAAATAGCATTGTATCATTTAAAAAAAACAACACTAAATCATATTCATACATTTTAACCATTATGACATTATGGCAGTTTAGAAAGTAAATAATCTGCTTATGGCAATTTATTGCCTCCTAAATAGTTTATCTGAGAAGACATTTCCAGGTATTGCCTCAAGCATCTAGTTAGATGTTGCCAAAAAGCTGAAAATATGAAGTGAGTTTGCTGTGTTTTTTGTCCCTAAAAATATGAGATGATGCATTAAGACAAGAGACACTTTACAACATAATGAAATTGTTGACTAATTAGCTCAGGGGTCTCCTTGTTTGAATGGTTATGGTTTCTGGCTAGTAATCACTAGCTCCTAACTGATATGAATTGAATACCATATGGGACCAGACAAATTTCGCATATCACGTCCCTTCAAATAGAATTCATGAAATCAAGAACTTTTCTTGAACTATTCATGAATACTTCATGAATAATGTACAGTCATGTATAACTATTTGACAGGGTGATGAAGCTGTGTACCTAGCTCACAGAAAGTGATGTTACAGGGGTCTTTTCTTCCTTCTTTGAAGCTGGTAGGAATATACAATATATATACAGACACATTTCTATTTAGACAGATTACAATATTGTTGTCTTATGTTTGGATCAATTGGAAACTTGTTATCATGAGTGATTAAGAACAATATGAATATATTAATCATATATTGACCTGACTTGTTGATAGTAAACAAACATAATAGATAAACACTAATGATCTGTGTATGTTGCTAATTCATGCCAAATGCTTAAATCCTCCCCCAACAAGATTTATTATAATCATACTGGATGCTGAACAGTAATTCACCTGTTTCTGTTATTGTATCAAAACACAGTGAGGGATGTTCAGAGATGTCTGCGGTGCTCAGTTGGATGCTAATGTGTCAGAGGGCTGTTCAAAGATGACTGATGCTCAGTTGGCTGCTATGGGTCAGAGAGGGATGTTCAAAGATGACTGATACTGAGTTGGCTGCTATGGGTCAGAGAGGGGTGTTCAGAGATGACTAAGATGCTCAGTTGGCTGCTATGGGTCAGAGAGGGATGTTCAAAGATGACTGATGCTCTGTTGGCTGTTATGGGTCAGAGAGGGATGTTCAAAGATGACTGATGCTCAGTTGGCTGTTATGGGTCAGAGAGGGATGTTCAGAGATGACTGATGCTCAGTTGGCTACTGTCGTGTCTAAGGGATATTCAGCGATGAATTCTTTGCAGAAATGTGACATTCTGTACATGTGTATCTATGTTTCCACTATTTTCTCAATCTCAAATGTACAGCTCTATATCCAGTTTAAAGGCATTGCAAAGAAAGCTGGTATTTCTTTGAAGTACTTTTTCTATTAAAGCTGGTTGTATCTCCTGATTGAAGCAGAAAGAACAGATTTCATTAGTTAGAATAGTTTCTTTGTGGAATAATGGTAAATCAGTTTATATGGGGGCATGCATGTGATACTTCTAGTAATTGAAAAGAAAAAACTACTGCAGTTTTGAATAAGATAAATTACTGTATCTTCATTTATTTTCATTGAGCTCAATTTTCGTGGTTTTATTAAAATGGCTATTTCGTTGGGACATAAATTCGTGGATTTTGATTCTTGAAAAATAAGCCTTATCTCTGCGTTTGAATTCATTTGGATTTGATTTCATGGATGAGCCAACCCACGAAATCCACAAAATTAAATCCCCTATGAAAATTAATAATTCCACAGAATATAGTAAAATCTGATAAAATGACCTCTCCATTATCTATATTTTCCCCATTTTACAACATTGGACCTAATAATAAGCGTACCTTAGTATTATGACCACCTCTATTATAATGACTGGTTTTCAGTATTTTACCTGTGTTACAACTTGATGGCAAATTTGGGGCCGATTTTCGGCCTAATTCCCCAAGCTGAATAGTATGTATTTTTCCCCAAATTTGTAAAGAAATTTCCCAACTTTTTTACACTGTGCTTGTTTACTTAGTGATTTTTCCCCAAATTGCTTTTTATACAAAATTCCCCTTGAAAAAGGCCCCGCCACCCTTCTCCAAAACCGTAAAAACGGGCTGCACCACAGTCTCAATGTCTGGGTTCTGCAATATTTGTTATGCTTAAAATTTGATGTTAATGTCTTTTACAATGATAGATAGATCTTCTGACCTGCAAATTATTTATACAGGTACTCAGATTCTTCTCATCATTGATTTTATAAGATACAGTCAGTATCTGTCAGGTTACAAGTTCATTGTTCAGTATCCTGATATGACTGTATGACTTGGAATTTGACCTTTTTTATCCATCTCTGACATCTAAGTCAGTATCATGAATGATATATGTATCATTGTTTGATGTTTTTTCCATGCCGATGTTATATTACCACAACCCAGTGTATAGAAAACAGTCTAACCTGTGAGCAAAGGCCACTCTTGGATAACGGCTGTCTGTATACAACCTTGATAAAGGGCAATGTAAAGTATACCAAGTAGTGCTGATTATGGTGCATTTTAATCATAATCTTTAATTATATACCAGCAATGGATAAAACTTTTCTACTATCAAACCTGTGAACAAAGGCCACCCTTGAGAAAGATGAACTATGGCTTTTATTGATAGGTGGTCTTTATTTATAGGTCATTTTGTTCTTAATAATCAGTGAAGGTTTTAAAATAATGCATTCATTCTTAGAATGGCCTTTATTTGGAGGTGGCTACTAAAATAGGGTCATCTGTACCTAAATACATTGTATTATAGATAATTATGTGTTAATTCTATTTTCAGAGATACTATGGCAAGTCTCTTCCCTTTGGAAATGCTACATTTGAACCACACAACATGGGTTTACTATCCATAGAACAAGCCCTCGGTGATTATGCTTTGTTGATTAAGCATTTAAAACAGACGATGAATGCCACAGGGTGTCCTGTGATCACTTTCGGCGGAAGGTATGATTTTACAGCTTCACTTTTTAATAATACAGTCAAACCTGTGCTTGTGGCCACCTCAGAATAAATGCCATCCTGTGAATATAGGCCATATTGTTTGAAAAACTGTCATTGAGTATCTAAAACAAACTGACCTCCAAATAAAGGTCACCTGTCAATAAAGGCCATGTTTTGTCCTTCCAAAGAGTGACCTTTGTTCACAGGTTTGACTGTATTACTGTTTTATAGCCTAATACCCATGAACACTGCCCTGACCTTTGGCGACATACATGCCCTATGTTTAATGAACGTGTGACCAGAAACAATTTTGTCTCGGCCTAACAGGGATGAGATTTTTCTGATAGATTGGATGATCATGGGAGCCATTTTTGTAAAAGTTGCATCATGGGAGCTATTTTGGTGAAAGTTGCATCGTGGGAGCTATTTTGGTAAAAGTTGCATCATGGGAGCTATTTTGGTAAAAGTTGCATCATGGGAGCTTTTGGTGAAAGTTGCATCATGGGAGCCATTTTTGTAAAAGTTGCATCATGGGAGCTATTTTGGTAAAAGTTGCATCATGGGAGCTTTTGGTGAAAGTTGCATCATGGGAGCCATTTTTGTAAAAGTTGCATCATGGGAGCTATTTTGGTAAAAGTTGCATCATGGGAGCTTTTGGTGAAAGTTGCATCATGGGAGCTTTTGGTGAAAGTTGCAAATCCATTGAAAAAAGTGAGAGGAGTATTGGGGGTGGGGGTAAGTACTTTCATGGGTTAAAGACATTGAACCAGGAATTCAAGGCATGTGACTTAAGGCCCAACAAGTCTTGTATAGTTCCACTAACAGACAGGGTCATTGATAGACATGCTTTGATCTGTTTTCATAATCAGTTTATGCTATTACTGTATATCGCTGCAAATAGAGTACAAAATGCATTTTAATTGTTCATTCAATATTAATTAAATATAATTTATTTTATTTGAAAAGAGTGTGTTTAAATTAAATACAAAATACAAAAATGTATTAAGAATTAGTCCAATATTACGTTTTAGGGAACTTTCTGGTCACAATCAAGCTTTGAAGACATTCTACCAATATCAAAATTGTCCTCCCCTTTGACAAGGACTTATATACATACATGGATTCGCAACTTCCGTATTAACAGTTTAAAGTAATCAAATCCCGCGATAATAAGACGTGAATCAACGGGAATACAAGCTATTGTTTACAAAAGCGAAAATACGAAAATATCTGTGATATCCGAATGATAATAACAGCGAAAATATCCGTGGTATTCCGAATGCTTAATCTCGGAGACGAAAGGATTATGATAGATGTCCGCCATCTTGGAATTTAAAATGTTCGACTGATGCCTTTTTCAATGCTTATACTTAGACTTTGTGGATTATAAATGTATCTCAATATCTTTAAGGAATTTGTTGCATCCTTTACCAATTTACCGTGCCCAATTGCCAGAGTTGTTTTAGTATAATCAAATTCGTAAACACCCAAATACAGCCGTCGGACATTGCCGAGTATATAGCAATGCATTGTGGGATCGCCTAACGATATCGTTTGATCTATTTTTAGCAGTTGCGAATCCATGTATGTATATAAGTCCTTGCCTTTGATCAACAACCAATATGAAAAACTTGCTTCCAGGAAATATAATGCATAGACCTGAAGAGTCTTGAATGCTTTCTTGTTTGTTGTCAAAAAAAATACCATGCCTCTTAACTTTCAAATCATTTCTTCTCCAAGCTTAAATCTCAATACCTTTCTTACATTTTTGTATTTCAAGTTCAGATATTATAGTTAACAAGAAATATTTTTCAAAAAAGATAATCAGCGCTGATACAGTACGAAATTAATGCTATATAGGTGTATAGTTTTCAGACAATGGCAAAGTCAAGCATGATAACACTTGTTACTGGAAATAATTAAATGTTTTGATTTTTGGAAAATATGTACTCAGTGCTCAAGGTTACATTTTCTTCTTTTTTCTCACCAGCTATGTCAGTTATCAAAACTCTTGAGTTTTTTTAGCATGGTTAAAACATTTCAATATTTAATCTTACACTGCTGTAGATTTTGATTATTGCATTATTTTCAGACAATTACGAACAACTGACAATTTCGAATTCTAGCCTAGAATTTCATAACAACAACATTTTTAGCCAATGATAAACTTCCTTTCAGCTGAAATTTTGTATCAAACAATTTCATTGGTTCAAATGTAGGTCAAAATTTTAATACAGCTGCGCCGAAAAAAAATAAGGCTGGTTAATGTTCAAACCATTGTAACTACTGTTTCAATAATACTAGTATCTGATCATGAACAACTGAAACACTAAATAAGATATGAGATTTGAGCTGGAAGACTGAGCTCTGGCCCCAGTTTCACAAAAAAACATACGTTTTTGCTCAAACTCACCTAATTTATTATATCAATCATTTCTATGTTTTATTGTATCTAATTCTGAAGTTGGTATTAAAAGAAGGTACAAATATGGTCTTATAACTGTTTACCACAATTTAAACCTAACAATTATTATTAATCTCTTGATATGGAATAATTGAATAAAAATGATTTGAGTCTGTTGTTGGGAATTTGACTTTTGACTCAAATGAAAAATGAGTTTTGAGACTTAATTTGTCCACCAAACCAAAAACAGTATATAGTATATATAATAGTATATAAGAAAACAAATAGTAACATTCCTAGTCAAAGACGCAAGATTTCTAGACAGAAAAAACACTTGAGTCTATTATTGAGTTTCTACTCAATTTTGTTTGTGAAACTGGGGCCTGGTTTTATAACCTCCGGACCTTGCCTTGATACAGTCCAGTACCATGCATTGCATGAATTTTATATTGTCTGTACCATTGTGCCAATTTGTGTTTGACTTTTGATCATGGATGTTGTTTACAGACAGTGGTACTAGCTTTATTCTAATTGCTTTCATGCACATTTTACCAAAAAAGGAAATTGACCTGTCAGTTGTATGATTTATGTTAGATATTTATACGTTGGAACAATCAACAATGCCTTACAAAGTAATTAGAAAAAGTTGTTTAATATGTTAGAAATCGCTAACAGAAGTGTTTGGAGTCCCCAGGATAATTTAGATGTTTGTGCGGAATAATTATAGTTCTTGCCAGTAAATCAACAATATGAAACATTCTCAATTTTCAGTGGTTAATTTCCTGGTCCTAATTCTGTAGTTATTTTCTTCATAGTTCTTGTGTTATATCCTTAATGTGCTCAGAAGTGCCGACTGAATAATTAGAAACATATTTTTTCACAGCCATAATGTATATACAGTACAACCTCTCCAGAGCGACCCTCTCTTGAACAACCTCCCTTCAACAACAGCATGACTTTTTCCCACTGTACAATTTAACTATCAATTTGACCTCTCTAGAGTGACAACCTGTCAACACCAAATAATTTTGCTACTCCCATAGGGTGTTGCTTTGGAGAGACAGCACTGTACAGTTAGATCTGTTTTAGCGACCACCTCCGAAAAAGGCCACCATGTGAATTAAGACCACCCTATGAATTAAGGCCATCCTGTGAATTAAGGCCATCCTGTGAGTTAAGGCCACCCTGTGAATTAAGGCCATCCTGTGAGTAAAGACCACTCTGTGAATTAAGGCCACCCTGTGAATTAAGGCCACCCATGTGAATTAAGACCACCCTGTGAATCAAGGCCACCATGTGAGTAAATGCATTCTGTTAAAAGACAGCATTGATTGTTCAGAGCAAAATGACTTCTGAATAAAGGCCACCTCTAAACAAGAGCCATGAAATGTCTTTCCCTAAGGTGACCCTTGTCCACAGGTTTGACTGTACAAACAAAAATTATAATCCCTTATTGCATATTTTGATATGATGTATGGTTTTTGAGCTAATTCTCATAAAGTACAACACTCGTCCCACTTGGCTAAGAACATCGGGACAAACCATAATTATGTAGTTTACCGGCTTAGATATTTCTGTGTCTTATAGATATTTTGTTAAAATGATAAAATTTAATGGTCTTATGAAAAATTAATGCTGACACATCACATTTTGTTTAGTGGGGCAATGGGAGGGGTATAAGTTTAGTATAGTGTGTATTTTAAAGGCTCATTAGCTTTTTGAATTTAGTAATTCAGAACCAAAGTCAAGATAAAATAACAGTATTAAAATGTAAGAAATATATTTTATTTTGTTCTAAAACAATATTTACATCATGCCTTTCTTTATAGCCACAAATCATAAAAATGTTGTCAGATGCTTTTTCTTATTTTTTGCAATATTATTGGTGGATAGATCTCTGTGACTGAGGTAGTGAACAGACAAGCATTGGCATCGCTTGCAGCGCTCTTGGCTAAAGTGATAAAATAGCATGGAGTTAACTTTTTCTTTCAACCATACTCTTGTATAAAGAATTTCTGTTTGTGGAGTCTGCTGGCTGTCCATTTGACTGATCTTGTTACTGGGCCAAGAATAGGGAATATTTTCTTTGATAAATCAACATGGCAATAGCAGCATAAATTTGTTGGGGGGGATTTTTATTACAAGATAGGACAATTTCTGTGACTCACTTGTTTCTTAAAGTTGATCTTTTTTGACATTGGCTTTGTGTTGTTAAATTCTGTCAGAAATATTCTAAAAAATCTGCAATTCATTCAGCTTGTATAAAGAAGGCCTAGAATATAAATACAAATGTTTGCCCTAATGTGTCCGACTCGGAAAAATGACTGCAACATCAATTTTTTTCAACTTTTAGATCTAGAATTTTTTAGTCCTCTAAAACCAAGAAATATATCAAATTAATCTGGTTTTGCTTTAGATGTGAATGCTTGGAGTTCAATCCAAGGCCATGGCTGCAGGTTTGATGTCCTCTCAGAGGATTTTCTGGAAGATAATTCTTAATTCATTTTGTTGTTCTTCACACATGTTATCAGAATTGTGTATAGGAACATGCTAATCAGTATAATAATCAAATCATGGAAGTTCAGTAATAGGTTAATGGCAAGATAAGTCTAGCACCAAGTATCAGTGTGAAGTTATTATCGGTTACTTACATTTTGTTGTCAAGGGTGTAGCCCAAAGATAGCTGGATTTTGATGGGAAATCATATCTCTGTTAGGGCATGCAGTCAAACCTGTGTTAGCCGCCACCTTTGAGTAAATGCCATCCTATGAATGAATGCCATTCTTTCAAAACATATTGTCACTGATTATCAAGAACAAAGTGACACCTCCAAGTAAAGGCCACATGTCAATAAAGGCCATTCTTTAACAAAATATCATTACTGTAATTATCTAGGACAAAATGAATTAAGAATATTTATGGTTACCGGTGTAACAGGCCATTTTTCCCCCCTGGCCACTTTTTCCCCCCTGATTTTTTCATTTGTATATCTAAATCTTTCGCTTAACGTCTGTTTGTTTTATATTTACTTTTGTATGTTCATATTTTTGAGTTTATATTTACTTATGTATGTACAAATTTCTGAGTTTATATTTACTTCCTTATGTTCATTTTTCTGTGTGTGTATTTACTTCTGTATGCTCATTTTTCTGAGTTTATACTTTCTAAGTTGATACTTACGTCTGTAAGTTCATATTTCTGAGTTTATATTTGCTTCTATAGTCCATACTTCTGAGTTTATACTTACTTCTGAATGTTCATATTTATGAGCTTATACTTACTTCTGTAAGTTCATATTTCTGAGTTTATATTCACTTCTATAGTCCATACTTCTGAGTTTATACTTACTTCTGAAGGTTCATATTTATGAGTTTATACTTATGTCTTTATGTTTATACTTATGTCTTTATGTTTATATTTCTGATTTTATACTTATGTTTTCATGTTTATATTTCTGAGTTGCCAAGGGTGGAAAAAGTGACCAAAAATGTAACCAATTAATATAATGGTTAGCTTTATTTCAGAATTTAAGTTAGGGGAAAAATTGGCAAAGAGGGTAAAAATTAGCCAATAATGTAAAGTATTTCTGAAGACAGGGGGAAAAGTGACCAAGAGGGTAAACTAGCAAAGAATCATGATGCAATACTGTTATTATAAGGGAAAAAGTGGCCTAGATGGGGAAGAAATGGCCTAGAATCATTATGCAATGCTGTTACTATTAGGGGGGGAAAAGTGGCCAATGGGGGAAGAAATGGCCTAGAATCATAATGCAATACTGTTATTATTAGGGGGGAAAAAGTGGCCTAGGGGGGAAGAAATGGCCTAGAATCATAATGAAATACTGTTATTATTAGGGGGGAAAAAGTGGCCTAGGGGGGAAGAAATGGCCTAGAATCATAATGAAATACTGTTATTATTAGGGGGGAAAAAGTGGCCTAGGGGGGAAGAAATGGCCTAGAATCATAATGAAATACTGTTATTATTAGGGGGGGAAAAGTGGCCAAGGGGGGGGGAGGGAGAAATGGCCTAGGATCATAATGCAATGCTGTTACTATTAGGGGGGAAAAAGTGGCCTAGGGGGGGGGAGAAATGGCCTAGAATCATAATGAAATACTGTTATTATTAGGGGGGGGAAAGTGGCCTAGGGGGGAAGAAATGGCCTAGAATCATAATGCAATACTGTTATTATTAGGGGGGAAAAAGTGGCCTAGGGGGGAAGAAATGGCCTAGAATCATAATGCAATGCTGTGACTATTAGGGGGGAAAAAGTGGCCTAGGGGGGGAAGAAATGGCCTAGAATCATAATGAAATACTGTTATTATTAGGGGGGAAAAAGTGGCCTAGGGGGGAAGAAATGGCCTAGAATCATAATGCAATACCGTTATCATTAGGGGGGGGGGAAGTGGCCAAGGGGGGGGAGAAATGGCCTAGAATCATAATGCAATGCTGTTACTATTAGGGGGGAAAAAGTGGCCTAGGGGGGGGGAGAAATGGCCTAGAATCATAATGCAATACCGTTATCATTAGGGGGGAAAAAGTGGCCTAGGGGGGAAGAAATGGCCTAGAATCATAATGCAATGCTGTTACTATTAGGGGGGAAAAAGTGGCCTAGGGGGGGAAGAAATGGCCTAGAATCATAATGAAATACTGTTATTATTAGGGGGGGAAAAGTGGCCTAGGGGGGGAGAAATGGCCTAGAATCATAATGCAATAAAGTCATTATTAGGGGGAAAAAAGTTGCCCAGGGGGGGAAGAAATGGCCTAGGCCAATCTTTCCCCGGGGGAAAATAGGCCTAGGCCAATCTTTCCCCAGGGGAAAAAAAGGCCTAGGCCAGTCTTTCCCCGGGGGAAAAAAAGGCCTAGGCCAGTCTTTCCCTGGGGAAAAACTGGCCGGGGGAAAAAATAGACTGCTACACCGGTCCTGTCAATAAATGCCACATTTTGTCTTTCACAAGGGTGGCCTTTGTTCACAGGTTTGACAGCAATGTATGTGTATTTTTGTACAGTGATGATTGAGATTGGTTCTGTCTGATGCACTTAATGTTGTTGCTTAAATATGGTGAGTACATCTAGTCAGTGAGGTGATCGGCAGTCAAGTGGATGCAAGTGGCGCCGGACACTAGTCGTGCTAATGCAGGTTTGACTGTTCATCTAGTCAGCTTTGTTATAAAATCTAATTATTAAAAAGATGCCGGTGATATTTAAAACAGAGAAAATGTAAATTAATGCAATTTTTTACCGAGGGCCTTTTATTCTCGTCTGATTCGCAGGAAATTCAATATTTTAGCATCCAATGCAAAATGAATTATTCATTTGATTCATTATACATTTGAATGGGACATCATGAAATAGTAGTGCTGTTGTTGATTTATCACTATTATGGGGTACATTTTGTAGTTTCACCTGTTAATGTGGGCCAGGGTTTAGTATGCTTGATTTGTAACCCAACAATCCGGGTTCCATTCCCGGTAGCGACACTGGTTATACCCTTCCTTGAAAATTTTACAATTTTGATTGGTCTCCACATGTGGATAAGTTGCCGATGCCTTGTGGAACTATAGTACTGGTTAGAATACAGTCCAGGAAAACTATAGGAATCCACTGCAGCTGTATATATTAACTGAAAAAATGAAAACTGTGTTAAACCCATATAAATCATACCAAATCAGCTGATAATGTGTGAGGGGGGGGGGGGGGGGAAGAAACCATCTGTTTTTGTTATTTTGGCAGATCTTTTTTATGCTGGATATTGTAGATTTTGCTGCAAATCAAAACCCTTGTTATTATCTTTTTCTCTTTTTTACATGTCAATTTGTATTATGGAATGCCATTTTGGAAAATTGATGGCCAGCATCAGCTTGGATGTCTGCTTTTCTAGTTCTCATAAAATTCTGTCTAAGTGCTTGTCTGTATAATATTTCTACAAAGGTTGAAATTTTGTAGGCTTTGCTGCAACTTTGATCAGAACAAGTTTAAAGTATAAGCACAACATACTGCTTTAATATTCCTGATGTGTCTCGTCTGTTTCATTACATTGTGTTATAAATCACTGGATACCAATGTCATTATTATTCTATCCTATAAGCCTACATTGATATTCTGTTACATTCTGATGGTATGGTATAATTATATCACACATTGGAGACACAAATTAACTTAGGAAATGTAACAGGGAAGCCATTGTCTATACACTACAACAATATAACAAGATTCCTGACAAATGAGACATTTCCATGACTTATTTCATCTCTAGCGTATGGCAAAGGGTATTGAATTATGCTCATAGATCAGTCTTAAATTTCTATCATTTGATTGGTTGTTTCTGTGATAATATCTAATTTGTTGTTTCTGTGATCACATCTGATTGCAATTGTTTCTGTGATGACATCTGATTGGCTGTTATTGTGATCACTTCTGATTGGCTGTTATTGTGATCACATCTGATTGCAATTGTTTCTGTGATGACATCTGATTGGCTGTTATTGTGATGACATCTGATTGCAATTGTTTCTGTGATGACATCTGATTGGCTGTTATTGTGATCACATCTGATTGCAATTGTTTCTGTGATGACATCTGATTGGCTGTTATTGTGATGACATCTGATTGCAATTGTTTCTGTGATCACTTCTGATTGGCTGTTATTGTGATCACATCTGATTGCAATTGTTTCTGTGATGACATCTGATTGGCTGTTATTGTGATCACTTCTGATTGGCTGTTATTGTGATCACATCTGATTGCAATTGTTTCTGTGATGACATCTGATTGGCTGTTATTGTGATGACATCTGATTGCAATTGTTTCTGTGATCACTTCTGATTGGCTGTTATTGTGATCACATCTGATTGCAATTGTTTCTGTGATGACATCTGATTGGCTGTTATTGTGATCACTTCTGATTGGCTGTTATTGTGATCACATCTGATTGGCTGTTATTGTGATCACATCTGATTGCAATTGTTTCTGTGATGACATCTGATTGGCTGTTATTGTGATCACTTCTGATTGGCTGTTATTGTGATCACTTCTGATTGGCTGTTATTGTGATCACATCTGATTGCAATTGTTTCTGTGATGACATCTGATTGGCTGTTATTGTGATCACTTCTGATTGGCTGTTATTGTGATCACATCTGATTGCAATTGTTTCTGTGATGACATCTGATTGGCTGTTATTGTGATGACATCTGATTGCAATTGTTTCTGTGATGACATCTGATTGGCTGTTATTGTGATCACATCTGATTGCAATTGTTTCTGTGATGACATCTGATTGGCTGTTAGTGTGATCACATCTGATTGCAATTGTTTCTGTGATGACATCTGATTGGCTGTTATTGTGATCACTTCTGATTTGCTGTTATTGTGATCACATCTGATTGGCTGTTATTATGATCCCATCTGATTGCAATTGTTTCTGTGATGACACCTGATTGGCTGTTATTGTGATGACATCTGATTGCAATTGTTTCTGTGATGACATCTGATTGGCTGTTATTGTGATCACATCTGATTGCAATTGTTTCTGTGATGACATCTGATTGGCTGTTAGTGAGATAACATCTGATTGGCTGTTATTGTGATCACATCTGATTGCAATTGTTTCTGTGATGACATCTGATTGGCTGTTAGTGTGATCACATCTGATTGGCTGTTATTGTGATCACATCTGATTTGCTGTTATTGTGATCACATCTGATTGGCTGTTATCATGATCACATCTGATTGCAATTGTTTCTGTGATGACATCTGATTGGCTGTTATTGTGATCACATCTGATTGCAATTGTTTCTGTGATGACATCTGATTGGCTGTTATTGTGATCACTTCTGATTTGCTGTTATTGTGATCACATCTGATTGCAATTGTTTCTGTGATGACATCTGATTGGCTGTTAGTGTGATCAATCTGATTGGCTGTTATTGTGATCACATCTGATTGCAATTGTTTCTGTGATGACATCTGATTGGCTGTTAGTGTGATCACATCTGATTGGCTGTTATTGTGATCACATCTGATTTGCTGTTATTGTGATCACATCTGATTGGCTGTTATTATGATCACATCTGATTGGTTGTTAGTGTGATCACTTCTGATTGGTTGTTAGTGTGATCAATCTGATTGGCTGTTATTGTGATCACATCTGATTGCAATTGTTTCTGTGATGACATCTGATTGGCTGTTATTGTGATCACATCTGATTGGCTGTTATTGTGATTACATCTGATTGGTTGTTTCTGTGATCACATCAAATTGGTTGTTTATGAGATCACATCTGATTGGCTGTTAGTGTGATCACATCTGATTGGCTGTTAGTGTGATCACATCTGATTGGCTGTTATTGTGATTACATCTGATTGGCTGTTAGTGTGATCACATCTGATTGGCTGTTATTGTGATCACATCTGATTGGCTGTTAGTGTGATCACATCTGATTGGCTGTTATTGTGATCACATCTGATTGGCTGTTATTGTGGTCACATCTGATTGGTTGTTAATGTGATCACATCAACTTGGTTGTTTATGAGATCACATCTGATTGGCTGTTAGTGTGATCACATCTGATTGGCTGTTAGTGTGATCACACTGACCCATTCCCCTTTAAGTCATCATGAAGCAATATTTTTATATTCTGATCTGATATCTAAATCCAAGCAGGACAAACACAAACACTGTTAGTTAAAATAGATCGCTTTTACCAGCATTAAGTATGAACAATGGTACCAGTACAATATGAGATTTTTAATTATGTCCTACGATATCTTCACACTTTTTTGAAAATTTCTTTGGCTTCATTTTTGTCTAACTCAGTCCATTATTTCTTGAAATTGTATGCTGGTCTCATTACGCTTCCTGTCAAAACTGTCTTCGTTGTTTAACATTTCATGCTGCGAATTTTGCCTGGATTTTTGCCGACATAACAGATTTCTCAGCATTAAATTTAACGCATTGATATTGTTGGACATTGTGTCAAAAATATCACAGAAGTTTGAAAATCGGAATGGAGGCCAGTCAATCAACGAAGATTTCTGCAGTTGAGTTATATTAGGATAACATCATGCTGTCAAATACAAGCTTAGTCTGATGAATTTTGTTTCATTTGAATATCAATCATACTTAACCAACAAATCTTGGATTATTTTGTTGGTTTGTTACATGAACTCATCAATAAGTTTTTGACTTTGAGAATGATTAGTCAGATATTCAAGTTCAGGTGATAGTCTATCTTAAAAGTTAAAACCAATTTTTGAACTGTTAGAACCTATATTTGGACTTTTTTATGAAATGCATACTGTTTGTTCATTTAGTGTTGTTTTATGGCACATCAGCAACAAATGATCATATAGCATGCAACAAAAAAATAAAACATCAATAGATATGAGTCATGGAATAAAATGATGTATTAATGAGAATGGAGGGTGACTGACATGAATAGATTCAAAATCAAATGGTGCTAACAAAAGTTAACTAAATGCATGTTAAGCTTTATGAGGTTTGCCTCCTTTTTGTAATTGTCAAACTTAAAGACATTGAACCAGGAATGCGAGGCATGTGACTTATGGACCAGAAAGTCCCCTAATTCCACAGTAGGGGGTAATAAAACAGACAGGGTCATTGATAGACTAGCACCTGTTTACATAATCTGTTACTATATGCTTATAAAAACAAAAGCTATTTAGTCATAAACTTATCATCACTGTAAATCAATAAAATTTATTACCCCACTTTTTGACTAGGTGTCAAGTCTACAGACCGTGACCAGACTGGTTTTATCTGATTAGGGGCAATAAAACAATTAAGAGATTAGACCACATGTGGATTTTGGGGGGGGGGTCACTTATATAGTAGCTGTTCAATGTCTTTAAGTGTGTTTTCACTTGATATTTTAGCATTGGGTGTGAGAATGATATTTGAGAGCTGAGATATTTGATGTACAAAGTATGCTGTAGTCTAGTGGACCTCTGCGAAGTTTGTTCGAAGTATGGCCCTGGGGTAAAAATTGGCCCCACCCTGGGGGTCACTTGCTTTTACATCATGTAGGAACAAATTTAAAAAATTTCTTCTTTAATGGCCTTTTTTCTGGTGAGAGATTACAGGCCATCATGAGCATGTAACCAGTAATAAACAATTGTTTGCTTTTTATGTCTCGTTTTATCAATACATTTTCAGTTACGGGGGTATGCTCAGTGCCTACATGAGATTCAAGTATCCAAATGTGGTAACAGGAAGTATAGCCGCTAGTGCCCCAATTAATCTACTGACAGAAACCGTGAACAGAAGTTTTTTCTTTGCTGCCGTTACCAAGGATTTCTCAGAGGCGACCCCACAATGTGAGACAAAAGTGAGAAAAGCATTCGAGCTGTTAGTGGATACTGCGGCACAAGGAATGTCTGGTAACGATCTCAATATTCATGTACTCACACACAAAAGAAAGTGTGCACTTGGTTAAAAGGAATATTTATTTTATTAGCTTGTTTGTTTTCGAAGAAAAAGTCAAGCTATTTTGATCACTGTGGCAGTAGTAATGGTCCTGTGATGGTAAAATTTTAATGAATTCTACACAAAATTTACAGCCGTTTTATATACATCAGTGCCTATAAACATTACACAGAGATTTTGTTATGGTGGCTGATTTATGCCATGTCGTATTTTCGCTTTTTCGCCACAACAAAGCGAAAATACAACAAAGTTTACTTTATCGTATCTTCGTGTTTGCGTATTGTTGTGGCGACAAAGCGAAAATATGACAGATGAAGGGTGACAATACGACACCAAACTTAAGATGTGTCGTGTTTTCGCCTCACATTGTTACATTTTCGCATCTTTGTGTTCCGGTTACGCATGCGCAGGTAGTTTACATAAACCTTATACAAGTTGGTGCGCATGCGCTTGTTCAACCCGGAAGCGAAAATGCAACAATGCGAAAAAGTTGACTTTGTCGTGCTTTTGCATTGTTACTTTTTCACCACGAAAAAGCGAAGATACGACAGATGTAAGGCGAAAACACGACACATTTTTGGTGTCGTATTGTCGCCCTTCATCTGTCGTACTTAATAATAACAATAATGCGAAAATGCAACAATGCAAAGATACGACAAAGTTGACTTTGTCGTATAATCGCTTTGTTGTGGCGAAAAAGCGAAAATACAACATGGCATAAATCAGCCCCCATATTTTGTAGTATTTACTAATTTGTTTAATTACGCTTTTAGTCCATTCTTATATTTTATATATTTAAGGATTGAAGCAGATATCAGAGATGTTTCAGCTGTGTAAACCATTGACTAACAATGATGACTTCTACCACTTGCTTGGATGGATACGTAATTCTTTCACAAATCTAGCCATGTTTGACTATCCATACCCCACAGATTTCTTCAGTAAATTACCAACATATCCAGTTAAAGTTAGTCATCATCCTTATTTTAGAAAAAAAACTATCATATCTTCAAATCTGAGCACTTGCTAAAATATTTTAGATCATATTATAGTGAGGCGTAAAAAAAAATTGTTGTTTCTTGTTATCTGACACGCCCTTTTTTCTTGACGACCCAAGACTTTTTATTATGTAAGGCTCGAGGAACAGTACAACCACTTTCTTTACCTTCCCACATGCTTTCAAGAGCCAAAATAAATATAAATAAAGATTCACAACATACTATCCTATTTTTAATGTTTTAATGAAAGTGAAACTAGAAACAAACAATTACTTTATTAATCTACTGATGTAAATTATATGTAAACAACAACAGAAACTGAAGTATTCCAGTTGGTTTTTTTTAATGGATATTTTCTAAAACCCCTCAATAATGGACCCCTTCCAGACTGGCAGAAAGTCCCGCTTTCTGAGAAATCCGATTTTCATAGAACTTTTGGTTAAATTCCGAAAAAATGGGACTTGAAAAATTTTCAAGTGTTAAACTGTACATGTTAATCAGTCCTGTTGACCTTACTCTATGAAGATCATTTAGAATCTGTTTTACTTAACGATTGTAAGAATAAGTTGCAAAATGAATATTAGTCTTACGGCTAAAAGTACGGTAGTTTCACCTATTTGCACTGGGGATTTGATTTCGTGGATTTCAATAAATAATGAGCTTTCAATAAACCATCGGAAATGTTCAGAAAAGCACCAGAAAACAATACAACTTAAATGCATTATTTTTTATCCAAAATCTAAATCCACGAAATTTCATCCCAATGAAATAACCATTTTAGTAAAAAGCACTAATATTGAGTCCAACAAAATTATATGAAACCACAGTTTTGTAACTTCATGGTTATAATATCCCTGCATTCTGTAGAAATGAATTGTTTTATGATAATACAGGTAGCATGTCAGTATATGGAAGACTCCCTTGATGTGGTATCAGGATTAGCTAAAGCTGCAGGATTGTTCTACAATGGTACTAATGGTGCTGTGCAGTGTTTTGACATCTTTACTGAGTTTGTTGAATGTGCTGATCAGACAGGGTGTGGCGTTGGACCTGACAGTCTGGCCTGGGATTATCAGGTACTGTAATGTTGTTGTGCCTTTGTTGGGAGGGGTGGTAAATATCTTTTTCAATTGGTTTTATGCCGTTTTTCAACAACATTTAAGATAGATTTGGCAGCCGGTTTACCTAACCAATTTTACTGGACAGTATTCTTACCATTACTAACATACCCTTCTGAAACAAGCTGTCAATTTCTCTACATTTTGAGGAAATTTAACATTTTGGTCAAATTTTCATGGAAGCGTAAAACCTCCTGAGACAAGGAATCGAACCCTGGTCACTGAATTTCAAGTCCAGCACGCTAACTACTTGAAAATGGCCACAGCCTAAACATCTTTTTCATTTGAATTTGTGTTAATGTTATGTTGAACAGTGTTATAGAAACATTCACTTTAAGAATATGTAGGTACAAGGCCAGATGATTATAAAACTGATGATCAGTCTCGGCTGTTTTCAAAGAAAAGCTCTAGCCAGCGTGATCACTGCGTCATCAGCATCTGTGCAAGAATTTTAATGTAGCTCATAACTCAGAAACTATAAGAAGTAGCAACATGAAACTTTAAAGGTGGATATATCTCACTGAGGCGATGAAAAGACGAGTGTTGGCACCACTTGCAGTGTTTGTTAAGTTAATCATGATACGACATAATTGATCTTGACATGTATTTAAACATTAATCAGTTCTATCTTTTAAATAATAATACTTAGAAAATGTAATGTAAAGATTTGAGCTCAGGGACTGTTGTCAAGTTATAGAAATTCGGGGTCAGTTCTAACCATGTTCAGTGGTGGCCAAATGGTTTAAGAAGTAATGTCGTACCATAGAATTAGGGGTATAATTGTCCAATGTTGAGTGAAATACTGTCAAACTTGTGAATAAAGGTCATGCTTTGAAAAGACAAAAATTGCCTTAATTGACAGGTGACCCTCATTTGGAGGTCATTTTGTAAATAATCAATGACAGTCTTTAAATGAATGGCCTTTATCTAAAGGGTGGGCTTCATTTGGATGTAACAGCTAACACAGGTATGACTGTATTAACACAATAGTTATAATATTAATACATGTATTTGATATACCACCAGGCATGTACAGAGATCAACCTGGTTACTGGCAGTACCAATGTTACAGATATGTTTCCTAAAATGCCCTGGACTGATGAAATGAGGACCGAATATTGTTATGCGAAATGGAATGTTGTACCACGAGATGATTGGAGTTCTATCCAGTACTGGGGTAAAGGTAAGATCCTTATGAGCTATGCTGTCCTATAATACCCAGAATGGCAGACTGCAAAAGGGACCGGACTGGCATACTTGTTTAAAAGATTGTGTGTTGGTCAGATCAAGAATCTTACAACCTTGGTCGGGCTGTCTTGCGACTTATTTACCTGATGTATGACTTATTTACCTGATGTATGACTTATTTACCTGATGTATACGCATTCAAACTTGTTTACTTTTTTCAGTCTGACAGACTTCCTGTCTGCGTGACGGAATTTTCCAGCTTGTCAGACCGAATGTCTGGCAGATTTTTTTTTTGCCTTTCCCGAAGTCTGTTATGGTTCTCAGTGCTAGTTTCATAGGTCTGTGATGGTATAATTATGGTAAGGCCAAAAAACAAATTGTTTGTTACTGGTTACCCTACATACCCTTTATTTTCCCTGGAATCCTAGACTTTTTATTAGGCCTGAGGAACAGTACAACCACTTTCTCACTTTTTATGTCCACAGGCTTTCAAGAGCAAATCCTAGTTTTTGTTTGTAACCCGACTTAATTGACAGTTGTATATGATTGTGATTATGTAAATGTGATTTTGATTGACGTTTTTTGTCTAAATTACAGCCAATTGATATTTTGTAAGTTGATATCTCCTCAAGTTGTGCCCAGTTTATTCAAAATGCCTCTCACCATTTAGCTTGTTTGTTTTCGAAGAAAAAGTCAAGCTATTGTGATCACTGTGTCGTCTGCTGTGTCTGTGTCAGCATAAAAACTTTAATGTAGTTCATAACTCGGAAACTGTAAGAGGTAGCAACCTACCGGTAGGTGGATAGATCTCACTAAGGCAGTGAACAGATGAGCATTGGCACCACTTGCGACCAAAGGGTCATGTCACATAAAAATATCCTACAAAAAAAAATCTTAAAAAAATAATTTTTATAATTTTTTTTTTATGATATTTTTTTTGTAGGATATTTTTATGTGACATGACCCTTTGCTTACGACACTCTTGTTAATGAGCATGTAATCAGAAACAAACATAATTTTTTATGCCTTACTGAAAACCAGACGTGAGTAAATGTCATGTCCTTTAACTTGTTCTGGTCGATTACATGCTGTGAATTATGGTGCTGCAATTATTGTACCTGATGAGAGAAAGAGCCAATGATCCCAACTGTGATTGACAAGCTAATTCTACTGAGATGAGGCTTAATTGCCAATTTGGGAAATGTAGATCATATTGATGTGTTAAGATTCTGTAACTTATCATATGCATATACGCACAGGCTACCGGCTACTCTATAATACATATATGGTGAAAATTTTTAAAACTTTATTTTGCTGTAATAAAAGATGTTAAAAACATAATATTTGACAGTGTTTTAGAGTGTAAAAAGAATTCCCGGGTAGTAGAGGGTCTGTGGGGGGACCCTCACACACCGGTAGCCTGTGCATATATGGTCAAACATGTGTTAGCAGCCACTTCCGAATAAAGGCTTCCTGTCAATAAAGGCCACATTTTGCCTTTTCCAAGGATGGCTTCTATTCACAGGTTTAACTGTACATGCATTATACAGTGCAATCTCTCTAAAACAACGTCCTTTGGGAGTAGAAAATTATGCTGTTGTTGAGAGGTTGTTACTCTAGAGAGGTTAAATTTATAGTTAAATTGTGCAATGGAAAAATCCTGCTGTTGTCGTAGGGAGATTATTGCTCAAGAGAGGGCTGCTCTAGAGAGGTTGTACTGTATACTAAAATTTGATAACATATTACTTGTAATATTCCCTGTACATATAATGATTGTTTCATGATAATTTTTTTTTTTTTGAAGATTTTATTAAAATTTGGTCATTTAAAGTCCCATTAGCTTTTTGTTATAAAAAAATATGCAAAAAACAAGCAATTGCTAATAATAATTACCGATGGAACGAGTTTTTTTCTTCGAAAAACACTCATTTCGCTGTGATTTTTGCTTTTGTAAACTGGAAATACATAGAGCGCATGATGATATTGAAAAAATATAATAGTGGTTTTGGAAACATTTTTGCTATAAAGTATGCACGGGAGGAAAACACACAGGATTCCTCTCTTATAGAACAAACAGAAACTATTACGACCGTTAAATTTATATGCTTACGGGACTTAAAGCATTATTTGCCAGTGTGAAAAATGAAACAATTGTTGTGCATTGAAGCATGTTTCTGTATGTTAAAAAATTAATATGTATGTACAGACTATTCAAACATTGAGTAAGTGATCTTCATCAAATTTTTAGTAGAATATCATATTATGTTTCATGTATTGTCCTCTTACTAATGCACATTATTTTAATGCATACATGTAAATATGAATTTCATTTTTATCTCCATGGTTACCATTTATTTTCAGACATTAGTTCTGCCACTAACATTGTTTTCTCTAATGGTGACCTTGACCCATGGAGAGGTGGTGGGGTAAGTTGAATTGTAATTTATTTGAACATTTGATGCATTCATTTATGACTTATTTTTCAATATAATGACTTTTTCTTTATCATTAGTACCATACTACTATGTCATAAAATGTTGTAAACACAGTCAAACCTGTGTTAGAAGGCAGCTTCATATAAAGGCCATCCATCCTGTGTTTAAATGTCAATCTTTCAAAAACTGCCGTACATTTTTTAGAATAAAATTACCTCCAAATTAAGATCACCAATGAAGTCCACATTATGTCTTTTCCTAGGGTGCACTTTCTTAACAGGTTTGACTGTATATTATTTTAAATAGCCTAACATAATTGATCAAATTTTTCATGACTTTTACAAAAATTTTGTATTTTCAAAACTGTATTTTATAGCACACTTATCATTTATTTATTAATTAATTATTCATATACATGTGGTCTTTAATGTATAATTTGTTTCCAGGTTTTGACTAACCAGGGATCTGGCATCAAAGCCATCACTATCCAAGGCGGGGCTCATCACTTAGATCTAAGGTAGTATATTATTGCATGCTCTATGTCTGTATGATTGATGTTTAATGGGATATGGTTGAAAATCAACTAAAATTTGTGCTCGATTT
This sequence comes from Lutraria lutraria, assembly GCA_964023205.1. Classification (NCBI taxonomy): domain Eukaryota; kingdom Metazoa; phylum Mollusca; class Bivalvia; order Venerida; family Mactridae; genus Lutraria; species Lutraria lutraria. Next base: position 7,019,931 of record OZ026840.1, read on the forward strand.
TTATACTGAATATAATTTTCTTAATTTTGTAGTTAAGGTTTAGAAATTTAAAATCACTGTGGGTTCGAGCTTAGCTACCGATCATGTCTCTTTATGTGAGAAAGTAGGCAGTTGCTTACTGAGGATGAGAGTCTAGTACTGGTTCTTCCCAGGAGTGATAGTTAGGTGAACTGTCCACCTCATTTGACTCCCGACTGTTGAAAAGGGGCATAAAACTTATTTAAACAAACAATAATGCTTAAAATAAAATCATATATTAATGGTTTGCTGACATACCCTAACTTTTCCCCACAACCTTCGACTTCCAAAAATAATAAATAAAAAGAATTAAGTAAAGATTTGCCCACCTCCCCTATTTTTAATGAGCATGTAACCAGAAACAATCAATTTACTCCCAATAAGAATGGTTTGTTCATTTTTAGCTCACATGTCACAAAGTGAGCTATTAGGATCACTCTCCGTCCGGCGTCGTGTGTCTTTAAACTTTATGTTGTGACCACACTAGGGTCCACATTTTTAGCCCAATTTTAGCAATTTTTTGGGTTAATATCAACAAAATCTCGGACGAGTTCGATATTGGTCCATTTGGGGTCAACAACTAGGTCACCAGGGCCAAATAAGGGAAAACCTTGTGAACACTTTAGAAATAACTGTTTTGACTGCATCTTCATGAAACTTTGTCAGAATGTTTATTTTAATAATATGTAGGTCAAGTTTGAAAATGGGTCATTTCTGTATCGAAATTAGGTCACTAGGGCAAATTGCTGGAAAACCTTGTGAACACTCTAGAAGTCACTGTTTAGATTTCACAGTTATTATTGGATCTTCACCAAACTTTGTCAAATCGTTTGTTTTAATGATATAACGGTCAAGTATAAATATGGGTCATCTGGGGTCAATAACTAGGTCACCAGGTCAAATCTTAGGAAAACTTTGTTAACACTGTAGATGTCACAGTTTTAATTGGATGTTCACCAAACCTTGTCAAAATGTTTGCCTCAATGATATGTTGGTGAAGGATGAACATGGGTCAGCTGGGTTCAAAAACTGGGTCACAAGGTCAAATCTTAGGTAAAAATCTTGTAAAAGCTCTAAATGCCATGGTTTTGATTGGATCTTGGCCAAGCCTTGTCAGATCGTTTGTCTTAATGATATTAAGGACAAGTTCAAATATGGGTCACCTAGGGTCAAAAACCAGGTCACAAGGTCAAATCTTAGGAAAACCTTATTAACACTGTAGATGTCAAATTTTGATTGTATCTTCACCAAACCTAGTCAGACTGTTTGTCTTAATGATATGTAAGACAAATTTGAACATAGGTCGTCTGGGGTCAAAAACTAGGTCACCGGTTCAAAACATTGTTTTAATGAGTGAACAGTGATTGTAATGTGAGCGATATAGGGCTATCTTGGCCCTCTTGTTTCTTGTCAGTTCTAGGTCAATCTAACAATGAAATGTTTATACCGGTATCTCTTCAAACCTGTTCGTATCTTAACTTAAAGAGTAATGTATTTATATTATACAGGGGCCAGAACCCACATGATCCAATCAGTGTGATGGGGGCCAGAGAGGTGGAGAAACAAGCCATCAGAAAATGGATCAATTCATAAATATGACACCGCAATAAATGAACACCAGCACCCAATTGTATAAACATGGGTTAAATTTATCTCATGTTAACCAAAAGTTTTCCGGAAACAAGATGACTACTGCCTTTATTGTACTAAGTGCTAAACGACCATGACAATTCAAACGGGTAAACCGACAAACTGAGGATATTGACGACTTCTTATACAATATCCGACACTTGGGTTAAACCTAATTAGAAATAATTTCTGTTCAAATTTACCCAAAGTTATATACAATGGCTTTACCAAACTTAAATCCAAAATTTAACCTTACCTAAAAATTAACCAATGTTTACACAATTGGGTGCAAAGCAACCAACAAGAGTGATACAATTTCATGGTCTATATACAACAAGAGTGATACAATTCCATGGTCTATATTATTATATTTTTATACTTATGTACTTATTACTTTGCAAGCTTTTTTTGATATTACTGTCAGTGATTGAAATGTACAAGAACAGTCAAATCTGTGAACATAGGCCACCCATTGGAAAGACAGTGTACCCTCACTCACAGAGTGACCTTTATTCAGAGGTGGCCACTAAAACAGGCTTGACTGTATCTGTGTAATGATACCATGTTAAGAAGAGACGGTTTTCATTTTTCATTGAAATGTAATTATAATGGGAAAAAAACTCAAATTAAGTTGCAACGCATTTCGTAATTTAATGCTTCATCAGGCAACTTGTATATTACAGTGATGGTAAATATGTGTGTCAAAGAAAGACCTTTATACACAGGGTGGCCTTAATTCTGATAGATTGAAATGTAATGTAAATCTGTTACCTAATCATTATTTATGATAAAATAATGAAAACTTTGTTCTTAGAAGTTAGAACTAACTGAAAGTAATATGATAGATAGCTTTCTGTGAAGTTTATTAAGGATTCAACTCGACAAGAATAAAATTAAACTTAAATCTAAAATTCAGATACGAAAGTTTGAACATTAATGCTAATATCATATTGATTTTATGAGAACTTTTGATTGTATGCCAGGCTTTTATAAACGTTTTAATTGGAACAAGTTGTTACAGGTAATTAAAATTCATACAGTTTAAACAAGAATCCTGGAATCTATCCATCTCATAAGGACATTCTTAAAAAAATGCTTGTTTAGGGTAACCCTAGCCAGAGAATTTTCAGTGGGTAGGTAGGTAGGAAATTTTTTTTTGCCATCTTTTACATTGAATCCTATGTACCTGTCAAAATGCTATGTATTTAGTATATATACTGAAAAAAGATGAAACCCGATACCAAAAAATTTTGGTAGGGCCAATTTTTAGTACTTTTAATGAGTAGGTAGCTTAACCTTAAACAAACTTTTTTTTTAAGTGTGGCCTTAGTTTAAAAACATTAAGATTTTGTTGTAGTAAGACTATTTTTAATTTAAAGTATGTTGTTTTGCATTGATTGTTGCTGGAAGAATGAACTCATTGTTAAATACAGTCAAACCTCTGAACAAAGGTCACCATTGGAAAAGACACAATATGGCCTTTATTGACAGGTGACCTTTATTATGGGGTCATAAGCTGTTTGGCTGTATATACATAACATTACCATATCAACACGAAGAATGTCATATGGTTGTTCCTGTGTATATAAATTCTGTGTTAAATACTAAATAGCACAAAAATCCTCCGATTTTTTTGATAATGAAAAAGGAATGCATAAGTAACTGACATCACTTCTGGACTGAGATGAATTACAGAATCCCATACCTGTAAGTTATCATTGGTAATGATGTAATTCTACCTGATTTTGTTTTTTGTCATGCATCGGAATGTCACTAATTTTTATGATGAAAACAATTGATTTATTGCACCATTTTTTTTCTCTTAATTGCATTACTCAGTGAAAAGGTGCGCCACATAAAAAAATGTACCTACAAAACAAAATTATTAGAGCATGATACACTCACTGGAAATGTTTAATGTTTGTTCTCAACAGTGTTTTAAAATCAGTTTGAATTACTAAACTGCACAAAAATCCTCCAGTGATAATAAAAAGGAATGTATCTATAACTTTTTGTACTGTGATGAAAAGATGTATTGCATACATTAAAATGTGTGAACAAACGCCACCCTAGGGAAAGAAAAAATGTGGCCTTTATTTACAGATCACATTTATTTGGAGGTCATTTTCTTTTGAATAATTTATGACATTTTTTTAAAAAATGGCCTTTATTCATTGGATGGTCTTTATTCAGAGGTGGCCTTTTTCACAGGTTTGACTGTAATTTCATGGACTTGTTCATGCATGTATATTGGTTTTGGTGATTATATGAGATTATGTATATGTTATTGTGATTTTAAATAACATTCCTACGTATGATAGTGTAATTCTATTATGACTGAGATTTATCATTTTCACTATACTGTACATTTTGTTTTCATGTAAATTTGGATGAAGAATAACTATATATAGTATAACCCCTGAAAACTGGCCCCTTTCCAGACCAAGCAATAAGTCCGGTTTTCTAAGAATTCCAGTTTTTCTGAGAACTTCTGATAAATTCCAAAACAGGGCGACTTCAATATTTGTCCGATTTTCAAAGAATTCTGGTTTTCAGTGATTACACTATATACAGTTGTTTTCCCTTTGCCTAGCTCCACATTATAAATGGTCGGGTTAATGTTTTGCAGTGTTATTTTTTATTATTCAATGCTCATATTTAAAAGATAGAAGGCCCTGACGCAACCAGTGTTTATGTAGGTATTCTTTGTACTAACCAAGTCTCTTTGACTGATATCTGTTTGCTGTTTGATTAAAATTAGAGATGTTTATAGCATCATTAGTAGTACATTGGCCATATTTTTCTTACTAACATGCCATGTGGTAAGGCATAATAACTTATGATATTTGTTCATCATATTTTTCTTTTATGTGAGATTTTCTCCTAGTATTTTCTATATTCCTTTAAAAAACTGAAATACATTATATTCTGAGGTCCTCATTTAAACAGCTTGAGCTAGAACACTACAAAGTTTTCTTCGGGGACTCAAATTAGGCCCTGTTTCACAGTCTAGAAAATACTAGTATGTTTTTGCCTTAAAAAAAATCTCTTCTGTTTTTATATTTTATTTTTCATGACACATTGTTGGTAAGATAGTAAAAGTGACCAGTAGAATAGCTTTTTTCTGTAACCATCAAGGATATAACTTATTGGTAATTAAATGCTGGGAGGATATGATTGTATACTCCTTCATATCAATTTTCCGTTTACCCCTCAAAGTGTTATTTCCCCTTATTCAGGGCCTTACCACCTTTCTCCCAATGGTGAAAATACATGTCATAATTCTGTTTTTAAACATGAATACATACTTAGATCATTAGAAATATATTATTTTCACAATCATGTTGTAATGTCATAATTATACAATGATTGAAAATAATTGCAACATTTTTCTACTCAAATATTTCATCTTTTGTGTTGTGTGCACACATGATAAAAGCTATCTTTTATAATCTACAACAACAAATGTTTCATACAACTGTTCATAAGCACCAGCTACAAGCAAATTTGTACAACAATAAAATTTCAGTCAAACCTCCCCAAATAAAAGCCACCCTGTGAATAAAGGCCACATGTTGTCTTTCCTAAGGATGACCTTTGTTCACAGGTTTGACTGATGTATTTAAAAAAAATATAACAAAAAAAATAACAGTATAAAAATCATTAAATAAGACTTCATATAAAATATGAGGCATATACTATACATCAACTAGTGTCATACTGTCCAATATTTCCAGTAAATCCATTTCACCTTGTGTGTCTTCTTTTCTAACACATTTATCTAAATACTGACAGTTTCTCTTGAAGTCATTATCGGTGATGACCTCTGGACTATTTATAACGTACACAATCTCATTCACCTCGTCTTCGATCTTTTTAATGAACACATTCTTAAATAATTTCTTAATAGTTTGAATCACTGACTTCTTCAATACTTCGTCTCTACACACCAAGTTCAGTATAAATATACCTGTAGATAATAAAGGGTGGTAATTATATCAAGGGAGGAAAATGCACATCAGTGAGATTCCTTTACAATCTCACAACATGACACCGAACTGATAACAAGTGACAGAAGTCACAAAACCAGGATTCCATCTTCCAGACGCTTATCGAAATGTAGGAGTTGCACACATTAGAGCATTTCTTTAACAAACTTCGAATGAAGAGCTATAATTCCGCCAATAACAACACCCAAAATAAACAAAGGGCCATAATTCCACTTAAATTTATCTTATCACAAATCCCTTACAATAAGCTAAGGGGAAAACGGTGCTACCAAAAGTTTAGTCAAAACCCTTATAGAAATGTAAGAGGAGCTGTGAACAAATTAGTATTTCTCTACTTCTTAGATATGCACAAATAAACAAACTTGCCAACTATAACTCTATGAAAGTTTGATCGAAATCCTTTAAGAAATATAGGAGATATAGTTTTATAAAGGAATATTTCATAAATGAACTACAATCATGCAGAATCATTAACAAAAGTAAGGATTAACTTTACCTCCAGGGTATAATGATTCTTCAACATGTTTTAGAAAGCCTGGTTCAACAAACGGCGGAGGAGGACAACTCATGCCAGCTGTGAGGTCTTTACTGTCCACATCTAACATTATCACGTGTCTCTTAGTCACTGAAACAATGTTAACATACTTTGTGTACATACATAACATTGTGTGCAGTCAGTCATAAATATTTCACAGAAAATAATACTGTAGTTTCATTTATTTTCGTTGGGCTCAATTTTCGTGGTTTTAACTAAAATGGCTATTTCGTGGGGACATAGATTCGTGGATTTTGATTTTGGAAAAGAAATGCATTATCTCTGCATTCAAATTCGTGGGGATTTGATTTCGTGGATGAGCCAACTCATGAAATCCACGAAATTAAATCCCCAACGAAAACTAATGATTCCACAGTATGTAAAGTAAAGCAAATAAACATTATAGCACAAGAAATGCTACAAAACCAGTTTTTCAACATTTTACTGATCAAAAACCATTTAGCAATATTTTTCAGTGACCTAGAACTAAGCCGTAAACTACCAGATACATCCTAAGCAAGGATTCCGTAACAACTTGCTACATTCCAAGTTTGAAGTTTGACGGCAATATGAACTAAAGTTACCAAATCATTTAACCACCCAATCATCTTACTTTGTTTAAAACTTGGTTATTTATTTATTTGGGTTTAATGCTGTTTTGCAACGATTTTTTCATTTGTATCAGGTGGCTGATTTACCCAATCAGTCAGTACTAACTTTTCCTTCCATAAGAAGCCACAACTCCACATGTGGTGGAAAATCAACATTATTGTCAAACTTTCATGGAAGGGTTTGACCTGTTGAAATTAGGTATCAAACCCGGATTGGCGGGTCACAAATCCAGCGCACTAACCACCTGACGACTGCCGCGTCCTTGAAAAACTGGGCTAAGAAATCAACGATGTGTAATAAAATATTAAAATATGTAATCAAAATGAACCTTTTTCGTTTTCAATGTATTTTAGACCATCAGCCACATGGACTTTCAGTTTAGCATCAGGTTTGAAACCAAACCATTTTGTTGCTATGGTAACCATTTCTGGATCAATATCTACCACATCAAGATTTATCTGAAATAACAAGTGAAAATTGATGAAATAATACATTCATAATCTGTACAAGATGTTCTTTATTTCATCAGATTTAACGCCATTTTCAACATTATTTCAGTCGCGTATCATGACGAAGTTATCTACAAAAGATCGGTGGTGACATTTCAACTTCAAGATTTCAAAACATGGAATAATGATGTTGAAATCGAAGAAAAATTATGAAACTTTGAAGAAAAATCTTGAAATCAAAATTTTCACGATTTTTCTTCAATTTCAACTTCATTATATCATGTGTTGAAATTGTGAAATCTTGAAGCTGAAATGTCACCACCGGTCTTTCCTAGTTATCCTAGATTTCATTTAGGCCTTAACAAGTACTAACCACATTAAATCTGCAAGCAACTGCCAAGCTACCTCACATAATTCAGAGGTGGGGGACAATTTAATATAGGATATAATATCTTTAGACAAATTTGTCACGGACAGTGTGAGCCTTGCCTGCATTTGAACACACAACCTCTTGAACAGTAGAACATTGCTCTCACCACTGAGCTAACCAGATGGGCTCACATGATTTTTTAGGAATATCACACTGACTGGTAATGCAGAATGAACAATGCCGAGGCCAGGGTCCAGTGCACTTGACGACTAGACTTGTAACCTGGCCAGCCTGGTTCAAATCCTGGTAGCAGCAGGTCATACCCTTCCATGAAAATTTGACAATAATGTTCATTTTCTTTCAGAAAGAGAATTAGTCATCTTGCAGAAGGGTAAGTTAGTACTGGTTAGAACACAGAATGTGGTTAGGTGGACCAGCCACTATTCCTAATTTAAATATCACTGATTAGCACTGTTAAACCCACTTGAAAAAATAGACCGGTAAGTCTTAATACATCACCCAGGGAAGAACCAGTACTAAACTCCCATGCTCCGTAAGCAATTGCCTACTTTTTCACATAAAGAGACTCAGTAGCAGGGCTCGAACCCATGACCCTCCATCAAAAAGAGGTTACAGTGATTTGAAGTCGGCGACTTTAACCACTCAACCATGCAGGCTATTAGACATCATCTTAATAAAACTTAGTGGTGAATATAGAAAATATGGAATTTAGATTTAAATTCAAACTTTATAAACCTCAGACCTCATGTTCTAAGATGGCAACTGAAGCTGAGGCAAAGTACATGATATAGGTTACCTGAGGGAAAACTTGATGAATGAATGTTGGCAAGCCACCACCACCAAGTCCAACCAATAATACTGACAAATTGTTATCTGAAATCACATATAAATCAACATTATATGACAGAAGATAAATAGAATAGAATGAAAACAAGAGTGCCAGGTCACAAAATACGCCCGTCAAGGGCCATAACTCAGACATGCCTAGGCCGATTGGGCTGGTTATCAAACTTGACCCAGATCTCATAGCAATAAACATTTCCTTTAAGTTTGGTGAGGATCCGAATAAAACTATTTGAATTAGAGAGTGGACACCGTTGTGGACGCTGCCCACCAAACCCGCCGTGGGTGACCCGTTTTTCCAATGGGCATATAAAAATCGAAGTTTGATCAGCTTTAATCAAATCAAGTATCTTACATACTTGTTCTCAAATTTTACCACACTCAATATTATACCATATAGGTTTTATACACCGACTCCTCAAAGTCTCACAATAATCTTGTTCAAGGAAATTCATGGAATTTCTTCAGATGCTGAGCTGAATATTTATATCAAACACAAACTTGAAGTTTTATGATTAAATCCACATGGAATACAAACCAAGGCCACAATCACATCTCTTTATAAAACATAGACTATCAATTCTAGCAATCCGACAGGAGAGTGTTTCAATTAAATAATGCTTTCATATAAATCACACATGCAGTAGTTGCAGAACAAAATCTATGAAATTAAATTCACATCCAGTGGAAGCCTGTCAGAATAAACTGGATTTAATTTACATGATTTTGATTTCATTTCAAATCAACCAACGTAAAGAATAAATCAATTTGTTGTTTTCCTTTTTTTAGTTTTTTTTTAGCTTTATGTCCCTTTTCATCAGTCAGAGTCATATGAGGCAGACAGTTCACTTGACCATCTTACCTGGGAAGAACCAGTACTAGATTCCCCATTCTACGTAAGCGACTGCCTACTTTCTCACATAAAAAGACATGGTCGGTAGCTGGGCTTGAACCCATGACCCTCTGGAGGTGGGTCTTAATTTGTTGAAATTTCATACTTGCAATAAATGACAAAGATAGTTCAAGGACCAATCATCACATACTAATATTACATGATAAGCAAATTTAATACAATGAACCATTGACGTAAATAACAGACATATACATAAACCAACCTATTAGGGAAATAAACTGTTCACATTGGACCCAGGCTAGACCAGCTACCATGGAAATATGATGTTGACAAGCAAGATAACTCTTATCAACATTAACAGTGAGTTGTTTCCCTTTGCCTTTCTTCTTTTTGGAAACTGAAAGTCAAAACACTGAATGTACTTATGGAACCTGAACTTACAGATGTGCACTGCAATATGAAATGGAAAATAGTTTAACAACTGCATGCAGATGTAGATAAATGTAGTATTTAGGTCTAAAAACAACACAAAATAAGTTATATTTACTGTAAACAGTACCAAAATATTCTTCTAGTAAAAACAAAATGTCACAGCAATTCAATACTATTTCTTACAATCTAACATAATGAATATCAGAGTGAATTGAGATGGAAGCATAATTTTGTGCACCAAAACATGACCAATACACAAATTTCTTTATTGTAATTCTGAGAGTTCACAAGACATCTTTTTTATCAAATACAGTACAATTTCTCCAGAGGGACGCTTTCTTGAGCAACAATCTTCCTTCAAAAAACAGCATATTTTTTTCCCACTGCACGATTTAGCTATCAATTTAACCTCTCTAGAGTATTAACCTCTAAAAACCAACATAATTTTGCTACTCCCAAAGAGTGTTGTTTAAGAGAGGTTGCACTATATTACCGCCTTTCAGATTATAAGATCTCTGTATTATCACAAAATTAATGTATTACTAAAGAATGAGTAGACTCACCAGCTTAAATTTGATTAAACAATCACAATGATAATTATCTCTGAAATAACTAACCAGTTATTAGCCGAGCTTCCGACTGAATGGTGTTCTGGTTGGCGAGGAATACGAGTCGTCTAAACGTAACCCCACCATGACCTTCGACCTCTTCTATAATATAATCACCACTCATCTCACTGTGTCCACGTTCACACGTTTTCCTCGATCCAATATCATTACCCATAGACAAAAAAGGTACCTGAAAAAATACAATATAACCAAATTCTACCAGGCACTTAATTATCGAATCAATTGTACAGATAATTTGTAATATGTCTCATTTTTACAAGTTGTAGTAATATTTTCAGTGTCCCCATCCCAACCACCGAATCAAGTACCGTGTAAGAAAAATCACATGAAAGGGGTGAAGCGTGTATTGGTGCTTTACACCAGGTACAATTAAGAACCAGGAAAAAATATTTGAAAAATAAGAGTAGGGATATAAATGCCTGGTTCTCCTGTATCATATCAACCCTCTCTCTAGGGTGATAAGAATTATTTTGGACTTATTCCTGTATCTTATCTCTCACCTCTGTGGGCCGGCTTTGAAATCACAATAGCTAACGAATGATCCATTAAACAACAGATAAACAAACGTATGAGTTATAAAAACGAACACATTCCATCAACTAGTAGCAATAAATATACAATTGATACCACTGATTTACATATCTCATGGTAAAGTTTATTTTATCAAATCAGTTCTCAAACTCCAGTGTATCAGCTCAGACTACAACATTTTTTTAAGTATTATTTATACTTTGGTCAGACTAAAAATACCTCTATCTATTATCTTCACAGGCTCATGTCAGTGTTTGAAAAAAATAGATATTGTCCTGTTCGATTCCCGATCGTGACAGGTCATATCCTTCCATGAAAATTTGACAACAATGTCCATTTTCCTCCACATGTGGAAAAGCTGCCAGTTCCTAGTGGAAAGGTAAGTTAGTACTGGATAGAATTATTTCCAGGAAAACTTGTTAGATTAATCAACCAACGTATATAACTGAAATTTGTTGAAAAAAAATGGCTTTAAACCCAAATAAGCTTACCTTGGTACCATATTTAAAATCAGGGGGAGATAACTCCATAACTTTGGCAGATAACTCTTTTTGTATAGCATCAAGATCTGTGTAAGCATGGTTCCTATCTAAAGCCACAACCACTAGTCTCTCAAAACCAGCACTTTTGGACAACTGTTCACGTCCCGGTTTAGTTGTAAACATCCATTCTGTTTCTCTAGATAAAAGAAAATGTTTCCAGTAACTGTAAACTGTAAAACCCATAAAGAATTAGCATCCTAGGTAAAACAAAAACCTTCATCTGAGGTAGTCATCATTAGCAAAGACCACACTTGGTATGTAGTCAAAAGGTACCTTTACAAATGGTCTATATACTGTAGAACTGGTTTTATTCGCGTTGGTTTTATTTTCGCTAATATTCGCGAATCGAATACCTCGCTCAAGTTGATTGTATAAAAAGAGGCCAAAAATAGTTGGGTATGGCCGTTTATTTAGTAGGAAGCTTTACCTCAAACACACTACATGTGGTTTTTAAGGATGGCTTTACCTATCTGTACTTGTCAGTTCTTCTACATTACCTAAGCGATTAATAATAACTCCCATGGGTTGTGAGAATTAGAGTTCAATCCATGAAGACAAAGTCCAAAAAATAATCGAACAACTAGTACATCATCATAATTACCTCCCCTGAGGGACAATAAATATTGCAAATTTATTGTCGAGTTTTGATGAAGAATCTATGATAGTTAGAGTGTATCTGGGTGAAGTGGTTGCATCATCATATAAAGAAAGAGACAGTTGATCATCCGTGACTTTCCTGGAAAATAAGATTATAAAAAAAGCTTTACTCAAGTCACTGATTTAGTTTTCAGAACAAAAATTATCAGATAAAGACTCAAAAATGGTTAAGTATAAACAGTCGTACCTGTTTAAGCGGTCTACCTCCAAATAAAGCCCCCCCCCCCCCCTGAAAAAAGGTAATTCGTAAAAAATTTGTCATTGACTATTTATAACAAAATGACCTCCGAATAAAGGCCACCTATCAATAAAGGTCACATTCTGTCTATCCAAAGGGTGGCCTATATTCACAGGTTTAACTGTACCACTCTCTCATCATCCTTTTGTACTTCAAAGTAAAGTCTAGGTTTTGTTTAAATGGATTAAAAACCAAAATTTCAAAACCAATTAGAACCTATCATACCAGTAAGTATAATGAATATAACTTTTTTATAAGACAATAAAATTTTAAACTAAGAGCACAGACATATGTTTTCGACAGATATCAAAACTTTCAAAGTAATTTTACATATTTCTAACTTTGTAAATGCTAACTACTAGTATGATATAAATAATCAGGCTTACTTTGTAGAAATTCTTTGTCTTATCACAGAATAATATTGCAATTCCTTCACGACATTAATTAAACCTTCGACCGAAGAAAATCTCTCTAACTTGTCTTCCAACGAACAAATCTCCAGTATCTACAAAAGTGATTAAGTATTAAACAAAGTACTGCATACTGAAAATGCAAATATACATGTTCAATATAAAACACATAAAATAACAGATAAAATTTAATGCAGTAGATGAACAACTCATTTCCAGACATGAATTTATTAAATGTCCATCAGTTGTTTATCGGCCCATTTCACAGCTATGGTCATTTTAGAGCCACCCTAAAGAGGGGAAGATAAGATACAGGAGAACCAGGCATTTACATCCCTTCTCTTAATTGAGTAGTTTTATTAAATGTATATCTGTTGTTTAATGCCCCATTCTCGGGCCTAGGGTAAAGCACCAATACATCCCTCACTTTTTTACCTGTGATTTTCTAGAAGTTTAAATGTACATACTATACTGTGACGTACCTGTGGAAGTTTAGGGTTGGGTTTAAATTTAGTAAATATTAGAGCAAAAACTGGCATATGGAAATCTTTGTCACTGTTCCCCGACTCCTCCGTGTGAATTCTATGTATTCTGACAGCCCAACCTCTGCAAAATATAAAACAAATATAATACAATGTACAATAAAGATACTGATCAAACTATGAAAACATTGAAGGTAGATTATAATATCAGATAACACTGGCCCTCATATTTCCTATCAACTTTCAATTCTTTATATTAAGCCTTAAATTGAAGATACTCCAAGATAACATGATGGTATTTTTTACCCAAATTTATTTGAACAACTGATATACTTCCTCAAACTGTACTGTTAAAACCAACTGAACATATTCACTATTCACTTTTTCTATGTTAAAAAATTTACTTGTCTATTTGATACCATTGCGTCATATTTATATGATTATGGTTTAATAAAGTTAAAATAGAAGCAGAAGTTGTATTAATCATCACATATTATCAATTAAATGTTTGTAATATCAGGTATCTGACAGCAACATGTTGTTTTCAGCTGTACAGGATTGATGGCCATGGTTTTTAACTTTAATGGTTACAAACAAAGAAATTAAGCAATTCTGCAGGTCATTTGTACAATATTTTTTTATAAAAAATGTCCCCAATGAAAAATAAAATTCAGCTGAAGGGGAATTTTATATACATTATAGGGGAAAACATATTTTTAGACAGGAGAATGAGGCCTTATTTCCACCTAAATCAGTTTTCCCCCCAAAAAACACTGTCTGAGAATAACTTAAACTTTACCTTTCAGCAAAGAAATGTATAATTTTATGCAAGATATGCTCCTGTAGTAGAGATATACAAACATATCGGCCCATCAGTTTCAATACTCGGTTTATCTCATCAAACATCTTCTCCACATCGCTTACAACTTTGTCAGAGTTGTCTACCATCAATGCATCTAATGTACCTTTATCCAGAACAACACTGAACTCACCATCAGTGAATTCCATCTAAATACAAGAAATAACGATTAACAGATGTTTAATTATAAAACACAAAAGCAGTAAAATTCTGAAAATTGTAGTCTTCGAGGTAAGAACCCAAGTCATGGATAAGCAAAATTATTTTGGGCAGGCTAAATTAACTAGCATATAGACATGTACTCTAAAATGTGTGAACAAGTCACTCTTGGGAAACTTCCGAAAGACATTATCCGGCCTTTATTCAAATTATTTTATTTTTTTGTTTTTGGAAGTTTCAATGGGGAATTTTTGTCTGTGAATTGGGGAAAAGATACAAATTTTCAATTGGGAATATGACCAAATATCGGCTATAAAATTAGCCAAAAATACCTGAAGCGAATAAATCCTACAGACACACTTCAGATGTGAGGTGAACAAAATTACCCATAATGACTAACAGATACAATTTCTGTCATCATGATGCTAGTGATTGCAGACAGTAAAATATTTTAGATTTTAACGTACATTAAGCACATCCATTTTCAAAAACTTCATATCAGGTCTTTGTCGTTCATTTTTCTCCAACATCTGTCGAATAACTGTATCGCTTATATCTACATTCACAATCTGATGGTGTCCAACATCATACAGGTCAGCACTGAGCTGTGAGTTACCACAACCGATCATCAAAATCTTGTCCTGGGTTTTAACATATTTATGTAACACCCCACATAGTTCTGGATATTCACCATACCTGCATAAAATCAAAATCTAATTAGAAAAAAGCTACACCACAGTGTACAAAAGTGAAGTGCAAATTAAGGTTCATTCAGGAAGTTATCTCAACAGCGAATATCATTTGCACTTTCAGGACAGCCCTTTTATATGGCAAATTTAAATCGGCCCCATTCCCCTAGATGAATAGTATGTATTTTCCCCCAAATTTGAAGAGAAATTCCCCAACCTTTTTACACTGTGCTTGTTTGCATTGTATATTTTCCCCAATTTGCCTATTTTTGAAGCAAAATTACGGTTGTAAAGGCCCTGCCACCCTTCCCCAAAACCTTAAAAAAAGGGCTGTGCCAGCACAGCTAGGATGACATCCCATTTAAGTGTGAAATAGTGTCCAAATAGTCATTAGAAAAATATGGTTATTTTCCGAGGGGAAGATGCTATTTGATGCATTGTCACTTTCTTAAGCAAGCTTAATTCTACCAGCACTGTCACTGGTTATTTAACTACTTATATCAAGAAGCAAGCCTATCAATTCGGCTATCCTGTTTGGTTGATTTCCTCACCAACTTCGGAATCACCATCCTTTTAGGCTTCTAGAATTGGGACGCGGCCAAATAAAAAATATCTTTGTCGATTAATTTGTTTGACAATAAGACTGATCAAAACTGATAAAAACTACATGAATCTAAACTTCACTATGAGTATGGAATGATGTAATAAAAATATACCATTCAAATGCTTTTGCTCCTCTTTTCTTGAAGAATTTTTCCCAATATTCAGGTTTGACAAAATCATGATGATCTTTTGGTAACAAACTCATCGTGAAACATAAAATACTTTTTTAGAACACAAAAATATGTACATTGGCTGTAAAATTAGGTCAAAACAACGCGACACTATCACCATGAAGCGTAATTACTGAAAATTAAAGAAAGTGAAAAAGCACACTTTTTGGGCCAATAACACGAGGAATAGTTTATGTCAACACCGGTTAAGTATTTTGAGTTTCCTCCCTTTGTTATCTTCTAAGCTGGTTCCCGTTCTATGCTGAAGTGCTAGATTAATCTGGATTACCTGCCCCTCACTGCTACCAGAGACGTATATATACGTCTCTGCTGCTACTATCTAAAATAGTAAGTACACGCCAGGAATCAGGCTACATATAGACCTATAGTAAGGGACTTTGTTTAATTGAATCAGTGATTTATTTATTTAGTGTCCCTGAATTGAATATATGAATATATCTATCATAAACAGACACATTAATCTAATTTATGCCAAATTTAGATTATTTAATAGAAAATTCCTGTTTCAATAAAAAAGCACTTGAATTAGGCCTGCATGCTGATGAACGCATTTATAAATCTGGGTCTCTCAAATTCTATTTGAGTGACCCTGATTAAATGAGGACCAAAATCAGAGGCAGAGCTAGGATTTCAGGCTGGAGGGGGGCATGATATTCATGAATTGAATAGTCGATTGCTATTTCATTCCTAAGAGATTCTATGGGGGGATGCCGGCCTGGTGCAAAATATTGACAGGTGCGTTATACTAGTACAAGTGTTTACAATCAGTTGTTTACAACAATAAAATTTTCTTCTGAAAAATTAGGTAATCTATTACAGTACAACCTCTCTAGAGCAACTACCTCTCCAGAGCAGCCCTCTGTAGAGCAACAACCTCTCTATAACAACACACTAAAATTTTCCCTAAGCTGATATTTATCATAAATTTAACCTCTGAAGAGTAATAACCTCTAAACAATTGCCTATAGTTGAAGCTCCCACAGGGTGTTGCTCTACAGATGTTGTATTGTAGTTATTAAACCCTGCCATGGGTTTCCTCAAGCTGAACGTCAGGATTTGTAAATATATCCCTAAATTTCTGAACTGCAATTTTCATTGCATAGGATTTGGAAGAGGCAATGTGTAACTTGAATTCCATTTATTTTATCTTTATCAAATCACATCCTTATGCATGTAGGTATTTTTACTCCATGTATAGATCTATACACGGAGTAAAAATACCGAGATAATATTCCCACTGCACTTAGTCTTCAATTTCTATATGTCAACCAGGAAGATTGATTAAAGGTCAAACTATATATTTACAAGTACTTCAAATTATCTTACCTCAAGTAGACTTATGACAAACTGTACAGTCATACCTGTGAACAAAGGCCACCTTAGGGAAAGACATAATGTGACCTTCATTAATTGACAGGTAGCCTTTATTTGGAGGTTGTTTTGTTCTAAATAATCAATAATGGGTTTCAAAAGAACGGCCTTTATTCACATGGTAGCCTTATTCGGAGGTGGCCACTAACACAGGTTTGACAGTATAATAGTTTTTTTTCATGCATGGAAAATTTCACAGTTTCAATCAAAATCTAATTCTTTATTTTAAATTATCATTAAATTCTTTGCAATTTTAGTTTTTTTTGCAATTTCTTTTTTTTTAAATCCATTTTTGTACTTGTAAATATAGCAAAACTTTTGGACATGTGGACAAAACATAATTATATGATACAAACATGAATTCACCAGGGACCTTGATCTGAATAAAAACAGATGAAACAGTCTTTGTTCCATTTATTGTTCATATTGAATAACATATGAGTCACCAACATTCATTCTTATATTGGAAACTTGTATTTTAACAATAACACAAAATGGAGCAGGAAACAAAAAGCCGATTTAACAGAAAACAAGAAAATGTAAATACACTCCAACCATTGCAATGAGCATGAAATAAAACCTTGTTCAAAGAAGATTATATAATTATTATATAGTGATAAATAAAGGCCCCTTAACATATTTTAGGGGCTCAATTCCCTTTGAAAAATCTGAATGGTTAAAAAATATGAAAGGTCAAACAAAAACTAGTAGAACATAAAAGGACTTAACCCTTAAAGGGACATACCCTACAACTGACAAACATTCTGTGAAAGTGTAAACATGTGCTATATGTATATGTAAAACAATATATAATGGATAATTGCAGGAAGAACATGGGTCATAAAATGACTAGTGTCGGTACTAGCCGCAAAAAAACATAGCTATGAATAATAAATCACTTCCACCCAAAAATTTCCATGACTAAATGTATGTGTCACAAATAGATATTTTTATGATTTTATTTTTAATTGGATGAATTTTTGGCTGAAACTTTCTTCGTCGGCTTTTTTCTTTACAAGCTTCTAATTTATCATCATTTTGCCTTAATTCTAAATGCACCAAGTTGTAGGGTATGTCCCTTTAAATTGTAATAACATAATCTTATATAAAATACCACCTATTTAATATTATACTAACATGTTCGATTACAAAGGATATGTTGAGCACAGCTGACCCCAAATTAGCTGGTTAATTATTACGGTGTGGTGCTTATTATATTCAGGTGGTTGCTAAAGACAAAACAATAACCAACACAAAATGTTTGATAATAAAATAATCATGTTAAAGCAGTATTGTGTAATTTTATTAAATTGTCAAACTGCATAATTTTAGTCAATGCTTGCACTTATTTTTTAGCTAAATCGATGAGATTCGATTACTTCCATACAATGTCCGTTATACATTAATTTTCATTATACAAATGTACCGGTGTCAAATGTACATGTATTTAGCGATTGGCTACATAATGTTATATAATGGAACATTCCCTAACGGTAAAATAAACGAAAACTATTGAGTGGTGCGAAACTAAAAATAATCGCATCCAGCGACTGTAATTATTCAGCTTTAACAGTCTAATAAAATCGCGCTATGTCATCAGCTTTTTTACAGAAGAGTCCATATGAAACATGGATACTTTAAGCATTAAGTCATTTGTAAACAGATGATTGACCGAGATTTTCTATTAATACAAATTATTATCACTACTGAACCATTCCAATAATCTTATAGGCTATTGAAAAAACAGAAAAAAATAAAACAGCAAAGAAATGAGAACGAGCATTTATTAAAAAGACTCTAAAAACATTTACTTGTATACTTTATAATATAATATTAAATCATTTACTAGTATACAGTTGCAATGAATGAAACAATTGAAAATTGGTGATCACATAACAATATAAGTGGAAACAATTTCAAGCTTTCATTTACATCTAATTCCAACAAAAACGAAAGCATGATCATGGATTATCAACAAATACTTCTATAATGATAATCAAAATTCTTTAAGAATATGACTAAATAGCCCTCGATCCCTCTAATTTCGGCTATAATTGTAATTAAATTAATAGGAGCTGTATCTTATTCTCTCCACCCTGTCCTTCTAGTCAGACAAAAAATAAATTTAGCCTGCCTGGTCTATAATAATTTCCTATGGGCCTCTTAATAAATACCTCCCTCGTACACTACATTTTATAATTATTACTATCTTTATATTCTTCCAAGTTAATGACTAAACAAGTTTTGGATGCATTAGCTATGTATTTATAGTGTGTCACAAGGTTTGAGTCACACAATGTTTAATTTTCTCAAAAGAGGCTTCAGGCTGAGGCTTAAGATCAATAAAGAATATTCAGTGAGTTTGAAAACGTTTTAACAATTAATGACTAGGTATTAATACTGTAACAAATTAGCAACAAACAGCACTTCTATATCAATTACATAGTCTACAATGTCTAGCTAGTTGATATACAGGATATTTCATAAATGTCATCAAAAACAATATCTATAACAGTGTAAAAGGTGTGACATGCAAAATGATTGCCTAAAAAATATGAACTTTCTTGATAATATGCTATAATTGGAAAAGACATAAAAAACTTAATAATAGCACTTAATTATAAAATTCAAAACTGTCATCTTTTGAATTTGCAATGCCCAATTCCCATGAAGTAGATATTATGACTGGGTGAGGTCATCCTAGGCTTGTGTCCACATGACCCCAAACATTGACCCATAGGTAGGTAGGAAGGCATTTTTTTGGGGGGGGGGGGGAACATTATTATATACATTAGTATTGATTAACAGAAACTGGAATAAAAGAACAAAGAAAATATTCAAAGTACTGAAAGTACTCATGGAAACTGAACTTACATAGACTTGCACTGCAACATGTAACAAGAACTAGTTTAGCAATTGCATGGCAGATGCAGATAAACATCTTATAAACTTATATCCGCATAAAAATTCATGCACGCTGACAAGGACTTATACACATACATGGATTCGCAACTTCCGTATTAACAGTTTAAAGTAATCAAATCCCGCGATAATAAGACATGAATCAACGGGAATACAAGCTATTTTTTACAAAAGCGAAAATACGAAAAAATCCGTGATATCCGAATGATAATAACAGCGAAAATATCCGTGGTATTCTGAATGTTTAATCTCGGAGACGAAAGGATCATAATAGATGTCCGCCATCTTGGAATTTAAAATGTTCGACTGATGCCTTTTTCGATGCTTATACTTAGACTTTGTGGATTATAAAATGTATCTCAATATCTTTAAGGAATTTGTTGCATCCTTTACCAATTTCCCGTGCCCAATTGCCAGAGTTTTATTAGTATAATCAAATTCGTAAACACCCAAATACAGCTGTCGGACATTGCCGAGTATATAGCAATGCATTGTGGGATTGCCGAACGATATTGTTTGATCTATTTTTAGCAGTTGCGAATCCATGTATGTATATAAGTCCTTGACGCTGAGCAAGCGACGGCTATGGAAAGCTGAAATTTTGTTCAGTTTCCAAGGATTGTAAAAATCACTAAAGGTATTTTGAGACAGGAGATTGTTGAATGAGTGGTCACATTACTGCAATCTAACAACTGTTTAAGGAATGTCTGATGTAAAAAATCTTAGGTTATTAATTTTGACTTTTATCTCCGAATCACACAATTACTGCAGGAAGTTGTTAACAGGAGAAACAAGAAGTGTTCATAAATATAACCTACATGTATACATTGCTGACCAACCAAGTTGGAATTAAAAGCTCAAGATAAAACCTCACGATGGCATGTGTACATACATGTACATGGGGCCTAAAAATTGTTTGTTTCTGGATACCAGATCTATCCTAGTTATCCCTGTGACACTAGACTTCTTGTTATGCCTGAAGAACAGTTCATCCGTTTTCTCACTTTTTTTACCTTTCTACATGCTCTCAAGAGCCGAAAAATCCTAAACCAACTTACCCTATTCTTAATGAGCATATAACCAGAAACAAACAGATCTTTGAGGCCTTAAAATTACCACACAGTCAAGTATTGTGGTTATGTAAACAATTCATTTATACATTAAATGTACAACATGATTTCTTTGTATGAATGACAAAATAACACATTTCTTTAATAACATTTAAATTTATGAAGTACCAGTCGATCATACATTAGATATTAGCAGCAGTATTATGTTCTGTAGAACTTAATACATTTATGTTATATTAAAACATTCCGGCATAAAGACATTATCCACCTAATTCAAACTGATTTACAGATCATAAATTGTACTAAAACACACACTTGAAAAAGTTGTATAAATAATATAAAATCATAAACATATAAACTCAGAAACATATAACATCTTGCACAATAAACAAAAAATAAATACAAAAATGAAGGAAATAACTTAAATAATACAATCAAGATAATACATGTATAATAAAATGAATTCAGAAGAAAATATGATATGCAAAATGTTGTGATTTAATTGTTCAATATGATCTATTTTCATTTGAACTTTTATTTAAATATACAGTACAAACTCTACAAAGCAACACCCTTTAGGAGATGCATAATTATGTTGTTGTTGAGAGGTTGTTGCTCTAGAGAGGTTAAATTAATATAAAATTAACAGTTAAATGGTACAGTTGGGAAAAATCATACTGTTGTTGAAGGGAGATTGTTGCTCAAAAGAGGGCCACTCTGGAGAGGTTGTACTGTATATTTTTGTTGGCTCTTATTGTCAGTCTACAGTCATTTCTGACCCTAAACTTTTGACATCTAATGAGAATCCAAGGTCCACAAATTTAAAAATGTACATGACAATTGATAAAATATTTCTTAAAGACGTTTGCTACAGTTCGCTGCATTTTCAAAGGCAGATATACATTTTTGTATGCTACAATCACACAAAGTTTAAAAAATCTCTTGATCTGTTTTCATTTTGCTTGTATGTATATGTTAAAAATGTAGCAAACTGTAGCAAATGTCTTTAAATAACACCTATTTCATGTAACAATTATAACTTTAGTGAACAGTAATTGACTTAGTGCACATGCCCTTAATCTTCCAATGAAATACAGGAAAATAAAATCCAATAATTAATTGAAACTTCCGACTTCATTTGCCCAGTGAGAGTTGAATCAATCCAGCAATTTCTTGAGTCGTAATTATTCAATACTGGTAAGTCAATATGTCATGTATACAGTGTCAGTATTTGATTTAATTATAAACGTTAAATCAACTTTGTAAGGTAGATGATACTGTACAGATATACTAAGTTATCAAAAACAATACATGTATATTCAATATACACAATGTAAGGTACATAAAAAAATTATTTAAAAAATCATATTTTGTTAGGCCATCCTTAAAAAATATGTTGTTTGTGGTAACTCTTCCTACTCCCCAAAAAAGGCTGATACCCAAATTATTTTTGGCCTCCTGGCAATTTTGTTTTTCACCAAAAAATAGTATTCTGAATGTATTTTGGGTTCAATATTAAAAAGAAATTGTAAAAAAAAATGTTTCCTACCTATCCACTGAAAATTTTCTGGGTCAGGTTACCACAAACAAACATTTTTTAAAGCTTGGCCTTAAGGGGGAGAATGTCCTCATATTGAAACAATTAAATACATACATTGAAAGACCAATTTACAGTTTTGCTCATAATAACTAGATCTTTGTTTGTCACAGAGGTGACTAACTACCACCCCCAATCTGATTAAAATCATATCCTCAAACCCGCTACGCTACTGTAAGGAAGATCGATAACTTTAGTCAGATTGCTAATACCCCCACCAAGAATGCTATAGTACACCATACTGCTAAGTTTAAGGGCACATAACTATGGAATGAGTGAATTGCTGGGAATGAAAATTGTGTCTTGCACATCTGCACTTCATGGTGATAACATATTTCCAGTCTCATTGCAATCTCTTAAAGAATGTGGAAGTAGTTCACTCCACAAACTTGTGATATTTTATGTGGACAGACGGACATACAAACTACCCAGTAACCAACGACCGACCGACAGACAGAGTGACTCCAATATAACCCCTCACAAACTTCGTTGGCGGGGGTATAATAATACCATATGGTGTCTTCAATCTTTTAACAGTGTAAGAAGACAACAGGCACCTGGATAGAACCACTGACCTTCTGTAAGGTACTGTGGAATCATTAATTTTCGTTGGGGATTTAATTTCGTGGATTTCGTGGATCGGCTCATCCACGAAATAAAATCCCCACAAATTTAAATGCAGAGATAAAGCATTTCATTTCAAAAATCAAAATCCACGAATTTATGTCCCAACGAAACAGCCATTTTAGTAAAAACCACGAAAATTGAGCCCAACGAAAATAAATGAAAATACAGTAGCTAGATGGCTTCCTCAAATTGGAAATTTGTTTGGTTTTGAAGTCACAGAAGTGAAGGGCTAGTGATTACAAGACCATTAACCACTCCAGCACAGAGGGACCCTATTAATCAAATACAATACAGGGCCTTTTATCCCAAAAAAGGGGGAAGGGGCCTTAGCCTTTCATTTTGTGAAATTCAAGCGCGATATTTGGCCAAATTTTGAGAAGGTTAGACAACCAAGTTAGAATAGCATTGTATTTTTGGGAATTTCTTGCCTCAAATTGGTAAAAAAACAGCCTTTTTGCATTTGGGAAGTCACAGAATTTCGGCCTCTGTTATAGAAGGGAAAAAGCCCTGCAATAAGTATGGAATACATTGTTGTATACATACCTCTGTTTCTCCAGTAGATTCAGACTAGCAGGCTTGATTTAAAATGAAGTGAGTTTTATTCATGGAATGCACAATGAACAAAAAAAAATAGGTTACAACTGAAGTAAATGTATAAATATATGTCTGGATTGACAAAAGTAGCTGGCCCTAGAATTTTGAGTAGAAGGCGATGTGGCCGTCTGCCAGCCAGGGTTTCAGGAGAACACTGATAATTAAGTGTAAAGTACATTTAACTATGCTTGTACAGATAATAACATAGTGGCAATTTGATTAACTGATTGAAAAGTGAACTTAAATAATAACTAGGGACAATTAAAAGATACTGTAATATTCAATGAAAACATTGTGCAAAGATAAATCCATGTAAAACTCGACCATGTTTTTTGAGCCATGACTAAATTATTCCGAACAATCCACTAAGTCAAATATTCGGAACAAATCTGACTGAAACATATTGCTAAGATAAATCTAACATGCTTAAGTACTATGTAACCCAGTTGAATTAGTGTAGTCTTTCGTCATGGCTCAAAATACATAGTCCAGTCATACGTCAAGTGTATATATATAAAAAACACAAACCTAAACAAACACCCATCTTAAATAATGAATTAACCAGAAATAGCAATTTGAAGGATCTAGATATAAATATGTCTAATACCTTATCACGATTGTTACTTAGCAACAAGAAAAAAGTATAAAAAGTTGTGAAGTTAGTGAAACAGTGTCCTTGACCAATACATAGAATGAATCAATAATAATTTTGTGACAAGAATGTACTAAGGAGAGCTAGGGTCTCAACAACTGAACCTTGTGGATAAGCAGGGCCCTCATTTGATGTTTTTTGGGGCCGAAATTTGGCCCTATTCCCCTCCTAAAATAATATACTTTTTTTCCCCCTATTTTTGATAAAAATTCCCCTAAAAAAATTTGGCTTAAATGGTTGATATTAAGTTGATTGATTGTATATTGATGTATTGCATATGTAAATACAGCAATTTTAAGCTTAAGATGTTTATTGCAGGGTTATAAGGCAGTTTAAAAAAATCCTCTAAAATTCCCCATTTTTCTCAAAATGACGCGAAATTCCCCTGCCTGAGGGCCCCAGGCCCATTTCCCCTAAAGTGCAGCTAGGGTCCTGATAAGCCAGACTCACAAAAGACAAAAAATCTGCCGGATATTCGGTCTGACAAGCTTGAAAATTCTGTCGGACCGAAAGGAAAGCTGTCAGACCGAAACAAGTATAAATGCGTTTACACCTGGTAAATAAGTTGCTGGACAGCTGGTCTGACGAGATACGATTCTTTATCGGACCAACATACATTCTATCGGACAAGCCCGCTGGTCTGGCGTCTTTCACAATGTCTAATAAGATTGCTATTCTTAATTCTTCACAGATTCGCGAGAGGATCTATGTATAACCTGCTTTTCAAACAAGTGCTGATAAGCCACACTAAAGTTCACCAAAGAATAATCATGAGCATTTCCCTGCATAAATGATGGACTTAAATGTATCATCAAATTCAGGTGAGCGTACAGTTTCAGCAGCCACTTAGACTCAAGCTGACACAGGAGTAGTATAATCACATCTAATATATCATCAGTACATGTCGCAGAATGAACACCACCTTGCTCTCGTAACATTGTAATCTGTTTTTCAATATATTTATTAATGTGAGTCATGTGTCTTAGCTTACTAAACAGTGTGCAAGTGGATTCCTCTTCTTTCACTAACTGAAAGAATAGTTCAAAAGCTTTGTAGAAGATGCCTTTTTCTGGGGGGAGTGTAGCATATGGTGGAGGATCACTCTCGTCTCTATCATTTCTCTTCACAGTTTCTTCATATGTTGGCAACTTTATTCCTCCAATTGCACCTTCTTCTTCACTTGAAGTACTTGCTTTACTACCAACGGTTTTCCTGCTATCTATCATACAATCATCCTCAGGTACATCCGTGAAGTTCGAATATCCCATCACATCTAGAGCACCAGCGAATGACTGAGGCAAACCATCACTTTGCTCGTTAATTTTAGAATATAGCTCATCTAGATTCAGTTTTGTCAAATCCATCGAGTCCACTGTTCCTTCTGAACTATCTCCTGAACTATCTATAGGAATTTTCACAAGAGTTTCTTCAGGACTTTGAACTGACGCCTCTCTATGGGATTTTTTTCCAACCTGACAAAAGTTACTCATAATTTTCTCCTCAAACCCAATTTCAGAATGAGAATACCTACACAACCATTCAGCAAGGTTGTCACATTGTTCTTTATAACTCTTTTCATACAGGTCACAAAGTATTGGCAAGATTTCAGCAGAAACATGCTCTTCATAGCAAACATATAGCTTATTATGATAGCTACGGGGGATCGGTTTATCGGTACCCATTAACTCAATAGCTAAATCAAGGGCGACTTTAGACACATGATCAATAACTTCCTGGCAAATAAGCTCACACTTATGTCTTGAAATACATCCAGTTGACCATCTTATAGTGAATCCCCTGGATCTTGACAACGTAAATGAATTCCTAAATGGCAGACATTCACCATTCATGTCATAGTCGGGAGACGGCGGGACATTTCCAAACATTTTGGATTCGTCATACAGCTGCTGACACTTTAAGTTGATCCTTGAACAAAACGACTCGAATCGAGATCTGAAACCGAGTTGTTTTACTTGTAAATATGTTTTAACACGTTCAGTCATTGTTGCCCACTCCTCAGGCTTTTTGTTAGGATCAAAAATATCTGCCTCCATTTCAAATGATCCCTTCTTTCTATTATACCCATATGATTCTCCATCTTTTTCAATTTCGCGTATAGAAAGCAATGCCGCTTCACGAATACCTGATAGCTTGATTTTTGCCATGATTAATTTTCTTATTTCAGTATCAATATTCTCCAGACGATGAGTTACTTCTACATAAAGCTCATGGAAATCTGCAAAGCCCTGTTTATTCTTCTTGAATTTTTTCTTCACATGTTTTCTACTTATAACATTTTTTATCTCCTCCCTTGCAACTATTGACCTCTCGATAGCACTGTTTACTTCACTCCTATCTGATCTGTAATTTGCTAGTTTTTCCCCTTCATCTTTTGATGTAGAATGTCTGAGTGAATTCACTTGACAGTCAAAATTGATCAAAACTTCATTTTGTTTTCTAATATCCTTCTCTAAATGTTGTAAGAAAATGACCAAGAAATCTTCACCTAAAGATGACACATACTTTGTGCTGCTGAAATTACCAGATAAAAGAAGTGTTTGTCTTTGTTCTGATAAAGAATTCTCTGTATTTCTCTTCGTTTTATCTTTTTTTTTTATCAAATCTTCAACTTTTTCATGATCTTCTTCTATCTTCTGCAATGTTTCCACTACTGCGTCTTTATGCTGGTTCTGTAGTCTAATCTCAGGCAGTATAAATACATGCAGAATTTTCAGAAGGTTTTCAAAAGTTTCAGCATTTCCCTGTTTGTCAAAAACTTCAACTCTGAGGTTATGAAATACAGAGACAGCTGTATCAAACAGCTCATCAACAGTTGGATCAAAGTCATAGACTAAACTGTCCTCAAATAGTTGTTCTGAAATAAGAATTATTTTAGTTAATGAAGGTTTTATTTATTTGGGTTTAAAGCTGTTTTTCAATTTTTCAGTTACATCAAGGACTTATATACATACATGGATTCGTAACTGCTAAAAATAGCTCAAACGATATCGTTAGACGATCCCACAATCCATTGCTATATACTCGGCAATGTCAGACAGCTGTAATCGGGTGTTTACGAACTTGATTACTTTTAACTGTTAATACGGAAGTTGCGAATTCATGTATGTAAGTCCTTGGTTACATGCAGTGGCTGATTCATCTGACAAGTTTTCCTGATGGTAATAATTTACCCTTCCATAAGGAACCAACAACTTCTCCACATCGAACATGTGGAAGAAAATGGACATGTTTGTCATATTTTCATAGAAGGGTATAACTGGGTTAAAAATCTAGCACACTGGACAATGGCCGTGGTCCTAGTTAATGAAGATATTTTTCTATAGAAGAAATATACATCTGATTATATTACAATAAATTCAGTAACTAGATATTAAATGATTACATACATAAGTTACAAAATACTAATTTTAAAGCTCAAACAAAAATAGGGTGCACAGCTTAAAGCTCAAACAATTTTTTAAACAGAGTGATATATCTCATTAATTCTAACATAATTATCTTGGGTGCAAGACGTTATGTACTATTTCACAAATGTACCACTGCCTTTATGTACCATTTTATGCCTTAATGTACCACACATGACCACTTTTCAGACTGCGCAGGGTGGCACCCATTTATAATATGTTCTAATCTATTTGTTGTCTTCACTTCCTCTTAGATGTAACTTTAAAAAGTAGATAAAAAAGAGGCAGTCACCTTTTTCTTTGAAGAAGTCAATAACCTTTTCATATTGACAATCATAAACCTCAGGTGGTGATCCTGTTTTGTCATAGTTGACAAACACTTTCCTTCTTTCACAATCGATTAAAATCGAATCAAGCATTAAAACTTTGAACCATAATGCTGGCTCTATCCTCTCTTCAGAGAATGTTCCGACGGTTGGTTTCAGACTATTCTGTAGACCTACTTGCGGAGAGCGCCTGACACACTTCTCACATATAACAAAAACCAACATTTTCATTCAAACATTGTTGTCAACCCTAATTTGTTCATATAATTCACTGAGTTAGAACTGTTTTCATTTTCAACAAGGAAGTGATAAACAAAAAATGTCGCTTGTGTCCTTAACATCCAGATTAAATCAGTGAAACAAATATGGTAAATATTTGTAACTATTAATTAGATAGGTGAATTCCACATATATACATTTTTTAAACTAAAGAAGTAAATGTTAACTATTTTTCGCATTATTTTATAAAAATTAAATCCTTGTATGGTAATTTTCACGCCGTGCCAATATCACGGCACACCATATCGCTTACATCAAATAAAACTTTGAGTCAGGAATGGGATAATTTAACGAAGAGGTCTAAGGTTAATCTGCAATGAAAAGTATTTAATACACGTTTTAATGAATAATGTTTTACTCTTGATCTGCAGTATTGGTGAACAATTTTAATCTTCTAGGATAATATTTTTCTGGACCCAATTTTGGCTACATTCAGTCAATTTTGACAGATGAACAGTGAACTGACAGACTAAATGACTCATGCATTATATTTAGGTAGATTCAAATTAACACGAGACAGATCATTTAATTAAACCTTAATTGTGATTAGCTATGTAATTAATACCATTCATTTTAAATGATAAGAACTGTAAGTTATAAAATACTTCAAATTGTGACAGACTGGGACACAGGCGCTCAGTAATTTGGTTTCAGGAGTTCATTTGACCCGATCGGTCATATTGAACACTGAATCATAAATGACTGATTGAATCAAACAAACTCCTGAAACCAAGCACCATTGATATCAGCCCTTTCTTTACATTTTATTTTATAAAGAAGATGAAATATATATCTTAACCATTTACTTCTGAAGTATATGTACAGCTATACAGCTGCCCTCCACAGACCAAAGCAATGGCCTACAAGTCACTTGTACATCCTGCGCTAGAGTATGCCTCAACTGTATGGGACCCACATACTCAAGTCTGCATACATCATCTAGAGGCTGTGCAGCTCCGCTCGGTTCGTCAAGGGGACTACCACACTAGCAGCAGCACTTCACAGATGATTGATGACCTTGGCTGGCAGTCCCTGCAACACAGGCGGCAGCAGACAAATCTGTGCATGATGTGCCGAATCGTACACAGTTACAGTTTATTGTATGATAAGGCCACTGGCCCATACTCAAATATACAATGACATTCATATACATGCACAAAGTGAAACATAGAGAAGGTCATGTGCAATTACATTGGTCAATTACAATATATACATATAGTTTTACATTTTGTAATACATCCCATAGTTATTTACAAATAACCATACACAAAAGAACAATAGAAAAATATATATACTGTTTATACATGCATACATTGAATAGAATGAATTAAACCTAGAGATGGGTAGTCTAATTGAGATGCCCCTGCCGCAAAACCTTCACTACACCTCAACAACAACAAGAGGACATGTATGCTTTTCGGTTCATTGTGCCATTCTGTAGAACAGACTACCTAGGACATTCCTTCCTCCCTTCAGCCGTGCGACTGTGAGCAGAGCACCTTGCCTCAGCACCCAGCTTAGAGGCCTTCAAGGGGAGGCTGGAGAGTAACCAACTCTAAAATGACACTGTATATATATTTTTAATCATGCACACAATTTTGCGCGAGCTCACCATGATTTTGTACAGTTTCACCACGCACGACAATGCTCCAGAGTGAGTCCTGTGCATTACTAGAAGAAGAAGAAATGAAATTGATTATGAAGACTATTTAGCCTACGGCCCCAAACATCGATATCATTCAAATTAAGAAGTATCCAAAGACAAATAAAGGAAGTAGGAAGAAGTGATGTATATAATGATTACTAATACTATTGGTGTTAGCTTTGCATTGTTTGAGGATTGTGGGGAAAAGTTAGGGTAGGTGAGATAACTGAAGACAAACACTTTTTTCTGTAAAAAACATCTAAAGATGAAAGTCAGCCAACTTTTACATTTTCAGGTAGTGTTCCTATGTATTAAGAATTTTGAAGAAGTAACATTAAAGATGAGAGTTAACTATGGGAAATTACAAGTCAAGGCCTCCAATCTCTTGTGCAGGTTAGTTGAAACTGTTGATCAATACATTATTGAATTATTTAATATATATATATATGTAATGTTAAAAAATATATCTGAGTCAAGCAAATTAATAATGAAAAATAACTAACATTCCATAGGTATTATTATATATTTCAAATGCCGATTATTAATGCCCTGATGAGTCAGTGACGAAACCGGTCGGCATTTGAAATATATAATAATACCTATGGAATGTTAGTTATTTTTCATATATATATATAATAACATAGAGTTTTTCATGAACTACTTGAATCTTGATACTGTGGGTATGCTTTGTTTCTCTGTACATTCTTCTTAAGTTCTTTGTTCCTTAGAATACTATATATCGAGGGTTCAACGCAACACTGTCGTAACTTGTTCTTATTTCAATAGGAGTTACGACACTGTTGCGTTGAACCCTCGATATGTCATTAATGATCAAGGATCAGTTCACATCTTTAAACCTTATCAGCAATTTTGTGACAAAAGATACTGGTTTCAAAGTTGTTTAAACTGTCATTATAATTCATTGGTTTGACTCAAAGTAAAGTACTTTGACTTTCTTTGTCAAGTGGTTTAGGCATAAGCTGCACCAGTTAGGCCATCATTGTGTGAAGAATTACAAATGTTATATAATGTGTTATTACTGTTAATTCCTTATGATACAAATTCAGCATGCTAAAAGGCTTCTTGGCTTTTAGAATTTAAAGCATGCAATTATACCACATATCATTTACCTCTATATTTGAAATTACAGATGAATTGAAGAAGAAAATCAGTGAAAGTTATTCTTTGTTTCGATCACATTTGATTGAAGATCTACGCCCTAACAAGGAATCAGAATGGTCAGAGCTACAGCAAGCCTGCAGGTTTATATCTCACATTTATTTTCTTGAATCAATTTATACTTAAGGACAAAAGTCCAAGAGTCCTCAAAAGTCCTCAAGTCTGAGGATACGCCTCAAGAAAATTCTTTAAAAGCATGCAGTTTCCCCTAAAATTCTATTTACATCAAGTTTTTCCTTCCCCTTTTGCAAAAATTACATGTTATTTTCCCCCAAATTTAAGGACAATGCCCCTTCCCCTACCTGAAAAAAAAAGCCCTGATAAATTAAGAATAGGGCATTAAACCTATGGTTGGAGTAGCTAACATATTGTTCACTGACCCTCTGTTTTCCTATGGAAATGATTTTGCCATCTATATTTCAGTATTTGTGATTCTTCAAAGGTGATATCATTGTTACTCAGCTCTAATGTTCATGAGAAAACTGATACAGGACTGACTCTACTACATATAGCATGTATATCTGGAGGTAGGTATCATCAATTTCTAAATTTTATGAGGCCTTCCTTAAAAAATATTTTGTTTTGGGTAATGTTACCTACTCACCAAAAACAGACCTGCCCAAATTTTTTGGCCTATTAGGTAAAATACTTAAATAGCATTTTGACTGGTATTTTGGGTTCAGTGTAAAAAAATATTTTCCAAGAAATTTTTTTTTCCTACCTACCTACCTATGCACAGAAAATTCTCCAGGTAGGGTTACCACAAACAAACTTTTTTTTAAAGGATGACATTACTGAGTGATACATATAAACCAAAAATATAAGTAAAATATTAGTATCTGGTAATATGTGAGTTGTTATGTGACATAAACATACAAGTTATATCTGGGTGGTTCTGGGTGTAAGGTCATGTGACTACCATTTCACATTATTTTATAATTAAAATATAACAGACACAATATTGCAAGATAATATATTTTACTTACAGCACAAGTTCATGCTAAGGAATATAATGCTTTTAGTAATACATATGAAGCGTTATCTTGTTTACACAAAGAAAACTATGTAGTGGATGAATAATGGCCGCGAAAAAATAAGCAGACCCACTTTGGTTTGTCTAAGGCAACAAGTGGATCTGTCCAGCATTAATTCATCCAGGCAAGAGAAGGTCAAGCATGTATGTAATATCCAAAAACTGAAAATTACCCAAGCAAGCTAAACTGTTTGGAAACCACATACTTCTGCTATTAGCCATAACCACACACGTCCATGCAGTCAAAGTTGCCATAGCACAAGGCAACACAGTCAGTAAATGCAGAGCTATAAATGCCAACACCTGGTGCCATCATGGCTGCAAACATGCAGCGTAACGCAAAACTAGGAATTACCAGTACACAAAGGGCAAAACCTAGTAAGACTTGCACAGTACTTACATGTACTGCAAACACGCAATATAACGCAATAACTATTGGCAGTGTTACAAGCTACCAATACACACAGGAACGCAATAACTATTGGCAGTGTTACAAGCTACCAATACACACAGGAACGCAATAACTATTGGCAGTGTTACAAGCTACCAATACACACAGGAACGCAATAACTATTGGCAGTGTTACAAGCTACCAATACACACAGGAACGCAATAACTATTGGCAGTGTTACAAGCTACCAATACACACAGGAACGCAATAACTATTGGCAGTGTTACAAGCTACCAATACACACAGGAACCCAATAACTATTGGCAGTGTTACAAGCTACCAATACACACAGGAACGCAATAACTATTGGCAGTGTTACAAGCTACCAATACACACAGGAACCCAATAACTATTGGCAGTGTTACTAGCTACCAATACACACAGGAACCCAATAACTATTGGCAGTGTTACTAGCTACCAATACACACAGGAACACAATAACTATTGGCAGTGTTACTAGCTACCAATACACACAGGAACACAATAACTATTGGCAGTGTTACTAGCTACCAATACACACAGGAACACAATAACTATTGGCAGTGTTACTAGCTACCAATACACACAGGAACACAATAACTAGGCAAACTAGTAACTACTAGTACACAAAGGGGGAAAAAAGTATTCAGACTTAGCAACGGTAGACACCATACTTCAAACTATGTTTCCCTTGCTATTGTAATATTTTACTCTTTTTGTCCAATGATCATGGTTTCGCCTTCGCAGACGGGTATGTAGCGTAAGCCACAACATTCTGAGAAGGTTGACCTGAACAATTCCCCCAAAAAATAATCAACTAATAAAATAGCAATTAACACTGAACTGTAAAAGTTTTCAGAGCACCTTTAAAGTGCTGCAATTTCTATTGATGCTTGACCAACTCTCACCTGAAAGAATTTTTCTGCCACAAAAATTTCTCATTGAGAAAGTTTCCCCAAAAATTCAAGAAATTAATGGGCTTGGCTAATATTAATTAATATTGCCTTTACATTATCAAGATAAAATTCCAAACCACCTGCATTCAAATGAATTCCATCGGGCCTGAACAAATGCTCATTAGCCTTGATATCTACAGCAAGAAATTCTGAGGGGCCATGTTTTCTAAATATTTGTTTTCCTATTCTATTTATTCTTTGACGTTTATTATCGATAGCCTTGAATGAGTGCTCTAGCATTTTCTTTGCTAAAAAGAAGTCGCTTAAAATGCACCACCCATTTAATTTGTGATGGAAATTAATTCCAGCAAGATATAAGAAAACTATTTGTACAATGCCATAGTAATTCATTTGCAAAATCATTTTTCAAACTTTAAAGTACTAGCTTGAACTATGAAAACTATTGAAAATGAACAATATACTGCTGGATCGAATACACCATTTTGAGAAATTTCACTAGCCTGAACTGAAATTTACTAATCTCAGGCTTAAGGCTGTTGGGTTTGCCATAGACTGCAAAATATACCATTAATAATGGTAGAAAACATGTCAATATGATATAAATTAAAACCATTAAGTATATCGAGGGCTCAGCGCAACACTGTCGTAACTTGTTCTTATTTCAACATGAGTTACGACACTGTTGCGTTGAACCCTCGATAATGAGCTTTATTGCATATATTGCACCAAATGCTATAGCATTCATACTGAAGTTATGTAAGGCTTATTTTATTTGCTGTACAAGCTTTTTTGTTGTTTTATTACAGGAAGCAAACACCTGATAGAGGTGTTAATACAGAAGGGAGTAAAACCAGGAACCCTGTCTAAGAATCAATTCTCTGCTTTACATTTAGCCACATACAAAGTAAGAATATATCGTTTCAGTTACATGTTTTTATAGTCATATGCTAGTGTACAAGTTTTCCTGTTTATACTGGAGTTCCTAGGAGTTATTTTCTGTCTCTTGGCACCAAAAATTAGTGCTGTTGTAGTCTTCAATAATGCAAATTTTCAGGAGCTCCCCCCCCCCCACCCTACCACATTTGGCCCCTGCCAGCTTAGGTTTCAGATTTTAAGTTCCAAAATCTTGTACCCATGCATACATCCGGATTCTAGTAATTCATTTCTCTTATTTTAATATTTTCCAATAACATGTTCATGTTTTTGTTCACACATTAAATAAAATTCATCTGCTCCATTACTACTAGGCTGAGTAGAATGAATTTTAAATTTGGCTTATCATGAAGACCAGTCTCAGAATGCTGACTTGCCATTGGTTAAATATGTAACAAGGTTTAGAAACAGCCAATCAGATGTTTGAATTGTGACTGGTTCTGAGTGATCGTCTTTAAATTAATGTTTAACTTGTCAATACAAGTACATGTACATGATTGTGTTTTGTTATGAAAATATTTCGAGTTACAAGCCAGAAAGCTTATATAAATTTGATTTCTGGGATATTAGACTGTATGATATCAGTATTTGTTGAATATTGTGTGTAGAGTGTGATGTTCTGTTTCATTGTAACCAGGGTGATATAGACTGTGTCCAAGGATTGCTGGAAGGTTCAGTGGATGTAAACCAGACTGGTAACAGTGGACTGACTGCACTGCATATTGCTGCTATGTGTGGTCATAGTGAGGTAAGTAGAGACACAGTCTAGCTCGAATGGAGATCTAATTTCTTTCTGATTTGTGATAGTGTTTTAAAAATATCAAATTTTTTGCTTACTTAACATTTGTAGTTGATTGAAAAAATGCATTTGTTGATAGATTATTATTAATTGCGTATTTATATTGCCTTAATTTAAACACTAGCTTTATTTCAGTAAAATTCAAGGTTGCCTTATTCTTAACACTGTAACATTGTTTCAGTAAAAATCTTGATTAAAAATTAGCAAAGATTAAAGAAACCAAGTAAGACATTATTTGTTGGATGCACTGGTTCAATAAAAAAGAAAAAATTAATGTTGAATACATATGATGCATATAACACCTCCTTGGCTCTTGCTTTTCTGTCAATTCTGTGAAAAACTTTTTCAGTTTTGCATCTTCTATGCTGTGTTTGATTATGTATACTAGTTTGACCACCATGAATATATGAATTTTTCACGTTTGATGTGTTCTTGTTTGTAGATTGCTAGTTGCTTATTGGAACATGATGCAAATGTAAATCTTGGTGATGCCGTACAGTTCTCTCCCTTACATATAGCTTGTAATTTCGGTCATGATAAGGTATGTCATTATGTTATATTTGATAAAAATGTTGATATATATATATATTTTACATAGGCCAAACTGGCGATAAATTACGCAACAGAAGTACAGTACATGATCAGCAAATAAGAGACCCATCAACAAGACAAATTGCCTTTAAGTGATCACATCGAAAAATGCTCTAAATCAGACCCTAAATATTCTATTTTTCCTTTTTATAAATTTCACAATAATGATGTTTCAGCTAGGTTGTCCAAAGTAGGTTATTTATTGATATATTTGTACCGAAATTAAACACACTTTGATGACGTTACAATTTTGATGTTGTGTACGTATGTGTACGCATAAATGTGACGTTGCTATGTAACTACGTAAATTTCGACGCCATTTTAGTATTATTGCCCTGATGAGTCAAATGACGAAACCGGTTGGCTATGGCTATTTAATAATATACACCTTAACCCCGCCTTACGACCAACCCGAAATTACGACCACCCCGCTAATACGGGCATTTTTTAAAAGAACAGATTTTTTCCTTCTATGTTTGATGGTCTTTTGATCCCAAATTGCGACCACCCCGCTATTACGTAATACGACCACTTATCTCCGACCATTTTGTTTATCTGTGTGTTCTCTGACCCTGGTATTACGACCACGGTCGATTGCACACTCGCATTTTGCATCATCGACTTCGCACCTCTGACAATGAGATTGCCGCGAGGCATACATTGTTGCCGGTCAGGACCTTGTTTTTCACGACAATTAGTGTATAAAGGACTATGAATTAGTGGTCATGTATGGTATACTGTTGATCTGATCTGTTCAGCATGTAACTGGCAGATAAATGAAAATGTATATGTGCTGTTGTTTTAGTCTAATTTTAGATCTACCAGATGACTTTAAGAACCCAATGATCAATGTTGATTAATTAATAGCAATCGTTTTCACTGGCACATAAACCATGCGTCAATGTCGCGCGTTTTACAAAATTTTAATGGTCGCTTATTTAAATTCTCTTGTAAACTCACGTTTAGTTCATCGGATTGAATCTTAATTTATTTGCCGGTCTACTTTCACTTCATTGATGTCTTACGATAAAGACGAAACATCGCCGAATTTAACTAATTATCATTATAATGAATAAACGCCCGCACTACGGTCCGATATTCCGGTATGAAATAGTCGTACGGAGACTTATCTAACGAAAAATTGTTGAATAAAAAAATGTTACTTTATGCGGTCCTGTGTCGAATTTAAGCATTAATTAGTTACTAAAATTAACAGTAATACATTTTTAGACATGTTTAATTTTGTACGAGTAGTACATGGTCATCTATCACATTGTATAGGGCCTATTGCATATTTTGAAAGAAATTGCATACGAGGTCAGGTTCCCCCTATATTAAGACCACCCCGCTATTAAGACCACTTTGTCTAAGAACCACAGATGGTCTTATTAGTGGGGTTCTACTGTATATATCCTGTGGAATGTTACCGGTAATTCTTTTTCATTATATATATATATATAAGTCCTATGATAATATCATGTATTATCTTTTGGATATATCATATGGAAGATAAGGTCTACAGTCAGACCTGTGTTTGTAGTCACCTGCTAATAAAGGTCACCCTGTGAATAAAAGCCATTCTTTGAAAAACGTCATTGATTATTTAGAATAG
Source organism: Lutraria lutraria (assembly GCA_964023205.1). NCBI lineage: Eukaryota > Metazoa > Mollusca > Bivalvia > Venerida > Mactridae > Lutraria > Lutraria lutraria. The sequence continues at coordinate 7,057,695 of OZ026840.1, forward strand.
AATAACCTCTAAGTAAAGGCCATCTGACAATAAAGGCTACATTTTGTTTCGCCCAAGGATGGCCTTTGTTCACAGGTTTGACTGTTTATGTATTGCATATTGAAAACTTGATTAAATTCATCAACAGGAAATATGTGTAAAATATAGAACTTTATAAACTAGCAGCAATTAAAATTGATTCAGGGCCTTTTTTCCAAAAATTGGGAAGGGGCCTTAGCCTTTCATTTTGGGAAATTCAAGCGCGACATTTGGCCAAATTTTGAGAAGGTTAGACAACCTTGTTACTAGTTAGAATAGCATTGTGTTTTGGGGAATTCTTGCCTCAAATTGGGAAAAAACAGCCTTTTTGCAATTGTGAAGTCATCCAATTTCGGCGTCTGTTATAGAAGGAAAAAAAGCCCTGTGATTGCAAAGTAACCTCCATCTCCCCCTGTCTGGTGGAGAATTTTACTGGAAATTTCCACATTTTTAATTTTGTATTATCTAGGTCGTGGAAATTCTACTTCATAATGATGCTGATGTGAACATTAGTGGTAGTGTTGGTGATAGACCCCTACACTTAGCTTGTGGTAAGGGCTATGTAAGGGTCACTCAATTACTTGTTGAGGGGACAGGAAAGTGTAAAGCTAATGGTGAGTTGGTACCAATGATCTATTTAGTTTTTACACTATATACAAGGTATAATTATGAATAAATAAATCACAACATTTATTAGTAACATTGAACATACAGAATAGATATTAGACCTATCTCTGTGGTGGAGTGGTGAAGGTCGCTGACTTCAAATCACTGTAACCTCTCATAGAGATAGAGTGTCTTGGGTTCGAGCCTCGTCTTTATGTGAGAAAGTAGGCAGTTGCTTACGGAGGAATAATGAAACGTATCTCATTGGATACCAGGGTATTCTACATGTTTATGTACTGTAGAACTGGTTTTATTCGCGTTAGTTTTATTTTCGCTAATATTCGCGAATCGAATACCTCGCGAATTCATAAATGTCGCGAATAAATGCTGAGTTTTTTACATTCGAATAGCAGTATGTCCAAAAATACACAACTTAAGTCAGTTATAGTATTTTATCGTAAAAATAATTAGTTATCTGTTGAAAGCAATATATTAACAATAAACATGTACCATTAATGTTTACAATCTAATTTTTTTATAATATTGCCTTTACTAAACTATCGTTTGTTGAACAATTTTGGACATCGTTTGAACATACCAGTAACAGTTTTTCACACTTAATTACCTACTGTTTGTAAAACATAACTTCTACAACAATTACAAACTATTATCAATCTATTGTTATTAGATATAAAACACTAAATCACAACTTAAATGTCTAACAGATAAGGTGTGACACACACACATATCAAAGCAACGATAGCATGTCTTTGATCGCACTTTAATGCTGCCTGACGACGTCGCGAATCCATGAATACGCGAATAAAGAAAACAGCTGATTTTTAACAAAAAAATGCGAAATTTTGACCTCGCGAAATTAAAGTGTTCTACAGTATGTGATACAAGCATATAATCATATATTTGTTTTAATTCCAGTAAATGTAACAGATGATGAGGAACATACACCGATACATTTCTGTTGTAAATCAGGACATCTTGTAGTTCTACATTATCTACTTGAACAAAAGGCCGAGCCTCATATCACGAATATATACGGAGATACTCCTCTTCATTTGTAAGTACTACCTAGTTAATTATATAGTATATATGAGGGCTGATCCAGATATACATGATTAACAGTTTTCAACAATATTTTAGTTATGCCTGCAGATTTATCTTCCAGTTTTCCTGGACTGTATTCTAAATTGTAACCAGTACTAACTTACCCTTCCTCAAGGAGTTGGTAACTTCTCCACATATGAAGGAAAATCAATATTTTTGTCAAATGTTCATGGAAGGATATGGCTTGCTGTGACCTTGATTGTAACTTGGATCACCGGGTTTCAAGTCCTGCTTACTGACCACTGGACCATGGCCGTGGTGTTTATATACCTGTCGCTTATTGTCAGTGAATATATAAGTTGAGTTGTACAAGCTATTGAAGACTTCAGTAAACTGTATAACACAGTTATATTGAATTCAGATATAGTGAAATTTGGATATTATAGTGAAGTTAACATTTTCACAGGAGTTATGGCTCCTCCGGACACATTTCTTGTTATGTAGGGCTTTGTACACACTGCTTAAGATCAACTGTTTCTTTAGAAAATAAATAAACATAAAAAAAGTAAAAAGAGGTTTTACTGATGAATTATGATTTTATTTAATAAACTAATTTACAGGGCTTGTTACAATGGTAAATATGAAGTTGTGAAGCAATTAATCTCAAGGACTGGTTTAGACAGTGTGACAAAAGAAAACATATTTAGTGAAACGCCACTTCATAGGTAAGTTACAATTATGCTCACCTAGCTGGGTTTAATTAATTATGGTATAGTTCTGTATAATTTCTTATGTTAAGTCTAATTAATTACGGTAAAGTTTTCGATAATTCCCCTTGCTAGGTCTTAAACTACCATTCAGACGTGTAGACTTTCTCCTTCAGAGTACACTCGCACCGAATATGTCACCAATTTTAAATTTTGAGTTCCGATCTGTCTTCTCTTATTGTGTGGTTTATATTTCTTTGGTCTTACAATTATAGTGCTCTCTGTTTTCATCTTTGACTAAAAATCAGTGAACTATAATCTTCTCTGTTTCAGTGCCTGTACCAGTGGGAAGAGTCTAGATATGATCAAATTTCTTCTTGATCAGCCAGGTGTGAAAATTAATCACCAGGGTAAAGATGGTCATACAGGTAAGTTACATAGGAAAGATGAATAACATTCTCGCTCTATTTATATAAATATTGTAAGACCAAATTATTTAACTTAAGATTACATTGAACCATTTGTCTTCCTAATCAAAGTTGTCTTTTGTTCAGGGCACCAAAGTTTTTTTTATTATTTAAGAGTTGTTCTTTGCTTGCTTTGGACTGGTTTTAACTGATCAGTCACTAGTTCATTGACCAGGCTTCTCGGTGATTCTGAAATCACGATATAACATAGTGGCTCTCATGCCCATATTATTTCTATAAATATCATTGATTGAATAATTAATTAGAGAGACATGAATTTGCATACCAGTCTGTAGTTTTAATAATGACAAGAGTATGTTTAACAAGTATGTATTGGCAGTAGAACAAGTCTCTGTAAACAACTTAAGTCAGCATACAACAGATGTCGTCAATATACTAATTGGTATTTTGGGATGTTTACATTATACTGTAACTTTGTTTAAAGTTTATAATAATCATTGTAAATTGATCGACGAAAACTGATAACTTTTTGCTACATTTGGAAGTCTAATTAAAACCTGACATTCCAAATTAATATTGCATCAGATAACTAACCTATAATTTCATTGGTCAGGAGACTTGTGGTTCTGGAAACTTCATTGGATAATGATGATAATGCCCACTGCTGTCAATAACATTTTTAGATACCATATAACTAATTGACTTGTGTGTGAGAGAGAGAGAAAGAAAATAAGAACATTTTAATTTGATTAAAATTAACTATACGATCATGAATTATTTTTCTTTATGTCACCAATCGCTATGTGACACATTGATTAACAATGAGAAGCCCAATGCAAATTAACCTGCTTGAAGTCCCCTTTTTTCACCATTATTTTCATGAGAAATATGATGTAACAGGATAAATTTACCTGTTGGTCAGATTTTAATTTTGATTATGTTTTCAAGCATGAAACAATCAAGTATTACAGTACTGGGACTGCACTCACAAGATCTTAGTTGTATACAGGGAATAATTACACAATAGAACATGGTTATAGTGAACTCTGATATAGTGAAGTATTTATTCTTCCTTGACATGTCCTTCTTTATTTCAGTATTATGGATACAGTACACTGTGATTGTTTTCTTCTGAGTACAGTCAAACCTGTGTTAGCGACCACCTCTGATTTTAGGCCACCCTGTGAATAAATGTCCTTCTTAAAAAATGTACGTAATTATGCAAAACAAAACAACCTCAGAATAAAGTTTACGTGTCAAGAGTGGTCTGTATTTTCAGGCTTGAATGTATCTTTAACATTATTTTAATGTTGTATATTTTAGCATTCCACAGTGCTTGTTACCATGGTCACATCAGAGTAGTGCAGTATTTGTTAGAGAAAGGGGCTGATATAAATCTTGTAGCTTCTGTCAGTGAACAAAGTGGTGGTAGTGAGAAGAGAGAAGATCAAACTGCTTTAATGTGGGCTTATGAACAAGGTAAGGCTAAAGAAAAGAAGTTTTGTTAATGGTTACTTGACACAAAATAAGGATAGATAGGTTGCAAAATTTTTATTATGACCCTTTTTGAGGGTATATTGCTTTGCACATGTATGTCAGTCAGTCGGTCGGTCCGTTGGTCGGTCAGTCTGTAACCAAACATTGTCCGGGCAATAACTAGAGAACTATTTGGTCAAAGCTCCTCAAATTTGGTTTGGAGATTGGTCATCACCTTGACCTACTGTCTACTGACCATGTTTCCCAAACACTTCTTCTTTACTTTTTGCACAATTTGTTTCTCATACTCTTTTCTCATACTTAAGATTTCTCTGTAGTTAAAGTTTTAGGATTGACACAAAAATAAGGTTGGTTGGCTTACAGTAAATACAACTACATTTGTATTTTTTCTGACCTACTTTAAGATATAGGGTCAAAGTAGAGTGATAATGGTTTACTGAGCATGTAAATGAGGAAATTATTAAAATCATTAATTTTAAAGATATTTTCTTACATGATATTGTTTATATGAGGTTTTTCGATGGGACAGCAATCTTAATTCTATTAATTTATGGACATTTTAAAATGAATGAAATATTAAATAGGTTCTAACTCTAAAGAATATCTGTCAGCTAAGCCACCAATTAATTGTTAATTAAGGTAATAATAGTTTCTATGTTGTTGTTTTCAATAAAACAGATTGATAGAAATATTTCTGATGATGATGAATTGTTATGCCCCCATATTTATAGAGGGGGGTGGGGGCATATTGTTTTTGACCTGTTTATCTGTTTGTTTGAACTAAACTTCAACATTGCCTATAAAATCAAAATGCTTCCACCTACAATCATCAAATTTCACATGTTGGTTCCTTATGACAACCTCTACAGGACCTGTGCATTTTCAGGTCAGGAGATCGATGGTCAAGGTCACCCAGAAGGGGTGTTGTGTTTTAAAAAACATCTTATTTTTTATTACAGGGCATGATGCAATAGTTACTCTAGTCAAACATCATAAACGACCGCAAGATGAATCAGCACATGGTGATTACTCTCAGCCCGGTGGGGAAGGCTCCTATGTTTCAGTTCCTTCACCCATTGGGAAATTAAAAAGCATGACAAGAGGTAAGATGTAGTCAAAGGTTAAACCTAATCTACAGGTAACCTGTATTTGATACTTAACAGTACGGTACAACCTCTGTAGAGAAACACCATGTGGGAACTGTGATATTGGCCGTTGTTTAGAGGTTGTTGCTCTACAGAGGTTAAATTTGTAGTAAATATCAGTTTAGGGAAATTTTGAAGGTGTTGTTATGGAGAGGTTGTTGCTCTACAGAGGGCTGCTCTGGAGAGGTTTTACTGTATTCAATAATTGTTACTACAACATCTGGTGTCATCTGTACTAAAACTTTAGTTATGTATGAATCAAGATTTACATGATATTGTCTGGTTTTTGTAATAACCGTACAGTAAAATTGATCCGTGGTTTACCAATGAGAAACTCCTGAGTAGACACTGTCTGTGCTCTGCTTTAATTGTGATAAATGTGATGTGTAGGTATGGTAAAGATGTAAAGATAAAGTATTACATAATGTTGGTACTAAGTCAATGTGCAGAATGATGGGCATATTTCAGCTCTTGCCTAAATGGCAGATTTTATTGTCTCATACTTATTGAATTTTCTTTGTCTGATTCATTTGTTATTTTATATATCGTCTGGGCTTTTGGCTAGATTCTCTTCGGGGCTTTTTAGAAAAAGTTTTGGCTTATTTGCATAATTCTTGTCTGTGCGCGTTTGCATAATTCTCGTCTTATCTTTTTAGCATATTGGTGATTATGTTGACTTTTTCATACATTTTGAATTTATATTCATATGAATACCAATGACTAGTATTTGTGAGATCCTGTCTTTACAGAGAAGATAGATGTACTACAACTACGAGCTGATCTACCCCACCAGTTTCACATACTCATCTCTGACATAGAATTTAATGATGTCATTGGAAGTGGTTCATTTGGTAAAGTGTACAAAGGAAGATGTAGGGGAAAAGTTGTTGCAGTGAAAAGGTGATGGTCAAAATTGGTGTCTTTAATTACAATGTGTTTCTTTAATGGGAGCTGGGACAATACTGTATGCCTAGAAAATTTCGTGGATACAATATTTCAAATTTTTTGGACATTTGGCATTTTAGCAGAACAAAATTTGTGCATACATAACAAGTATATTATGGATATTAAGAAGTGCACTCAAATTTGCTAGATATGTGCTTTAAGCAGTTATATAAATTAACCGAAACATGCTTATGACTTAAACTGTGAACTTAAAATGCACGAAATCATATCTGCCCTGTTTCAAAAACATTTAAGGTAATAAAGATATTGTATTTACTCACAAAGGCCTACATAAAATTAAGAAACCACAGAAATCACATTTAATTGTTTGATATAAAATGTAAAATTAAAGAGTAAACCACTTTATTTTGTAAGTAATGATAAAAAGGCATTAACTTGATTATTTCTCTGACTTCAATTGTTACAGAACTTAGTCTCATAAGACTAAGTAGCTTGAATTTTAACATTGGATCAATTATTCTTTACCAATAATATCGTTTTCTTTTACTCTGCAGGTATAAAGCCAGTAGTTTCGGAACAAAATCTGATGTTGATATGTTCTGTCGTGAAGTCGCTGTGTTGTCTAAACTCAACAGTCCTTATGTGATCAATTTTGTTGGTGCTTGCCTCGATGATCCAAGTGTAAGTTCTAGTTCTTGTATATTTACAGTCAAACCTGTGAACAAAGGTCGCCCCATGGAATAAACATGATATGGCCTTTATTGACAGGTGGCCTTTATTTTGGAGGTCATTTTGCTTAAAGTTATCAACGATGATGGTTTTTAAAAGAATGGCCTTTATTCACAGGATATTTCATAATGGCCTTTATTCACAGGATATTTCATAATGGCCTTTATTCACAGGATATTTCATTATTAACTTGAAGTCAGTTCAAAGTATGATTGATTGCTGAGTGTGAGGCCTACCCTGTTAACTCACAGGATGGATTTTAAGGTCATAGGTTCATTGCCCAAGCTGTGCTTCTCCTTAACTTTTGACTACAGGGGGGAGTCTAGAATTACTGACATTTCTATTTAAAACTGACCTAAAACCTTTCTTTGATTTTTGCTACATTTGGGATATCCTGGTGTATGCTTAGAACAGTTTAGTACTGGTAGGTAACCAATGGCAACCAATAAAATTGAATAATTGTCATAAGGAATAAAGGTACTGTGCAAAATTGCATTCAATTTAACATTTCAAATATGATATCACTTTTGATTGTATGTATTTGTTGAAAATGACATTCTATGAATTTGTTTTCAGCAATTTGCCATTGTGACTCAATATGTGGCTGGTGGATCATTGTACAGTTTATTACATGAACAGAAAAGGTAAATACATGTATTGTCTTATGTTTACCTGTTGTTTAACGGCCCATTCAACAACTATGGTAATTTCAGAGCCGCCCCGGAGAGAAGGGAGAGAAGAAATAGGAGAACCAGTCATTTATATCCCTAGTCTTATTTCCATTACTGTGGAATCATTAATTTTTGTTGGGGATTTAGTTTCGTGGATTTCGTGGGTCAGCTCATCCATGAAATCAAATCCTCATGAATTTAAATACAGAGATAAGGCTTTTTTCAAAAATCAAAATCCACAAATTTATGTCCCCTCGAAATAACCATTTTAGTAAAAACCACGAAAATTGAGCCCAATGAAAATACAGTAGATTTTTCTGGTTCTTTATCATGTCAAGTGTATAGCACTGATGCCCACCTCATCTGATTTTACAAACACAGTACTAGGCTCAGTGGTTTGGATGGGAACACAGAAAAAGCCTTCCTGAATTATCGAAAGACAGTGTCAATATTCGAACCGTCGACCTTTTGTTTGGCAGTCCAACAGGTTACCAATAGACCGCCGAAAGAGTATAACATTGTTATTTAACGCACACCACTTCTTGATTTTCACAGGTTGATTGATATACACTCCAAGTTGATCATAGCATCTGATGTAGCCAAAGGAATGAATTATCTACATAATCTTCCACAACCTGTCATACATCGTGATTTAAATAGTCAGAATATATTGTTGGAGGAGAATGGACGAGCTATAGTGGCTGACTTCGGTGGTAAGCTTGTATGAGATTATTAGTCCCCCGTTATCTGTGTATGAATTCTTTCCCTGGATTAACAAGTGCTTGGTGATAATTAGTCACTGATGGTTAAACCCATGACAGTGCAACCTTTCCAGAACAACTCCCTTTGGGAGTAGCAAAATTATGTTGGTGTTGAGAGATTGTTGCTCTAGAGAGGTTAAGTCTATAGTTAAATCGTGCAGTGGGAAAAAGTCATGCTGTTGTTGCATGGAGGTTGTTGCTCAAGAAAGGGTCGCTCTGGAGATCATACTCTAAATCAAGTGTCTGTTTTTTGTGCTAATTTTAGGCATCAGAATTATTTTTAGAAATATAGATCAGAAAATTCTTTATTGTGTTGACTCAGAAGGTTTGAAACTTAAGAATCTTTTGCATTTTATAACTTGCTCGAAAAGCTTAATATTGGACTTATTGTAAAGTTACTAAATTGTGAATGTCCAAGACTTCATTTATGACCTTTTTAAAATGGTATTGTGAGATTTTATTAACTGTCAAAGCTGCATTATTTTACGGTCAATGCTTGTATTTATTTTTTAGCTTTGGTGAGGTTTTATGATTTTCTTAAGTTATATGATAATTTTGTTACTGGTTGTCGAATATACATGTATTTAACATTGTACTATATTATATTATATAAACATGCGGAATCGGACATAAACACAAAAATTATCAACTGCGGTACAAAGCCAAAAATGATCGCAGCTTTGACAGGTTAATAAAATCGCTATATACAAAGTTTTAATTATGTATGTTGTGATTGGACCATTGTAAGACAATAAATATTTTTATTGATTTATTTATATCCCTCTTAAAGTCTCACAGACAATTTATTGAGGAGAACTATTTGAAGATAGCATGTAATTGATTGTACCACCTTACATGTTTCAGAATCCCAGTTCCTCCGTACTATGGATGATAACATGACTAAACAACCTGGGGTATGTTTGATATTTTTCAGTTAAAATCTAAACATTTTCTCAGGAGTTCTGGCCCCTGTTTTACTTAGCTCTCAGCGGGGGCATTCGTGTCCTCTGGACACATTTCGAGGGCTCAGCGCAACACTGTCGTAACTTGTTCTTATTTCAATACGAGTTACGACACTGTTGCATTGAACCCTCGATTTCTAGTTTTAATGAAGTTTTAACTGAATGAGACAGAACTTGTTTGAGAATTTCTGTTTTCTATTGAACAAATGGACAACTTTGTTACTTTGATAAAAGATATGATAGAACTTACTTAGTTTGTTCTGTTATTTAGAACCTTCGCTGGATGGCACCGGAAATATTCACCCAGTGTACAAAGTACAGTACAAAAGCGGATGTTTTTAGTTTCTCTCTGTGTCTGTGGGAGTTGTTGGCCAGTGAATTACCTTTTGCTCATCTCAAACCAGGTTTGAATTTTTTTCTGTCAGCTTTTTATAAATCAATACAATTTTATTTATGTTAAAAGAGCAATTAGTTTGATATTTTAGTTAACTGATTTGAAGTACCAATATAATGATATTATGTGCTATATAATAAATACATACCATACAATATTAATGTATTTTTGTACAAGTTTATGAAAACGTACTGATGATATGTACATACCATCTTATCAGTTCTGTGTATTTAAGGAGTCAAACTCAGTATGTGTTCTACTTATATATATCTATTAAGATCGTTAAGTGGCTATGGATGCTATTTTTTAAAATAAAATTGTCAAATAACAATGTAACTGGCTTGTAACTAATGTAGTTCTAATTTCTTATAGCGGCAGCTGCAGCAGAAATGGCCTATCACCAAACTCGACCTCCCATAGCTGTAACTTTTCCTAAACCCCTTGTAACACTGTTACAGAGGGGCTGGAACCCTAATCCTGAGGTAAGGTGATATTTTTTATTTTAGATGAGAAAGACCATTGAACAGTTAAAGACATTGAACCAGGAATGCGAGGCATGTGACTTATGGACCAGAAAGTCCCCTAATTCCACAGTAGGGGGTAATAAAACAGACAGGGTCATTGATAGACTAGCACCTGTTTACATAACCTGTTACTCTATGCTTATAAAAACAAAAGCAATTTAGTCATAAACTTATTATCACTGTAAATCAATAAAATTTATAACCCCACTTTTTGACTAGGTGTCAAGTCTACAGACCGTGACCAGACTGGTTTTATCTGATTAGGGGCAATAAAACAATTAAGAGATTAGACCACATGTGGATTTTGGGGGGGGGGGTCACTTATATAGTAGCTGTTCAATGTCTTTAAAGTCCCAATAGCTTTTTGTGATAAAAAATATGCAAAAAAAAGCAATTGGTAATATTATACCAAGATAATAATTATTGACGAAACGAGCTTTTTTTCTTTGAAAAACAATAATTTCACTGTGAATTTTGCTTTTGTAAACTTGAAATATATAGAGCGCGTGACGTCACTTAATGCCGTGTGCATAATATGACTGCAGGAAAACACAGCTGTTCTATAAATACTATTTTTTCAATGATATCGAAAAAAATATGATAGTGGTTTTGGAAACCTTTTTTCTTGCTATAAAGTATGCACCGGAGGAAAACACCGGATTCCTCTGTTATAGGACAAACAGAAACTATTACAACCGATAAATTTATATGCTTATGGGACTCTAACATATTATTTAGCTAGAAAATGTTACAAAAAAATAGAATTCATTGATACTGATTTGGCGGGGAAAAATTGTATGTAGGGTTTCTTTACAAAAAGAGTTTGGTTGTATTGATTTAAGGGGGTGATCAGTGATTGAATGGTAACATGCTGGACTACTAAATGAAAGGTTGTGGGTTTGATTCTCGGCTTCGTCTTTCCAATTTCTCAGGGATGCTTTTTCTGTGTCCCTAAACTTACCTTAGTGGGTTCGTGGTAGACAAGTCATCTCCAAATATTTTTGTAATTTAAAATTTGCTGTTAGAAATGTGTCAGCACCAATATAAATAAGAGAGGTTCGGTAACTGTTTAACCTTTTTTTCTGGCCTCTGAAACCAAGTATTATTTTTGTGTTACTGTAGTTTCATTAATTTTCGTTGGGCTCAATTTTCGGGTTTTTACTAAAATGACTATTTCGTGGGGACATAAATTCGTAGATTTTGTTTTTTTGAAAAACAATTCCCTTTCTCTGCATTTTAATTCATGGGGATTAGATTTCGTGGATGAGCCGACCCCTGAAATCCACAAAATTAAATCCCCAATGAAAATTAATGATTCCACAGTATATGCTTATAATATTATACATTTTTCTTTAAAATTTTCAGGACAGACCTGATTTTGGTGAAATTCTCCCAATTTTGGATGAATGCAAACAATCTCAGGCAGTTGCATTGCTAAGCAACTCACAAGAATTCCAATTCGTTCCACTTTCTGCAAGTCTTCCAGCAGTTATACGTGATCATGAAACAGATTCCGAAGGAAGGGCGACACCCCCTTTAGCAGGAAATGTGAGCGCCCTTAAAAGTCGTTGGGAAATGGAAGCTTCCAGAAATTGGTAAATTTTAGTAAAACTTTTTTGTTTGTCATCATCACTAAATCAAGCCTGGTAAAATGTATACCAAGCCTGAGTACTTATTAGATGTAAAAATATGAGGGTCAAATAATTATGACCCTTGGCTGATTATGAATTTAAAGAGTCAGCAAAATTTCTTACTACTGTAATAGCAAATTTGACCCTGTGGTGCAAATTCTCAAGGGTCAGAAGCCTTATTTTACTAATTTCAAGACTTAAAGTACCATTTTAAGGGTCAAATGAGAGCCCTAAAGGCCTATAGACTAAAGGCTATAACATTAATTAAATTGTACACAGAATACTGTATAAAACTGTTAAATGTTCAACAAATATGAAGAACCAGTAATTTATTTCGGATTTGTACAATACAGTATGTCATCACATAAATACATTTTACATATAAATTCATTGTCACGTTTGATCAATTATCAGTGTAATTACATAATCTATGCGAAAAAAAAATCATCATTGTCTGTACAATTTAATACATATCACAAAATAATTGAAGTAAATGTCATAATATAATAACCATACTTTATTAACCTTAATTAGTTTATATTCTCACAGAGAATAAGAAATTAGGAAAATTCTTAGCAAATAATGAAGTATTTATAGTAAAGATATGAATGCTTGTTTGTGTTATTTACAGTACGGAAGAAATGAGGCCGAGATTACCATTCCCACAGATTGATAAAAATGGTAAGTTATCCATGATTTATCTATAGTGCGGCTCTCTCTTAATCAATGACTTCCCATCAACAACAGCATGATTTTTCCCACTGTAAAATTAATTTAACCTCTCTACAGCAACAACCTCTCAACAACAACATAATCTTAGTGCTCCCAAAGGGTGTTGCTTTAGAGAGGTTGCACTGTACTTCCATTGTGTGTGTTGTTTGTATAATGTTTGTGTGATATTACATCATTATTCAGTAACATTGCTCATTTCACCTAAAAAATACTCTAACGTTGCTTATACCACTTCACTAACCATTTCATGTATTCCGCAATACAAACAATAAGATTAGTTCTGTGACCGAGGCGAGGTATTTGTGTTCAAATCACAAAATGAAGTTAAGGATGTTCCGATGAGGTTAAACTGTATAATTTAATATCCCTTTGTATATCTTTGTATCAGTGTTCTCCAGAAGCCATGGCGGGCAGTGATTCCGCCACCCTAACGCAGGCTACTTTTTATGAATCAAAATTTGTTTTCATCAATATATGAATAATATGTGAATAAAACTCGCTATAATTGAAATATAGCCTGCTAGTCTGAATCTTCTAGAGGCCACTGGTATATCAGTTTTCATTACTAAATGTTTTTGTTTATCTACAGGTTACGTATCCGATCCGCTGAGTACATTAAGAATCTCCATACCATTAGAAGAAAGACGGGATTCAAAGTCAGACTCCGGTTCCTGATTATGTTGGCATTGTTAGACAGAATTTAGCTGAAACATCTGGCCCAGAGGTTATAAAACTTGAGAACAGTCTCGGAGCTCAAATCTCAATTCCTTTCTCAAAGTATTATGGTTGAAAAGATAGAGCAAAAGATAAGGTTGATTTATGTTCATATTAATAATGCCCTCAGACTTATGTGTCAATAAAAACATTATTGTTTGATCATAATTAATTTAGAAACATTAAAAGACATTATACAAAATTTGGGCTTGGAGACTGATCTAAATTTTTATAAGCCTTTGGGCCTGGCTGACTATTTGAAGGTTGATCTACCAGAGACCTGAAGTGGACGGTTCCATAATTATGTTTGATTACTGAAAAATCTAACAGCACCCAGTTGTATAGATACTGGTTAAATTTGAGGTTAGATTAAAATTTGAGTTAAAGCTTGGTAAAATGATTTTATAACACATTGGTTAAATTTGATAAGAAATTATTCCCAGTAGATTTAATCCATGTGTCTGATACTGGTTTTGAAGCCGTAAAGATCATCAATTTGTCTATTTACTTGTCTGATTTGTAGAGGTCAACAAATGTTTGGTACAGCAATGGTAGCCATCTTGCTTCTGGTTGACTTTTGGTTAATTTTTTACCAAACCTCAAGTTTAACCCATTGATTAAATTTAACCAATGTTTATACAACCGGATGCAGCATTATAACCTGAAGTTGATGGTTTCGTAATTTTTTTTGGTTTTTGAAGATTTACAAATTTGGCCTGAAGTGGTTAGCTTCGTAACTACTTGACAGACTTGTCATGTTGGTTTGTATTTGATCCTTTTTGAGCGAATACCTGGCATTTAAGATAAACAGTTTCAAAAATAATTATAATAGGGAATACGATCTGACAATTTTATACACTCAGTTAAACCTGTGTTAATGGCTACCTCCAAATAAAGGCCACCCTGTGTATAAGGGCAATTTTTAAAAAAATCATCATTAATTATAAAGAAACAAAATGACCTCCAAATAAAGGTCACCTGTCAATTAAGACCATATTTTGTCTTTTCCAAGGAGGTGTGACTGTATTTGTATAATTATCTGCTAATGCTTTCGTTACTACTTTGAAATTTATGTGTCAATGCATTTAGATTTTATACTTTTACAAAAATTAGGACACATAATCAGTTGAGAGTAGTTTGTTACTAGAAGTGTTTGATACACTGAGACCTTTATTACAAGATCTGTTGTGAAGTATCATTATATTCTATAAACCTTTGAGATTATCTGAAAGTGAGTCTGTGATTTTTTAATTTTTCCCTTAAACTTTTTGTTGTTTGTATTCATACTGAACTATGTGCCAAAATATTGAATTCTACATTATGATGTGTTGTGTTATAATTTGCTAGGATCAGCAAAAAATTCTGTTTTCATGATATATGTGTTCAATTGTGTTGTGGCTTTAAATCGTTGATTTTTACCTCTGTTCCACAGTAAACCGTGTGTAATTTGAAAGTACATGTAATATAAACTGACTTACATTGTTTATAACTGTTCTGTGGAGACATGTTTTGTTGAGTTCCACATGTGTTACCATGTTATTAATAAAAAAAGGATTTCAATAAGCGTGTCGAGTATGGAAAATTTTCATTTTGATGTCAAGTGTTTTTTTTTTGAAAATAAAATGTGTATGTTTGTTGATCGAATATCATTTAAAAATAAGTATAAAACATTGCTTACTGTTAGACAGTTTTTGGTATGATATTTTTTTAAGTGATTTGTTTTTACATGTTTTTTTCTGTTTATGGACATTATGATGAATTGAAAAGCTGTCATTTATGTTTAATATTTATTGCAAATCAATGACAAGAAGTTATGATGAGTGAATTTTTTTATCTTCCATTGTTTGCTGTCAAAGTTCATTGGGGCATTATTATACATTAAAATGTTTCGACTTTTTTATGTAAATATAAATGACCGTTTTAGTCATGGTATTTACACAATGTGACATTTACTCCATTAGTTGTATCTGAATTGCCTTATCTTGATACTTTTTATATCAATTCATCATGTGCAATAAATGAAATGATAATTTTGTAAAAATGGAGTTTTAGAACTTTAGTAAAAAATAAATCAAGCTAAAAATTGGTATTTCTTATTTATTCTCTCTTGCTACTTAACACAAATCATTTATGTCAAGAGTTTCCTCAGTAACTACTGAGCAACTATTATCATTCTAAAACTTTCAATATATATATATGTACTTGTATATAAAGTGAAGACCCGACTCTGTGGTCGAGTGGTTAAGTTTGCTGACTTCAAATCACTGTAATCTCTCACTGATAGAGAGTGGTGGGTTCGAGCGCCGCTACCAACCATGTCTCTTTATGTGAGAAAGTAGGCAGCTACTTAAGGAGGATGGGAGTCTAGTACTGGTTCTTCCAAGGGACGATGGTTAGGTGAC
Organism: Lutraria lutraria; assembly: GCA_964023205.1. NCBI lineage: Eukaryota > Metazoa > Mollusca > Bivalvia > Venerida > Mactridae > Lutraria > Lutraria lutraria. The sequence continues at coordinate 7,073,584 of OZ026840.1, forward strand.
ATGTCCGCCTCATATGATTCTGACTGTTAAAAAGGGGCATAAAACCTGATGAAACAAACAAACATATAAAGTGAAGATGTGAAATAGCAATTTTATGATATTTAATCCTGATTCCATGAATTTCTGCACTGAAAAATTACTTCTGACTGAAAAAAATGTAGATAGACAAGCTGATCGAAGAATGAGCACTACTACAAATTCAAATGACCAGACCGACGAAGCAAACATGAAAGTGATTCCTTTCTTATGACTGACCATTATACACTGTGTGAATAAGTAGACAGGTTAAAGACATTTGCTTCAGTTCGCTACATTTTTCACATAGACATATACCGTAGGCAGAATGAAAACAGACAAGATTTTTTTTTTAAACTTTGCATGATCATAGCATATGATAACAACAGACTAGCAGAGTACCCAACGTACATGCAGAACTTCATATCAAAATACTTTAGGCTATAGCACCCCGGAAAATGCTGCAGAATATGTCTCCGGCAATCTGCAGTGAAAAAATGCCCCCAAGAAAGATGCCAACACATTAGCATAGGGCAAGCTACGCCGCTGACAGTCATAGACAAAATTTATAAAAAGTAGACTTAACAGACACAAACAATAACAATACTTATAAATAGGAAGATATGTAATTTTGATTTATGATTGATCAAACCTTATAGACATTTATGTGTTCAGAATATTCAAGTACATTAGACAGTTTCTCACTAAAATGAATCATTTTACAGCCTTATATAAACTTCTACATAAATAATATTCTTAAAAAGAAAAACACCAACAATTAGAGATAAATTTCTCAATATAGTGTGTATAGTTAGTGGGCAAACATTCCTTGGGTACAAAGGTCAATCTTGTTCCTATATTACCTTAATGTCTAAGGGAAGCAACTCGAACTGACTTTTTAATCCAAAATAAATTTTCCCACGGTCCTCAGACACATCTTTATGTTATATCGTTTTTATGATTATAATCAGCTAAATAAATGTTTGACTTTTACGTAGGGAAATTAGTAAAGATGTTAAATTAATGATTTGAGGCAGAAAAACAGCAAAATAAAGTCAGAATCACATTTTGTGGTTTTTAATAAGGGAGATAATTTGAACGTAGTGGTATGGTAATTTGGTGCAAAATTCTCCGTAATCTGAAAACAATTTCATCAATATTTTTTAGATTCTTTGTCTTAGGATGATATTAATTGCATATTTATATAGAGTTATCTTTAAATAGGCTAATATACAGAAAAAACATCGAATTTCCGAACTTGAATTTAACAATACTATAAGCAAAGATCTATATAGTATATGTCTTTGCTATAATATAAGCATTTGAGTGAAAGTTGCTCTTAACATATTTTTTTCATTTTCTATTTATACATGCTGTTATATCCTTGCGAACGAAGTATGAGAGGGAGTATATTTAGAGCGATTGCAATGAAACTTGAAATATGTTATCACCGTGAAGTGTTGATGTGCAAGACACAATTTTCATGCCCAGTGATTCACTCATTCAAGAGTTATGTGCCCTTGAACTCAGCCATGTACTGTCGCATTATTAGTGTCAGAGCGGCGGCAGGGGTATTAGTCACTTCTGTGACAAAGCATTAGTTATTTACTTTGATGGAGAAAGCCGGAGCAACAATAACATAAGAAAGTACACATAATGTCTGTACAAACACTTTAATAGATACATTTAAACTTGTAAATGTTACATTAAGTTTATCATAGTTGAAATATACATGAAAACGTTCACATAAATATATAACTAAGACATATTCAACATATCACAGACATTGGCATAGCTTCCTATATGCAATATAGGCACGTGTCTACACTTTTTCTAACAAAAAATAAATAAATGAAATGAATGGTTTAGGGGCTGGTAGAATGGACCATCAGAGTACCAAAAGCTTAAACAACGTACATGCAGATCTTACTAAACGTTTGCAACTTTCGTGGAAAATCATTTGATACTTGAAAACTCAAAATGAACAAATCTAGCAGAGAAAACTGCAAAATCTTCTTATTAAAATATTTTAGGCTATAGCACACTGGATTATGCTACCCGAATGCGTCTCCGGCAATATACGCTGAAAAGATGCACGGGACCCCCTTAGAAAGGTGCCTACACATTATTATAGGGCAAGCTACACCCTATAGCTACACACTATTTTGGGCACAGGCCCTTAAGTTTCTAACAGAAGCATCCAAAGTACGAAAATATTTGCGGAGGAATCTCACTTCTACAGTACCAAACATATGTTTAGAAAATGTAATCGAAAACATGAACATTTTTTTTCTTAACCTTAACATAAGTGTTGTATCAACGTAACTTGAAGAATTTTATGAATTCAAACCCTGATAATACAAATCTTGTCATATCTTCATTAAAAGCCATGCTCCAAGCATCAACTATCTCAGAATTTTCTTCAACTGTCTCTTCGACATACTTCATATCGCTGTCATATTGATCAACAGAACCATTTCCATTCACTATATAAACATTACTGTCATCATCTACAACAATACCCCATGGACTTTGGTCTGCTGATTCAATTTCTTCAAGTTTCTGTCCTTTCTTATCAAATGATATGATTTTATTATTGGTGTAACACGTCACATATATAATTTGCATGCTACTGTCATAAGCTATGTTCAGTGCCGTTCGTAAATCATCGCTTAGTGTGGTGTCCACATGTACATAGTGCACAGTCTGACCATCTAAAGACAGGATACAAATTGAACCAGCAGACACTGACAGACAAACTAACTGATTCTCACATTTATTCAGGGAGGCTGCAATAATGCGGTCCTTTGTTTTGATGAAATCTTGATTCAATAGTTCATCGTTCTGCATTGAGAATACTTGGATATAATTGGTGTTGAAGCAGATCGCAACATGTATGTCATCCACAGCAGTAATACACCAGGGATTTTTAGGGGTCTTGTAAATACGCACTATTTTCTGTTGGTTAATATCAAGTTGAATCAGTTCTTTTCCCATGCAATTCGCCAGTATTACATGTTGTCCTAACCAAATACATGACCTCATATCATAGTCTGAATTATTCAGACTTATTTCATGATCTAGTGCAACATCTTCCTCTTCAAGTTCTTCTTCCTCTGAACCATCATCGGAGTCAGACAATTGATAAAATGAAAAGGTAGGTGTACTGGAAACATCATAAATTCTTAAACCTTCAGAGATTTTCTTACAAATCTCGCTTATCGGGTTTAGTTTAACTATTCCAATATTTCGGGTTGTCAACTTTTCAGAGAGTTCAGAAACATCGGAAAATAATGTACTTATTGTCTCACGCTGTTGATGATCAAATAGATAGATCAGAACTGGGTCACGGCTATCCACGATAATATCTGTATCATGTTTGACGGACGTTATGTTCTTTGATGATTGTTCTATTTCGTCACATACTGCGATGCTGTCACTCAACAGGTTTTACTTTGTCGCTCCGTTTCGTCTAATACATTTTGTTCTAGAGCATCAAATGCTTTATCTAGATGACTTTTCCATACGACCAGCTTTTGCTTTACACGGTATGTTGATTCTACAATCGTGGCTTGACTATTATCCTCGTGCAGAAGCAGTGTGCTCACCTGCTCTTCTAACTGGGTCATAGAACTAAGTGTCATATCTTCAGTTTCTGCAGTTATGTTACCACATTCTTCATATAAAGAAACCAACCGATCACATTTCCTGTGTTTAAAAACAGCACATTCTGTACAGAATACTTCGTCGTGATCTTTGCAAATATACTTGACGATTTTGAAAGCATGATTAGGACACGTTTGCAGAACACGTACGAGCTCTATTGCATCGGCATTGAAGTCTTGTTCATCAATATCAGCCAGTTTATGGGTTATCAGAGGTAAACACTTCCCATGTAGTGAAACACAATCAGTACAAAGTTTATCAGAACACTCAAAACAATATTTAGAAGCAGAGATATTTTTATCATCCTTCAAACACCAGTCACACAGATCATAACATCCACCTTCTGTCATTATTTTAAGTTGTTTAAAAACGAAAGTAGAAATCCCCGCAGTGACACTGCATACACGTGATTTTTCGAAATCAAGGCCGACTACTCTTATGTTAAAACATAGATGATCTTACCTAACCATAACTGTGATGGGTTATCCTATCGGTACATAAATCTATATTCTACGGAATCCTGTTAGTGTCATGTCGAATGTCGTCCGTCGACCCACAAACGCGACGCACGACAACGCGATACGACAATGCGACAACGCGATACGACAATGCGACAACGCGATACGACAATGCGACAACGCGATACGACGCTCGACAATGCGACACGACGGACGACAATGCGATACGACATTTGTCAAAATGTCGTGATGTCGAGTGGCCAATTTTGGCACGATATATTACAATGTCGTATCGCGTTGTCGCATTGTCGTATCGCGTTGTCGCATTGTCGTATCGCGTTGTCGTGCGTCGTGTCCTGCATTTCAGCGACATGCGACGCACGACAACGCGATACGACGCTCGACAATGCGACACGACGCTCGACAATGCGATACGACATTCGTCCAAATGTCGTGATGTCGTATCGCATTGTCGTGTGTCGCCTATGCGTCCATACCATAACATGCGACAACGCGATACGACAATGCGACAACGCGATACGACAATGCGACAACGCGATACGACGCTCGACAACGCGATACGACATTGTAATATATCGTGCCAAAATTGGCCACTCGACATCACGACATTTTGACAAATGTCGTATCGCATTGTCGTCCGTCGTGTCGCATTGTCGAGCGTCGTATCGCGTTGTCGCATTGTCGTATCGCGTTGTCGTGCGTCGCGTTTGTGGGTCGACGGACGACATTCGACATGGCACTAACAGGATTCCGTAATATTCAATACAACAGTCCAAACTCTCAAGGTCTATCAAACTCACGAAGTTTGTGTTGGTGGAGACTTATATGTACTGAGGTTGCAGTATTTCATGCCATGGTGATTTCGATGTATGCCGTCACAATTGATGGCCAAAAATCTGTTTGAAATATTATCTACCAATTGATTATCAGTAGAAACATTCCATTGTTTATGACCGGTGTAATGTTTGTCACCCGGGGAGGATAGGTGCATGGTCAAGGGGTAACACGCTGGACTACTGAACAAAAGGTCGTGGGTTCGATTCGAATTTCTCACGGACGCTTTTTAGTGTCCCCATCCCAACCATTGAGTCAAGGACTGTGTTAAGAAAATCATTTGAAAAAGGACGAGGCATGTATCGGTGCTTTACACTGGGCACGATAAATTAAGAACCAGGAAAAACTATTCGAAAAGAGTATAGGGATAAAAATTAATACCCAGTTTTCCTGTAACTAAATTATCTCCCCTATCTTAGGGATGGCTCTGAATTGATAATAGTTGTTGCATGGGCTGATAAACAATACATCAAGAAATAGATGTTTATCATCTAAGCAGTAGTTCTGTCTTATATAGCAAACAATAGATTATATTTACCAGTGACTCTTAGTTACCTACGTGTACCATACTGAAATGTTTCGCATTCATTCCATAAGACGTCGTTAAGTTAAACGTTCAAGTTTGACGTGTGAATCAAGGATGAAACACAAACTGCACCAGGCGCCATGTGTGTTTAAGCTCCGGTGAAAACTGAGGCGTAAGCTTAAGGTAATTGAACCAATTTCAGTTTTCTTAACCATTTCTCTGCCAATGGAACGGTTATACCCGACTGCACAAATCTACGTATGATGGTCTATCCGATTTCACAAATGTCTGCATGTTTTATCTACGTAATGGGTATACCCGTTTTGGAATTGGTTAGATAAGCTCCCATTTCTTAAAAATCCCTGGAAATTCAGTGTACAATGTAGCAATATGTAAAATCAGTATTTAATCCATGGAATTATTTTTAATAGATTTTAATACAAGAGTCTTTAATTTTAATTGAAAAGAAAAGACGACACCAAGTATTATATTTATACGACATTTTATTAGCAAAATAAAAAGACAAAAAATACAAACGCAAAATAACGTAATGGATTCAATAATGCACGTAATAGGTTTTTGATTAATACATGTCAGGCATAAAAATGTTCGTTTTCTGGTTACTCGTCCTACACTAATTTTCCCCGCGGCCCGTAATTGTCTTTTTATTAGTCCGAGAAACAGTACATCCATTTTCACACCTTTTTTAACCTACCCACACGATTTCGAGGGCATAAAAATCTTCCACATACCTTCCTTATTTTTAATGAACATCTAACCAGAAACAAAAAATTTTTAGGCCTTATCATAGGCACTATATATATAGACTGTAAATAAAACGTAAACATACAAACAAACATTAATTAATACTATGTTACATTGTGATTTTCAGTAGCATGTTATTTAGACCATGCCAGTGAAGAATAAAATTCAAAAAAGTATTCGCGTCGCATCTTTTTAATGTATGTTCCTGCATGATAATTCTAGCTATACAGCTATATAAGTCTTGTATAACTAAGGTTTATTTAATTTATTGACATAATTATTATACAGCATTGCTTCAAATATACAACCAGTACATCATGTTTGCTAAGTGAAAATCTATCACATGTTTTATTTGTTGCAGCATGGTATAATCACTAATTAATTTTAATATTATCCAACCCGATTAGCTCAGTTGGTAGAACATCTCATTTGCAAGCTTGAGGTGGCTGATTCAAGCCCCGCATTGGTTATATTATTTTCCTCCTCCTATTACATATCGATAGTTGCTTTAAAAATCCAAATTGAAATGTTCTCAAAAATAGTGATTAGGCAGTTCATGTAAGGCATAAATGTAAATTGTTTTAAAAACTAGGTGAAAGAAAAAAATACATAAAACAATTATTGATACATGTTTCATATTATACTTATACAAGTTACTTAGTGTCAGTCATCATTTGTATTACGACGGGCGACCTTCACTCGCATGCTTCGTGAAAAAGTTACCCTAACGCTTCGTACACTACAAATCTAGAAAATGAATTAGAATTGAATGACCAATTATGAAACTAAGCTACGTTTGACCCCTTATACAGAGCGGATATATAACATAAAAGAAATATATGCGTACATCTGAGAAATACGCTGGAATTGATTATGTATCAAATAGTAGAAATCTTAATAACAGATAAAGGTATACAATGAAATGGAGAACCTGAGAGTTACATTTCTTGGAAATATTTGTTGGCATTAAATTTTCATTATGACAAAAAGTAAATCGTAGCCAAAAAGAAAGAACAAAAAAGCCAATACCGTTCAACTGCCGCCAGGCGTCCCAAAGACCGAAAATCAAGGTAAGTTCCTTTGTAAATTACTAGTAAGCCCAGTAAGCTGGTTTACAATACATATTGTTACAGAACAGTTTTGATAATATATATCTCATAATCATAACATCAATGCCCTCTTCATTTTGATTTTTGTTATCAAAATTACGTAATATAATGTGAAATAATGGAATGTATAAAAATGGTCCAAAATTCAAATAATGATCAATTATGAGTTATCTTTCTTATTGTCAGTTTCTTTAGCTGCGCTAGCAAGTCTGTATTGCATTTTGAGGTTCCTGGCTCGAACATGGGCGTTAACTACTTCTACAGTATGATCGACAGGGAACCATCCTTTCTCTCCGTCACGAAGTCTTTCACCTTCACACATACCTGCAACAAATGGTTATAAATATAATTTATAACCTGTACTTTATGCGCTTCTATGTACAATGGAACCAGGTTTAATGAATACAATAAAAACAACAAAATTCCCACCTTTCTCAGATACTATCTACCCCCAACCCAAAATCCACTAATCCATGTAAAAATATAGAACAAACACAGTCTCGACCACTGAAGGTACTGCCTTTGAACGTGCTATAGCAAATATTTAAACCAGTTTCAACTTCAAATAGCAACACCTTACCATCTTCAAGCTTCTTCAGAACATTAACTACGTCTGATTCTTCTAGTGTTAGTTCATCAGGCTCCTGAGCTACATATCTTTTCTTACACAGGACTTGTGGACAATCTGCAACAAACACATATTCCACATAAAATTTGACGTTAAAATTAGCAAAAGGAATATTGGTAATACCTCATGACCATATGGCAAGCACAGGGATCATAAGGGCCCTAGAATACATGATTTACTAGTCTAGTATATGCATATATAATTATGATTTCTAATCATTCATGTCATACCCAGGCCTCGAGGTTATAACACTTGAGATCAGTCTCCAAGCTCCGGCAAAATTCATACATCTTGTCTTTGAACGTTTCTAATTGCACGTATGTTAATTATTAACAGACAATGCTGATATTATTTATATTAAAAGCATACATCTCTCAGGACCACTAGTATCTTTTCAGCCATAGCACTCTAAGAACAGAATTGAGATTTGAGCTCAGAGACTGGTCACCAGTCTTATACACTCGGGGTTTGATTCATATTCAGATACATAAATGGAGATAAATGAACATGTATGTATGAATATACACTTACCCCAGTTTTCATATATTTTCTCGCCTCCTGAATCTTTAGAGGACGTTAAGGCTTCAATCCATCTAGTTCTGTCACTCCTGAAATAAATATGGTGCAACTTTAAAATACAGCAAGCTCGATGAGTACAGTCAAATCTGTGAACAAAGGCCACCCTTGGGAAATACTAAATATGGATTTTATTGAAATGTGGCCTTTATTCGGAGGTCATTTTGTTCTTAATAATCAATTATGGCTTTGAAGAGAATGGCCAATATTCACAGGGTGGCATTTATTTGGGCGTCTTTTTATTCCAAATAATCACTGACGGTTTATAAACGATTGGCCTCTATTTACAGGGTGGCCTCTATTCGGAGATGGACGCTAACACAGGTTTGACCGTACGTTAATCGGTTACAAACATTATTTTCTTAGTCCATTAATCTCGATGAGTTCGAAAGACATACTTCATGCGTAATATGTTTGTTTATGCAGATTAAGAAAACCCATTCCACGTATTTGCCTCATCAATCAGTCTTATAGATTTAGATCCTTCGATCAAATCATGGGTAAACAATTCTGCAGAGTAATGATGTTATATAAAACTACATTTGTATTAGGATGCAGTATACTGGTGAAAATGACTAAAACTCTGAAAACGGATTTCAGTTTTAGCTATAACAAAAGTCTAGAATGATATTAGCATTTCTCTTGACTGTTTGTTTATTTGTTTGTTTGTCTGAGTTTACGCCCATTTTCAACAGTGAGAGTCTTTTGAGATGGACAATTCACTAAGCCATCGTTCCTTGGAAGAACCAGTACTAGACTCTAATCCTCTGTAAGCAACTGCCTACTTTCTAACATAAAGAGACATGGTCAGTAGTGGTGCTCAAACCCACGACCCTCTATCAGTAAGAGGTTACTGTGATTTGAAATCAGCGACCTTAATCACTCAATCACGGCGGCTTGTCCTTCTTTAAACTGATATTAGCATTGACAATTGTATCAGACATTCAAATATCTACTTATCAAAGAAAAATACGACTGCTGCTAATGCAGTTTTTGCCATTCTTACACGGCTGCTGTTCTTAGTTACCGTAAACATTGTTTTTTTGTCTAGCTTAGCCTAATAATCTCCTTAAACATAAAATCATTACACAACTCACTCAGATTTACAGGAGTACACAGTTTCCACTTGTTTGTGTTCGTGATTTTCTAGCATGGTAACTAGGAAGAGAAACTTGCAGTTATTTGGGACCCCATGTGGTAAGATCCGAGCACACTTTTCTGCTTTCTCAATCAATTCTACGTAAATAACATTCCTTTCACAGCGATCTGTAACAATATATCGGCTCCTGAAAAAAACAACAAGATCATATCTTACGTGTTGTTAGAATCATCCTTATAGTTTTAGTATTGGTACAACATGAATTTAATATTTTAATTACATTACTTTGTATATATGTACACGTACAAGTATATGCAATTGATTACCACCGGCTTAATGTCTTAATTATCAAAAGATGCATTTTAAAAGTTAGCGCACAAAATACAGAGGCGTATACATGTCATATTTATAAACCAAGACATCTCGATATACATCCTAAATACGAAGAAAGGAAACTTACACAAGGGAATGGTCAATATACATTGAAACTTTCGAGTAATGACAAGAAAATAATTTTCGACAAAAAAACACACACGCGCATACAAAAGATTCCACCTTCCCCAAATTCTCCTTGTCACAAAATCCACAAACCAAAAAACAAACACATGTATAACTTAGAAACATACACAAAAACGGACAAACTATAGTCTCTCCTTGCAGTACTGTAGTTTCAATAAAAACACTTTCGTATCACTGGAGTCAAATGTTTGTTTATGCGATTCATTCATTCTTTTGTTCATTCGTTCGTGCGTGGATGTGACCCAAAGGGGTTTGTCACGAAAAAATAATCAATTTTTTTTCCATGTAACCCATATATATATATGGGTTACATGAAAAAAATTGATTTTTAGGCAAATGAAGTATATAATAATACCTATGGAATGTTAGTTATTTTTCATTATATATATAGAGAGAGAAGGGAAATAACTTCGACAATTCGAATTTTCCAACGCGTGTTATAAACTTCAATGTTATTGCAACGCAGTACAAACTATTTAACTCATATATAGTGCAACGTGTGGGCAACTCAACACGCTAACAGAAAATGTATACTTTTACTGCCTTTAAAGATATCCTAAACTCGCTATTGAAGATTTTTCTTTCGTGACAAACCCCTTTGGTGTGAGGAAGCGTGTGTGTGAGCATTCGTTCCTTAGTTCACTCACATACACAAAATGTACACAAAATGCACAATGAAAAAACACCATTACAACGACATACCCTTTTTTCTTTGCTATCAGCATAATATCATTGAAGAGATAAATGGTTCTTTTGGAGGTTTTAGTTTTCCCGAGATTTAATGGGTTAACAGATTCATTGCTTATCTTTGTAACATCCCCTTGTTTTACCAGGAATCGATTTGATGATATCAATGGAATTCGTATGTCCTGAAAAAAAGACAATACAAAATTCTCAATTTACATTGTATTTACATCCTATTTAAACTGTATACATATTTAGTGGGATAGAAGTCTGTCGCTGATCAGTGCAATGGTACACTTTTGTTAGCCCTGATGGCAATATTAAACCAAATATGGTACGTTTATCAAGTCTAATTTGACAAAATCATTCTTCAACAAATACCAGTAAGAAAACGTAACATAGCAATCAGAACTAATTGTTATAATCATTACAAATTGTTAAACATAAATAATTGTTAATCAGATATAATTGTTAGTCAGAGCTAATTGTTAATCAGATATAATTGTTAACCAGATCTTATTGCTAACCAGAAGTAATTGTTAATCGGAACAAATGACTAATCAGAACACATTCCTAATGATCAAATGGTTAAATCATGTTTACTACCTCATCGTTATTTAAAATTTATGAAATGTATTCACTTACTTTGTTTGGAAATTCTATAATCTCTTCTAAATGGCACAATTCTTCTGTTTCCTGAAGTTTCCTTGCCTCATCATCACATCGCTTTAAAACCTGACATGTAAAAAATACCGTGTTTTGAACATGTAACAGCAAACAGAACGCATAGAATGACGTTAAAAATACAAGTCAAAGGTCAATTTTTATGTAATAATTTCGAAGTTTTTTATACGTGGTAAAATATGTATTCGTCCGACAGCGACACCTGACATAAGTTGCATTAATAACGTCAACTTTCTCAATGTCATTAATTCTTGTCACTGTGTCAATGCCAAGGTCGACAAACATCTACAACAGGGACTCCTAAAATAGATATACATGTACAGCCAACCTGTGAGCAAAGGCCACCATTTGGAAAATTATTCAGTTTTTTGTTTCGTATACACTAATGTGTCTTTACGTTGGAACTCAACTTCATTCTATATCATATCCCAAAAGGTAATGATGATGGTAATCATGTTTTCTTTTTATTTCGTACATTTTATCACATACAAACATAGTATTTATCAAAAACAGTAAACCAATTTCTTGCACTTGAAATATTTCAAGCGTACAACCATATCAATGTCAATATTTTCCAAATCTATCTAAATGCATTTAAGCACTCACTCTTCCAACACTATGTAGAGCATTTATGGCTGATTTCTGTCGTTTTTCATCCAGTTCATCTTTTTCATCTTTCTTGTCCAGTCTATGACATATAGCATCCACCAGTAGTCTTAGACGTGTAATTCTCTGCATGGGTAATGTAAGGAATGAGATCATAGGAAGTCCCATACAATCTGGATGATTCTCCATTCTTTTCAAGGCTTCCGCAAATTTAGAGTTTTTCCTAATAGAATAAACAGTACATAATCAGGATTTACTAATACAGTCAAATATGTGAACTAGGGCCACATTTTGGAAATACTAAATGTGACCTTTATTGAAATGTGGCCTTTATTCAGAGGTCACTTTGTTCTAAATGATCACTGACAGTATTTAAAAGAATGGTTTCTATTCACATTGTAACCTTTATACGGAGGTGGCCTCTAACACAGGTTTCACTGTAAATACGTGAACCGTTGTATGCCAGGATTGCACTAAAACTTAGCTATAGTCGTGCTCCAGTGGTTAGTGCGCTGTAATCTGTAATCTGGCGACCCGGGTGCGAATCTCGTTCACAGCAGGTCATACTTTTCTAAGAGAATTCGACAAAAAATTCGATTTGGAGACGGGTAAGTTAGTACTGGTAAGAGTACAGCTCTGAAAAACTGGTTTGGTGAAACGGCCGCCGTATAACTGGAATGTCGTTGAAAAGCGTATTCAACTTACTGAAACGAAATGCACCATTGAACATATAAATGCATACAATCAAAGATCATCAGTATTTTACGGTGTTCCAATCAAATTAAGTTGAACTATGGGTGAATTTAAGCAGTACAATACAAGTTACAAATACGCTACACAAATATACACAATACTAGTAAACGTTGGGTAATATACATGTACATAGAAGGAATGAAAAAACGACACACATAAAGTAATACTTGGAAGGATTTTGAGGAAGGCGACAATAGGGCATATTTATCATTAAGCCCTTTCAACAGCCACTAAAACAAGAATACTAACTTGAGTTCTTTGACTTTTCTAGCTTGGAATTCCTGATTTCTACAATAATGAACGTAACAGTCAAAGTTTTTGGCAGCATGCTTAGCAATTATGTCACATACATCAGGTAGAAGAACACTCTTCTTCCATCTAGCTTCGAGGTCGGATAGAAATCTGTAAAGAAACATTTACCTATGGTTAAAAGGTAAACAGCTTTAACGTCTTCACTAAAATCTAATACATGTAAATATTACAAATTATGTCCAAAATAAGCAACAAATTCATATATTTCTCACATTGGGCATAAATCAAGGTAATTTAGTTTATTTATTTGGATTCAACGCCGTTTTTGACGATGTTCATGCAGTTATATACGGTGGCCGACTCACCTAACAAGTTTTCCTGGACTATATTCAAACCAGTACTAGCTTACCCCTTCACAAGGAACCAGCAACTTCTCAACATGTGAATAAAATCTACATTGTTGTCAAATTGTCATGTAAGGGAATGACCTGCCGCGACCGGGAACCAAACCCAAATAACCGGGTTATAAAACCACCAATGGACCACAGCCGCGGCTATAAAATCAATATAAGAAAATATCACGGATTTACACACTTACACACTAAATAAAATCATTCATTTATTTGATTATTCCATTAAAACAAGTATGTACAGTTAAAGCGCAAAGAGGACCGGGAAACAGAGGCGAAGCATTTTATGCCACACGAAGCATTTTATGCCACACGAAGCATTTTGTGCCACACGAAGTATTTTGTGCCACACGAAGCATTTTGTGCCACACGAAGTTTTTTGTGCCACACGAAGCATTTTGTGCCACACGAAGTTTTTTGTGCCACACGAAGCATTTTGTGCCACACGAAGTATTTTGTGCCACACGAAGCATTTTGTGCCACACGAAGAATTTTGTGCCACACGAAGTATTTTGTGCCACACGAAGTATTTTGTGCCACACGAAGCATTTTGTGCCACACGAAGCATTTTGTGCCACACGAAGCATTTTATGCCACAAGAAGCATTTTATGCCACACGAAGCATTTTATGCCACAAGAAGCATTTTATGCCACACGAAGCATTTTATGCCACAAGAAGCATTTTATGCCACACGAAGCATTTTATGCCACAAGAAGCATTTTATGCCACACGAAGCATTTTATGCCACAAGAAGCATTTTATGCCACACGAAGCATTTTATGCCACACGAAGCATTTTATGCCACAAGAAGCATTTTGTGCCATACAAACACAGAACCTACTTTTCACTGGCATCACGGATGATGTTGATGTTTGAGAACACTTCTTTTCGCTTCTCTTTGCTCAGAACACTTTTCTCTGGAACATCAGAGCCGAACTCGTCGGATTTTTGGAAAACTTCGATTAAAACGTTGATGCTTTTAAGATAGGTGACTTCGGATGTGATGATCTCGAACATCGACTGAAAGGGAAAAGAAACAATTACCCCCCAAAAAATGCATCGCAAGTAACAGGGCACCTGAATGTGAACATTAACATAATATTTTGTATACTATCACGAAAAAGAAAGTATGCATATGGAAAGAAGGAGGATTTTTTGTATAATATATATTTTGGTGTCAAAATGTGCGATGTGTATTAGCTACGGAATGCTTTACTTTGAATTGAAATTTGATAATTACCAGAACATTGCTTTACGTGTGGAAAATTGTGCGTCTTTAGTTAATATTTCAAGTATATGTAATGCTCAATATCAAAGTGCACACTTTCTTTTTCTTGCTAGTATACAGTATCAACATGTCTTTATACATTTTATGTTACATTATCATATTTGTTCATTCATGGCCAAGGGATGTTCGGTGGTCTATTGGTAGCGCGCTGGACTCCGAACGAAAGGTTGTTGGTTCGACTTTCGAATTCGCCTATCGAATTTCTCAGGAACGCCTTTTTAAGTGTCCAAATCACAGCTACCGAGCCAAGTACTGTGACTAGAAATTCAAGGAAAAGGGCGATGCATGTATCAATGCTTTACTCCGGGCATGGTAAAGAACCAGGATAAACTATTTGATAAGAGTAGGGATATAACTGCCCGGTTCTCATGTGTCTCATCTCCCGGTTCTAAAATGAACAGAGCTGGGTCGTTAAACAACGGACAAATAAAAACATGCATGGACCGTAGGAATACTAGTCTTATCTTGATATAAAACAAAACAAACATGTTACATTTATGCAATATCTATCCATTGTTTAAGTTTAATCGCTGAATGACAATAATGTGAGAAGAAAAAACTCACTTCTTGAAGATTTTTCTCATGCGATGAGATCTTTTCAAGTATTCCACTTTCTTTGACCTAAAACAAATAAAATACGTAAATTAAATTCACTTCATTTACAAAAACTACATAGGTATATATACGCTTACAAAAAATGTTATTTCCCAGTACAGCCAAATCTGTGAACAAAGTAGCTCATTATGCGATTGCTTTTGTACAAAGTCTTTCAACGAAACATTTTTTCTATGAAAAATCAACAGATTTTTCTATTATAAATATGTACCTCGGGCATTTCTGACCACAGTGAACGGTGAACATTTCCTTTTTTACAGAACTGATCACGTGACGAGATACTGTCAGTTTCTGTAGTGTCATCGTTCCCGGAGTCAAAACTTTTCCTGGGTACGTCATCATCTAAAACACAACAAAGAATTTAGAATATGAGTACACTATAATTCAATATTTTGTATTATATAACTATGTATACACAATATTACTGGTAAGTTTTAATAACAGAATTTTGAATTGCATTACAGACACCAAAGTATCTTTTTTATGACTCATTATGGAATAATAACGATTTTTAATAAATTGACCAAAAAGGTGGGATTTAGTGACAAAAACAACAACAACAACATCTATTTGTGCTTTTATTGTCTTAATACTCCAAACACAAACATAGTGCCCATCCCAGTTTCTTATCCTTTTAACTCCTTAGTTTCGAAGAATGACTTAGTGCACTCTACACATGCGGAGCACTTATAAGACGATTAGTATGTAACTATATCTGTTATAGAAATGTCTAACTAGAGCTTTCTTATTACAAGGAAACCAAAATATGCATTCTAACCGTCTTGGTGTTCCGCCTCTGAGCATGCGCAGTGTGTATCAATTCGTTCTCCGAAACTAAGAAGTTTTATATTCAGTTGAGACAAGGAAGTCATTAATTTAAACAAAAATATTGTCACTGATTGGATAAGAAAGTTGGATGAACGCCAAATAGTGGGGGAGCGGGTTATAGGCTGTGTTCAGTGTAAATATATGTCAGTGTATTAGATTTTCACTGATTGTTAACATAATATTATACCTGATTCATCATAAGTTGATAATGCACGTCTGATTTTATCTTGATTATAAAACTGATACAACGATCCTGATTTGCGAAGTGATGTTTGTGGCTCACTACTTCCGGTCTGTAAATCGAGCTGAAACAAATACATGTAAGTTAAATTGACAATACGTGTTTACTCGTGTTGTATAATAGAAAACTTGCAACAAAAAGATACCGTCAACCAATTAATATTGTTCGCTTCACGAAATTTGTCAGTCAGATTTAATTAAATTACAACATTTGTGATTGGTAGACAAAACACAATTTTAGGCGACATTGAGGAATTTAGAAAATTATCAATAGTGAATGCAAAGGCTCTAACACGCAGGAGACATTGATGTAGTGCAGTGAGTGTATAATTTACGTACCGATGCTTTTAGAAACTTTATATACTAGTATTAGATTAATGCAGTGTCTTAACATATACGATATATCATTGAACAACAGAAGTAATATATTTACTGGTTTGTACAATATTCAAATGTATGTATTCAACTATGATTTGTGTGTTGATCAAAAAGTAAATACGAACGCTCTTAAAGCCTATGGCTGTAGGGTAGTTTGAAAGTTTTTATGCCCCCGTATCGATAGATCGGATGTGCATTGTTTTGTCATACACGTATCTGTTTGTCTGTCTGTAAGTTTGTGCCAAATATTAATCTTGCCTATAAAATCAAAACACTTCAATCATCAAACTCAATCCTAATGACATCTACAT
This sequence comes from Lutraria lutraria, assembly GCA_964023205.1. Lineage (NCBI taxonomy): Eukaryota > Metazoa > Mollusca > Bivalvia > Venerida > Mactridae > Lutraria > Lutraria lutraria. Next base: position 7,090,850 of record OZ026840.1, read on the forward strand.
GCCTGTGCGTTTTCAGGTCAATAGGTCAAAAGCCAAAGGTCACCCCGAGGGGGCATTGTGTTTTAAAAGCACATCTTGTTTTTTTCTGAAAACGCGTGAGGATCGAACATAATAATTATTGTTGTTTTAGATTAGTAATTTTACTCAATAGATACAGAATATCACCAGACATATATAATAAACGTATGCTAGGTATCTATTGTACTGTAGCACTTACCTTTCTTACAACAGAAGACACGAGGGTGACCAATATAAGACATGCACCAAATACACTCACAAAATCTGCACCAGTGTCAAGTCTGAAATAAAATCCAGTTTCCATAGTTTTAAATGAAATTAATCCGTGACTATACACCATATATATATCGTCACATTAGAACTAAAAGAGCCTATCTAACAATGGAAATAAGGGTTCCTCTGAACCCTTTCTTGTGTTATCCTTGACATTTAATGTTGATCTATCTATAACAAATATCAAAGAGGCAGATTTAATGTTAAGGTGACGATATACAGTTCGTTGAAGGAATGGTGTATAATGGTTTCTAAGACCTAAATGACAATACGTACATTAAATTATATACAGTCAAGTCACCCTGTGAATAAAGATTATATACCAATCATCATGTGCTGGTGAGTGACAATTATATACTAAACAAGGCATCATAACCCCAAAGTGACCGATATTCACAGGAGGTCTTCATTCACAGGTCGTCGTAACATAAGCTTGATTGTATGAAAATTTCCACATGGATATTCTATTCCTTCTTCTAAGTATACAAACGGTTGGTTTACGGTAAGAAATATATTTCAGCTACAACGCAATCGTAACTTGATTTTTCTTTTTGTCCTTTTTTTCATAAGGTACATATGGGTGGATCCCCAATCCTCGTGCTACCTATGACGGGGACAATAAATTAATTTAAAAAAGGGAAATAATTTGCCAGAACAAACGACTATTTGATCGTTGTCATAGCAACAAGATTCAACCAACTTACCCTAGAATATACGCCTGTACAAATCCTAGGATTCCAAATGACAGATCAAGACGAGATATTCTAAGGATGAGTATAATAACCGTAACTAGTAACCACGTGACCTGAAACTCGTCTTTAGAGTCATCCTGAAGTTTACTCTGCAATAAAATTTAAAATCAAAATATATTTACGTTTTGTTCATATTTCTATTATGTACTTTAATGTAATATAAATATACCAATAAAGGTGTGTAGTGGAACACACGATAAAGACAACGGGTGTTTTATCAATTTAATATAAATACAGTACAACCTCTCCAGAGCGACCCTCTCTTGAGCAACAATCTCCCTTCTTTAATAGCACGATTGTTTCCCACAAAGTGATGTAACTACATTGTATTATTTTAACTCTCTATACGGCAACATTATTTTACAACTCCCTAAGGGTGTCGCTTTGGAGAGGTTGCACTGTATATACAAAAAATGAACTAGTTTAACAATAAAAATAAACACCAGGACCGTGTCATCATGTTTACTTGTGTTTTCTTTTATCTAAAGTCATATAAATATGTTTCCGATGATGAAATAATGTTTTATATGTTTTTTTAGATGGCGGACAAACTTTTAGGAATAATTAATAGTGCGTCTATAATAATTTAATCATGCGTATAATGCATAACGGTGGGAACAGAGCCATGTTACGTGCATCATGAATAATACAAGAGATGAACCATAACTCAAACTAATAAACTAGGCTCTGAGGTTATAAAACCTGTGATTGACCTCCGAGTTTCATCCTCAAATATTGTATTAATGTTTCTTAGTGAATAATGATCTGACAATATTGATATAATAGATATATTAATCTGACGGTATAATTGATCTGAACATGTATAAAAACATCAAACAGCCCTGTCTTGTCAATTACGTTGGTTTAATATTGGCGGGCGACGGACGATGCATGGTTTTATTTTGGCGGATTTTCAAATAATCGCCAATTCTTGACCATCGCCAATATTTAAATCTACAAAACCCGCCAAATTTTAGCCCCGCCAATTTAAAGACGTATACAGTATCTTACTTTTAGAATGAGATTTGAGCTCTGAGATTGTTTTCAGGTTGTATAACCTTGGGGCCAGGAAATAAAATGTAACACTCATTACCTTATTTAGTATTACTGTAATGATTGTGGAGTATATAAGACAGCTAACACATAGGCTGAAAGAATCTGGGGTTATGTTTAATCTGAAACAAAGAAAAAAATATTAAAAGATAAAACAGAAAAACACTGAAAATAGTGTAGGTAAGACATTAAGCCGAAGATTTTGTTTCTGATTACATACTCATTAAACACAGGGTTGGTGTCTAGGTATTTAGGGATTTTTATTGATCTTGAAAACGTGTAGAAAGGTAAAAAGTGAACCAGTGGCGAACAATTCCTACGTCCTAATTAAAAGTTCAAGTTCGCAGGGAGCACACAGGGTAGGTCGGGTAACCAGTAACAAAGTTTCGTTTTTTCCTTTTACTCCTATATAAGCAAGATTAGAATACAAAACAAAATTTCAATTTACAATCAAATATATTATAAAATAATGAATTGATAAGGGATAGATATAATTACATGCATGATACAACAATGGGAGGAACGCAACTGTGTACAATATTTTTTGTCTGAAGAATATCGTCGCAGGAACAACTAGGTAATAGGTCATTTGGTAAATTATTCAACTTTAGTACAATAGGGGCTGCAGACCCCATGGCGTACATTCGGGTTGAACTACAGACCTTTCGTATGCTTCCTCATTGCGGTGAGGGGATAGTGATTCACGACTGCACTAGGGTTAATTCATAGTATTAAAAAAAACATTACGATAAAAACATAGTAGTATTTTATGAGATGTTTCAACTATTTTCAATTAAACTTACACTGGGATGTATGATTGAAAAAGTCCGATAATGCCGAATGAAGGGTCTACATTTGCTAGTCTGAGCGTTAGAATAATCACAGTGACAAACAACCAAGTTGTCCGAGGACCGCCGAGTATAGTCTCCATAACTTCTTTTTCCTGAAATAAACGGAAACACACGATTATTAACGACGAGGTTTAACGGAACATTGACGGAAACTCGCGAAATACTACATCACTAGGATGATGAGATTCGACTTTGAAAACAATATGTGCTCTAACATAAAATAACCGTGTATAGGTTATTCTAGAGTGCATATTTAGGTGTTCTTTGTAAATTAGAAAGCTACAATATAGGAGTCGCACTAATAACCGAAAGAGGAGTTAGGCAGTATCTATAGATACATAGATTGATAGATACCGGGTATTCGGATAATCGGTATAAGAATAATCGAGGTTTTACTGTAGATAGACTCTATAGCTTTCATATTATGAACACCAAAATAATGAATTCTAACCGTCTTAAGTAGTGCTCCGCATGCGCAGAGTGTCCTAAGTCGTTCTTCAAAAGTAAAAAGTTAGAACGACAATTTTATATTTCAATAAGATGAGAAAGCCAAATTGTTTTAATGCTCTTTAATCGCTCACCATAGAAAAAGACTAATCCCAAAACCAATTGATCCCAAGAAGCCAATTTGACCCAAGGGCCTATAATTTGAAAAAAATTGGTCGAGGTCCACTAGACGATGCTACACATTAAGTATATTACTTATAAGAACATTTTAAAGACTTTTCTATTGGTTGACATGGCAACCAGAGTAATGCATGAAATTAATTTTTTTAAACATTCCTGGAATGTTTCATTGAAATCGGCTGACTGCTTCAGTAGGAGATGTTGTTGAGAGCAATTGTTGACGGATGTACGTACTCACAGACGGACGCACACACGGACGGACGAAGGACATCACGCGATCACAATTGCTCACCTTGAGGACTTTGTGCCCTGGTGAGCTAAAAATAGAAATAAATCCTTGTCACTGAGTGGATAAAAAGTGGGACCACTTCATACGTCCTAATACTGCTTAGTAATCATAAAACATCATATGAATGCACTTAATAGGCAATCATCAAACACTTCTATCCACTGATCAGTTTTATTCCGTACAGATGCTACATGATATGGGTACTGAATCTCGTGTCGATGTGAATGTACGAGAATATATAGATCAATAACTGGGATTGAACAAGCTTTGTCGTGAAAACAATCTCTCAATGAATATTCTCAATTCAGTGAGTCACGGTATATATACATGTACACTGCTCATCTTTTATAATCGGGCAACATGGTAAATTCTGAACATTTTGTGAGCAGGACTCTCCCTTACTTTATTTGATATTTTACAGATGAAGCGTATGATGTCACTTTATTCTATCGTAAGCTTCACTTATTCTAAAATATGATGACATTTTGTTTTGTACAGGTCTTTGATTGTCTTAGATATTAATTTTAATGCAATCGTAACAACTCGGGCATTCCCGCCACAGAGAAATACGCCCTGTACATAAGTGTAAAGGGTTACAAACTTTAGTTGTTTGGTTTCCGGCAGTAGGCCCTAGTTTTCAAGAATCACCCTCAGAATGACAGACTTTCAAAACTGTTTGTCGTTCTCGATTGATAAAATGGGCATCAAGTTCCCATTGAAAAAGGACCAGATTGTTTCCATCGTTGGATTCCAAGGGTCAGACATAATGGAAAGTAGCCCCGTGAACAACAACAACAATATGACGGCCTGTCTGTTACAAATATGTGTCCGTGATATTTTCTTATATAGACTAACGCCGAGGAGTCCCGATTGATTTTAATGGTGTCATATATATACAAGGTATCGATAAACCATAACAAATCTAAGTGACTGATTATTAAAGTTGAGCAGTGTATTTGTTTGTATAGAACACTAAGAATGATTTGTACTCGTATTTTGATGCTTGAAGTAGCTTTGTTTCGGGGACCGATCTTGTAGTATTTACAAGTACATTACACCAGATAACATGAGCTATAACAAAGGTTATAAGTTCATTACGAAGGTCAAGTCAATGTTCGGTTGGTTGTACACCAATGAATTGTACTTTGATATTTCAGGTAATCACCACAGAGTAAAGACTGCGGCTTCTTTTGTATCATTGCAACTTCTTTCATATCAATGTTTAACTAGGAGAGCCTTAACACTAACCTAGAAATTATCAAGACAAATATTCTGAGCAACTTTCATCAAGACTTGATAAAAAGTGTTGTCTCTACAATGTTATCAAGGTTTTCCAGTGATTTGACCCGGTGACCTAGTTTTTGAGCCAAGATGACCCATGTTCGACATTGGCCAAAATTTCATTACGACAAACATTCTGACATGGTTTGGTGAAGATCCAATAAAAAGTGACATCTCAGGTGTAAGCTTGGTTTTTCTGTGATTTGACCTTGTGACCTTACTTTTAACCCCAGATGACCCATGTTCGAACTTGTCCAAGATTTTATTAAAACAAACACTCTGACAAGGATTGGTGAAAATTCAATCATGGATGTGGCCTCCAGAGTTTTAAGGTTTTCGTCAGATTTGACCTGGTGCCATATTTTTTACCATAAATGACACATGTTCGAACTTAATGTCCAAGATAAAGACAAACAGTTTTACAGGGTTGGTTTGGTGAAGATCCAATTAATTAATAGTAATACACAAACTTAATTGATGTATAATGGACAAAACCAGAAGAATAAATAACCAATTCACATAATTGTACTCTGTAAATAGGACAACATACACACGTGAGTATTATACATTGATTATGAGATGGGTACCTCATTGCTTAATTGCAGCATGGTTAATACAGCCATATATACGTACACAATCAATGTAAACATACAACATATTGTTCTAGCAAGTTGAGACATAGTGCTTCGGTAGACCAGGTGCCGGGTTCGAACCTGGTCGATCTGTAATAAAGCATTGGAGGTTGTGGGAGCCAAGTCTATTGGTCATGGGGTGGGCGTGCCAGAGTTCGAAATAAAAATACTTAATGTATAACATCACCACCTCTTCAGAAATGAAACAAATATGATGGAGCCGATATCACACAGAAATAACTAAGGCCAGGTTATTGTTACAATAAAACACCAATAACAACATACATGATACTAATAGAACAACAACATGTTTACACAACACCATCTGTTTATACTAATTAACATAACATTCCCTTCAGATGTTGGATACAGTTAAAACATTGAGTACGGAAATACAGATAAAAAGGTTGTTCCCTGGCACCATAAAGTAACAGACGAACAGCCCAGATCAAAACAGGGTGCTTCTAAGCTGCTCTCGCACAGCCAAACCAGTATTAGCGGCCATCTCCGAATAGAGGCCACCCTGTGTATAAAGGCATTTTTTAAAAAAAAACATTCATTTATCATTTAGAATAAAATGACACCAGAATGAACGCCACTTAATAATAAAGGCTACATAATGTATTTTCCAAGGGTGACCTTTATAAACAAGGTTTGACTGTAGTTTTAGCCTGAATGAATGACAACCTCCAGTAGAAGGACACTCTTAAACTAAGCTCAGACTCCTCATATTGATATGACACAAGACACACATCTCAGCAAAAAGACCAACTCTTGTATTACAATCTTATATGGTAAAACCTCGATATTAAACCATCTTTTGAGAACTAATCAAGCGCTCTTAACACAGAGGTAGTCGCATGATTAAGTTGAAATATAGAGAAAATGTTGAAAACATTCCCAAAATATGCGATAGTGATAATTTGGCGGCTTTAATAGCGAGGCGGTTGCTGATAAAGGTTTTACTGTGAATTATCATCACGTGGTTATAATTGTTCACCGCTTTGATGGCTGAGTTAGAATAGAATATATTAGCTTTTCAGAGTGCTTAATGTTTGTTTTTGTTGCGAACAATGAATTTGAATAATGTTTATTTGTATAAAAATTAACGTTTTTCGTCTGGCAAACATTAAAATTCGCAAACTTGAACGGAAATATATACAGCCTTCGGGGTCTTATTTCTCGGAATATTGTGAAATCCTTGCAAATTTTATACAAATTTTCTTATCTTGTTCCTACATAAATAGTACGACCTGTGATTTTATTTGTTTATAATTAAGATAAACATGTGTTTTAAGCCGAGAATGAGAGAAAAAACAACAACAAATAAATATATGTAATCAGGTTTAAATGTGGCATGGCTGTTTTACAGTGCCAACTTCATTTAAAATGAATATGTCGACATAGCATTGCATTAAATCTCATTAAGGAGTCATTAAATTTACCAGGTGCATCTATTTGTTGTTAACAAACACCAGCAGTTAATTATTCAATACATCAAACATATCTGGGTGCGCATTAAAAGTGGACGTTTTAAGTATACAGTCAAACGTGTGTTCGCGACTATCTACGAATAAACGCTACACTGTGAATAAGGCCATTCTGTTTAAAACAGTCATTGATTATTAAAAACGATATAACCTCGAATAAAGGACATCTGTCAAAAAAGGCCATGTTGTGTCTTTGTCAAGGGTGGCTTTTGTTTACAGGTTTGGCTGTTACAGATGTATTATGTTATATTAAAGATCTCATAACGCTGTCTTGCTTAATCAAATAAGATTTGGACATACAGTAAAACCTGTGAACAGTGACCACCCTTGGGAAAGACAAAATGTGATCTTTATTGACAGGTGGCTTTTATTCGTAGGTCATTCTGTTCTAACTAATTAAGTATTAAGTACTTATTTTAAAGAATGACATTTATTTACAGGGTGGCCTGTATTCGGATGTAGCTACTACCAAAGGCTTAACTGTACTAGCTAGCATACTGTGGAATCATTAATTTTCGTTGGGTTCAATTTTCGTGGTTTTTACTAAAATGGTTATTTCGTGGGGACATGAATTCGTGGATTTTGATTTTTGAAAAGAAATGCCTTATCTCTGCATTTAAATTCGTGGGGATTTGATTTCGGGGATGAGCCGACCCACGGAATGCACGAAATTAAATCCCCAACGAAAATTAATGATTCCACAGTATTAGATTATCGTAGAACGTGTTGATTTCTCGACATTAACATGAAAGAATGATAAAAAAAATCCCAACCCTAATTGTAAGTGATTTTGACCCAAAATAAATCGTACTATACTCCAGCTTTTTTCAATAACATGCGCCGAGCTTGAGCGGTTAAGTTTGGTAATCCAGCGATAACAAACATTAACATTATACATAATGTGAACTAACATATATCTACCTATCTATAGTTAAAAAGTTTATCGTTTAACCAAAAACAACATTTTTTTAAGGATAACCCTGTGACACAAATGTTAAAAGAGGTTTATCAGATCTAAGAAGTTTATCAGTAACGCAATCATAATTTCTTTCTCGTTCCAAAATTTAAAAAAAAACACGCGATTGAGTATGATTATGGTGCTATGAAAATCACAGTATAAGCAAACAGACGGGGAAGGGTTCGATTTCAAAATGGGAGGAAACCACAGATGATGGCAGTAGTACTAGTAGTGTAGATGTAAATGGATGGTAATATAATATGTTCTATACACGCACGTTACATGATTGCATGATACAAAATACGAAAAACATGAATACTGTATAATTATTGATGATAAATGACGAATATATCAATACAGTCAGACCTGTGTTAGCAGTCATCTCCGAATAAAGACCACCCTGTGAATAAAGGCCGCCATCTTAAAAGCCTCAGAGGCTATATGTATACATGTACAATGTATAATAAGTCACATTTTGGAATGTCTCATTTTGGAAAGACAAAATGTGGCCTATGTTCACAGGTTTGACTGTATATTATACTAATACACACGAGAAAAAACCAATACAACTAAAATGGAATATGATGTTGGGATTAAGTACTGCTGAGGGAGTACATATATACAGTCAAACTTGTGTTAGCGCCCACCTCTAAAAACAGGTCACCCTGTGAATAAAGGCCATTCTTAAAAACGTCATTTGAATCATTTAGAAGAAACTGGCCTCTGAATAAAGGACATCTGTAATAAAGGTCACAGTTTGTGACCTTTGTTCCCAGGTTTGAATGTGACTATACAAGGTACCACCCTTAGTCTCTTATCATTATATCTACATGTATAAATCTATAGAATAACGATAATTTTCATCTTATTTCTTGAGAAATGCCAACTTAAGTTCCAAATATTGAATAGTACGAGTCATATCAAGTTGTATAGTCGAAATTAAATATTTCAAGAGTTTTTATACATACCTCTTCTTTCTTCATATTTGATAAACTACAAGTCGTCTCTCTTAGATAATGTAATTCTTTTATAATCCATTCACAAATCGATCAGTTCCAATTCTCTTATTTCCAAGTGCTGGAAAAAACACAGACAACTATGCATAAGTTAATTCCTGAATCTGCCTAAAACACTTAATAAAATAAACAAACCTAACTCATGTATTTCTATCAGTCGGTATTTTCTTAAAAGAAAAGGTTTGTTAGCCATTATTTCAAGATAAGATAAACGTTTGCTCCACACAAGTTCTGTGTGATTAGTTCACATACCAGTATCATTGCGAGTCAGGTCTGGTGCATGCCTTGAACAAAATCAATATAGACGAGCAGAGAGAGAGAAGAGAGAGTGAAAAAAGATGGAGATACTCGACACGACCATAAAACCCCGGGGAATTATTCGTACATTTACAAATGTACGCACCCATACTAATTACACTTTAGGCCATCCCTAAAATATGTTTATCTGGGTGTAACCCTTCCCAGAGAATTTTCAGTGGGTAGGTAGGTAAGTTTTTTTTTACAATTTATTTTGAATCCAAAAGCGTTTCAAATTGAAAATTACTCAGGAGACTAAAAATAAAGTTGGATATGGCCGATTTTGGTGAGAAAATAGCGTTACTCCAAACAAAATAATTCTTTAAGTACGGCCTTATGACAAACTAGTGGCTCTTAATTAGTTATGAAGCAGACAGACACGTGTTGTGAGTTAATGAGACAATACATTACATCACCATCATGCATTGAGAGTGTTTATGAAGTTAAGTTCCATTGGAATCAAGGTCTGCGAGAAAGAATTGAAGACCTGTAATTAGCAGAAAACATGCGAACCATGCGAGTTCTAGATTGAGCGGAATTCATGATATGTCTTCGTTTGTATCAGACTACACGTGAGGTTAAGCAGGAAGAAATCACCGTACATATATCTTTTATTTCGAAAGAAGATAAAAAGAGCTGTTAGGACAATATTCCCTATTCTCAGAGCTGCATGCAAAACTTCACCCATGAATTTTTTAAGTTCATAAAGGGCCGAAAATCCGTGAAAATGTCAGGGTTAATAGCCTTGGATAGCGACCTCCAATTAGTTTCAAAATAATATCTTCAGTAGTTTTAAAGATTGTTGTCGTACGCAAAACTCTAAATGGGATTTTTTTAAAGTTCTCAAAGGGCCATGAATCAGTGAAAATCCGTATGAGAGTTATAGGCCTTGGGCAGTGACCTCCAAGACGTGTGAAGTAACAAGCAAATATCTTTAGTTGCCGATGAGATATTAAGTTGTACAAGAAGTTACACGCAAAACATTAACTAAAATGTTACGCCTACGTCCGGGCTAGTAGGTTAGCCCCACTATCATTCGAATAGTCGAGCTAGAAATTACTGAAGATTGTTGAAGACACGTATAGTCTGTAATTTCATCACCACACCACGAATAACAAATATAGTACACCCTCAGAAGGGATACCATGGTCGCCGAGTGGTTATAGACTCTGACTAGTAATTACTAGTGCCCCACTGCTGTGAGTTCGAACAAAGACAAAGTTCTTATAAGAGGACGTTATCTAGTTTGCTCATGGAAGGTCGGTGGTCACTACCAAGGTGTACGTCATAAGTATTCCTCTAACGCTAAAACTGGCAATGTCGCCAAATGACCTTGACTGTAAGTGCAACGTTAAACATTGGTGACCCCCAAAAATACAAATGTATAATATCTAAACGAATCTTCACCAGATATTTGATCAATTAGGATAAGTACGGAAATATTCTTTATGTATTATATTTGTACATTTTCGTAGCAGTAAATATGCATTTCTTCTAACTGCAATGTAGTTCTTAGACAGTTTACCAATATCAACACAATAACGATTTCTATGCTTCGCGTCGTTTGTGATATATTGCATTAAATTCGAAATATGAACGATAACTAATACATATCGATTTCAGGCGATGCTAATCCGAAGCTGGTGGTTTATCATAGACGGCATTTTGTGACCGATTATCGATAGCCGAACATAATGACCTAAATCTACGCATGCATCGATTAACAATGGTACTACAGTTAATTTGCCAATGTCTCTAAATACTCGAACGTATCAGTTTTCTTCTCAATAAATACCTTGTTATTGATCTTTTGACGGTAACTTGACTTTTTTTATCGTCAGTTAAATGACCGGTACATGATAATTATTGAACAATTATATTTCATATTGCTCATACAAATAATTAAGCCAGCAGACGACCGTTAATAGAAACACAACATCACTGTTATAAGAAATTAACTGTTTACAAGTATAGAAGTTGCTGTTGTTCGCAGCAAAAAGATAGCGTTGCCCGAAAAGGGAATCGAAGCCGAACGGAAGTAGTGAAATTCCGAAACAGATTAGGAAGTGTTTTCTTATGTAAGTCTATGCAAAAGAAAAGGTATCTTCTGTGCGAGGACAATTTTAATCGCAAGGACATGATTTATAATGTATTATATTATTTGCATAGGACCGTTATGCGAGACTATGTATTAAATATATAATTATGCAAGTTGGTCTTGTAGTTCCTGCCACGAAGATTTTTTGAAGATGTCATTTTTAAGCATGATACATAGCTCATGTGACTTGTTTATGCATCATACTTGAACCAGCTATATATATATATATAACATTTGTAGAGGTCCACACAAGGAACAATATATAAATACACTAAACAAAACTTCCAACGCACTGTTGTATATAATGATCAATATTTATTCAATATTACTATTAATTAACTGATATTGTGAATACATATCACACAATCATCTGTTAACAGGTTGCATAAGTAAAACTTAAAAAAAGTTAACCAACAACGAATCGTATCCAATTTAGGTCAGTCAACTATAATTTATAAAGTCACATTTTTTTCACAAATTCTGTAAATATCTGCTTTGACCACCAACCGCGATAACAAGAGCGCGACAACGGCTCCTCGTTGAGCAAATAAGGCGTCTAGGGACATTGTTCCATTCCTGCTGAATCACTATGGTAAGTTCATGTAAGTTTCTGGGCTATATTCATAAAATATTTGTTCAATTACATGTACGATTTGTTGTTCACACCCCTCCCTCAAAAAGTAAAAAAAAAACATCGCATTAGCATTTGGTGGCAAATATTTCGCTGAACGTGCTGTAACATGTTTACTTACCAACAAGCTGCCATTTATTCCATAAATTGCACACAGTAGTAACATTACAGATTAAAGCCCTTGCTACTGCAAGCTGCGTGCTCCAGTCTGGAGTAGACCAATCGCACGTGCGCGATTTTAGGGGCTGATTCTTGGCATAATTACGACCTATCGGTCACAAAATCAATTGTTAAGTGATAGATAAACGTTAACGAATGAGTGAGAATAACACGTCGTTTTATTTACAAGCGGTGTCGTGAGAATAACACGTCGTTTTATTTGCCAGCGTTGTCGTGAGAATAACATGTCGTTTTATTTGCAAACGGTGTCGTCGTAAGAATAACACGTCGTTTTATTTGCAAACGGTGTCGTAAGAATAACACATCGTTTTATTTGCAAGCTGTGTCGTGAGAATAACACGTCGTTTTATTTGCAAACGGTGTCGTGAGAATAACACGTCATTTTATTTGCAAGCGGTGTCGTGAGAATAACACGTCGTTTTATTTGCAAACGGTGTCGGCGTAAGAATAACACGTCATTTTATTTACAAGCGGTGTCGTGAGAATAACACGTCGTTTTATTTACAAGCGGTGTCGTGAGAATAACACGTCGTTTTATTTGCAAACGGTGTCGTAAGAATAACACGTCGTTTTATTTGCAAACGGTGTCGTAAGAATAACACGTCGTTTTATTTGCAAACGGTGTCGTCGTAAGAATAACACGTCGTTTTATTTACAAGCGGTGTCGTGAGAATAACACTTCGTTTTATTTACAAGCGGTGTCGTGAGAATAACACTTCGTTTTATTTACAAGCGGTGTCGTAAGAATAACACGTCGTTTTATTTACAAACGGTGTCGTAAGAATAACACGTCGTTTTATTTGCAAACGGTGTCGTAAGAATAACACGTCGTTTTATTTGCAAACGGTGTCGTGAGAATACCACGTCGTTTTATTTACAAACGGTGTCGTAAGAATAACACGTCGTTTTATTTACAAGCGGTGTCGTGAGATTAACACGTCGTTTTATTTGCAAACGGTGTCGTCGTAAGAATAACACGTCGTTTTATTTACAAACGGTGTCGTAAGAATAACACGTCGTTTTATTTGCAAACGGTGTCGTAAGAATAACACGTCGTTTTATTTACAAGCGGTGTCGTAAGAATAACACGTCGTTTTATTTACAAGCGGTGTCGTGAGATTAACACGTCGTTTTATTTGCAAACGGTGTCGTATGAATAACACGTCGTTTTATTTACAAGCGGTTTCGTGAGAATACCACGTCGTTTTATTTGCAAACGGTGTCGTAAGAATAACACGTCGTTTTATTTGCAAACGGTGTCGTCGTAAGAATAACACGTCGTTTTATTTACAAGCGGTGTCGTGAGATTAACACGTCGTTTTATTTACAAGCGCTGTCGTAAGAATAACACGTCGTTTTATTAACAAGCGGTGTCGTAAGAATAACACGTCGTTTTATTTACAAGCGGTGTCGTATGAATAACACGTCGTTTTATTTACAAGCGGTGTCGTGAGAATACCACGTCGTTTTATTTGCAAACGGTGTCGTCGTAAGAATAACACGTCGTTTTATTTGCAAACGGTGTCGTGAGAATACCACGTCGTTTTATTTACAAGCGGTGTCGTATGAATAACACGTCGTTTTATTTACAAGCGGTGTCGTGAGAATACCACGTCGTTTTATTTGCAAACGGTGTCGTCGTAAGAATAACACGTCGTTTTATTTACAAACGGTGTCGTGAGAATAACACCTCGTTTTATTTACAAGCGGTGTCGTAAGAATAACACGTCGTTTTATTAACAAGCGGTGTCGTAAGAATAACACGTCGTTTTATTTGCAAACGGTGTCGTATGAATAACACGTCGTTTTATTTGCAAACGGTGTCGTAAGAATAACACGTCGTTTTATTTGCAAACGGTGTCGTCGTAAGAATAACACGTCGTTTTATTTACAAGTGGTGTCGTGAGAATAACACGTCGTTTTATTTGCAAACGGTGTCGTATGAATAACACGTCGTTTTATTTACAAGCGGTGTCGTGAGAATACCACGTCGTTTTATTTGCAAACGGTGTCGTCGTAAGAATAACACGTCGTTTTATTTACAAACGGTGTCGTGAGAACAGCGTGTCGTTTGATTTACAAACGGTGTCGTGAGAATAGCACGACACAAACTACAAAACTTAGGCGTATGTGCGACTCTTCCGAGAGAATCGCTATACACCAGATCATGAAATGATAAATAGTAACATAATTTTAACACCTTTTATACCACTGTGCTAATGCTTGTAAACAACTTTTGAATATGTATATTTTATACTAAAGGTATGTCTAATAAATCTATTTTAGTATTTACAGTAATGTATTTTCATGGGCTGGTTGATGGTAAATTATACTTAGTGTCTTTTTATTTGAGTAAGAAAATACTAAACAATTTAATAGATATATACCTAAAATTAAAAACACGCTTTAATTTACGTTCATATTGTAATATTTGTGCCCCAGGGATTAACGCAAACTATACAAAACCTTATAAGGTATAAATATTTCACACCTTCATACCATAACTAACATACATGTAGCACTTGGAATGTCGATATTTACTTACCTGGTTTATTCTCTATATTCATTGTATATATCAACAAAAATGTATTCAGTGTACAGATATACCTATTTTATACATATTACAAGTTAAAAGAATTTAAAGGATATTCAAGACATTAAGATATTCTGCAATGTGGATTGAAGGATACCAACATTCATGCAGTCGGTATCATACAACATAATAATTTGAAGTAATAATCAATGATAAAATATCTTCAATGGTGAGTTAAATTTCTTAACATCAGAAAAAAGGAAGTGTTAAAAAAATAAATGAAGACTTAACATAATGACTTCAACACAATTATATTTATCAACACAACTATAAGCAATGTCAAAGCATTGCTAATCTTATAAAAAATTAAAATTTGAAAAAAAAACCAGGGCATTGTTTAGAAAAAATTGCACATGAAATAAGTTTTTCTGGAATTGTTTTTGTGTTGGTTTACATTTTGGACCCATTCATTTAACAAAATGACCTTTAGTAACAAATGAACATTGCTTTTAACATTTTTTTATCTAAAATAAACGCATGTGCATAAAACAGACTCCCGTTTTCACAGAAGCAAAAATTGCACATTTGTTCAAACAACTATAACCAGTGCCGCTGTGTGGGGGCATTCTATAAGAGTTTGATAAAAAATATCTTCAAAGATATATAAACAAGATGTGAAAATATAAAACACTTTCACCAGATAGATTTTCGGCTATAACAGTTTGAATGTGATACATGATCAGGTTTTCTAAATTGCTTTAAACTAGCTTGTATGTTTACTCATTTTGTTTAAACACAAGCATGCTTCCGCTTTGATATCTTAGCTAATTAATTGAGAAAAAATGTTTTATCAAAAGAAAAAAACTAAAAAAGTAATAGGCTCCGACCGGGGATTGAACCCAGGACATCTTACCACTGCACCCACTGGCAATCAATGACGTCATCCGGAAAAGACAAAAGTCTAATAAATGGTTCTAAATTTAGAATTTCCATTAGACCTTAAAGGTAAAAACAGTGCAAAAGTTTAGCAATTATTCATAACACGAGATGGCATTACGTGTCTATAATTCAGCAATTTCACGTCTACATTGTATCACTTTGTTACACAAATCTATTCACTACCCCCAACACTGTTCACTACTACCTCGTTACATGACCACAAACATGCGTTGCGCTGAGGCGCAACGCAATAAAATGCTGTTGCATAAGGTAAAAGGTGTAACATCTAGTTATATCGTATACTTCCTTATCAACTATCGCGCACCCCATATGTTCTCATCCTACCCATTAAATGTATGAACTGCTCACTTGATTTACAAGCGTCAGCTAATTCTAACTGATCAATTAATTTTACAGTCGCTACATCTGTTTCAACTCTATACAACAGTTTTCTATTCGAGTCCGGGACCGCGGTCCAGTGCTTAGTGGGCTAGACTTAATACCCGGTAATTCGGGTTCGAATCTCGATCAGGACAGGGTCATACCCTTTTATGAAAATAGGACAAAAAATCAATTTTCCTCCATATGCGGAGAAGTTGACGACTTCTTATAGAAGGGTAAATTAGTACTGGTTAGAATACAGTCCAGGAAAACTGGTTAGGTAAATCGGCCGCCGTATATAACTGAACAATTGTTGAAAACGTCGTTAAACACACGGAAACAAGCTCAATTTTCTATCCAGCCTTTTGTGTACTTCAACAATGGATCCTGTGAAAATCCTACACCTACGCATTTTAAGATTAATTTACCGACATAAAATGTGATAAATTGATAAATATACTAACCTATTTTCATAGCAAGGTTACAAACTCCTCATAAAAACAAATTTGCACTGGTTATGGTTTTAATTTTCATAATACCTTTTCATATTTAATATTCTCATGTTGACAAACACTATACCACGGATGTAATGGTATGAATGATTATTTACTCAAGGTACCAACTTATTTAATTGTTAGGAAGTAGACATTCTCGTGTGTTGAGATGAAACGTAAGGCAACATTCAATACTCATACATGTTTGTCCATTCAGGGAAGTATTGATACGCAGGCTAAGGCTATTCTTAAAAATATGTTGGTTTGCAGCCGCGCGACCTACTCATTAAAAATCCCCTGACCCAAAATATCTTTAAAATTCGGACAGATCATGTCTTCGTTCTTTATTATTCCGACTATCGTTTTCAGTACAAGCGAGTTACAAATGTAACAACACCAAAACAAATGTTGACCTACTGACCTATTTAAAAACCGCGCACCAAGATTTTTATGAGTGGCCTAGGCAAACACGAATACTAATTGTATTGATTAAAACCATTTTAGAACGCTGTGGTTAAGCATGAAACCGAATACTACAGTAAATATTTTAAAACATATTTTTTTCGCTATTAATCAAACTGTAAAATGGTATTTTTGTCATATGCCAACCCCTTAATGTGTTTTGTGTAGGGTGCACTATTTGCAAACGTTGAATCTTTGTTTCAACAATATTGTACGTTTATATCAGTGTATCTTACACCTCGACATATTGTAGTTTAATCTTATCTCTTTGTAAAGACTTAGAATACATTTACTACCAGGGACTCCAATAATTTTTCAAATGTTGTTTCTGGGTGTAACCTGGATCACACCACAGGCAACCGGTGTATCACATAGACCAACCAAGACCCATTACTACCCAGGAATTTCAATTTCACTCTGAAACACTGTTGAATAATGTTTATAGCATATTTCATAACAAAAAATCAAAAGTTCAAAAAAAAAATTCACCACAATATATTTAGAGTGTAAAAGAAATGCATGGACAGTAGAGGGTCTGGGGGATCTATGTCATACGCCGGCTACCCTAAGGTCATGTATGTATGTAAGCCCTATAATCATAATCAATAATACTAGAAACTATATTTACGAAAATCATCAGGGACACTGATCA
The DNA here is from genome assembly GCA_964023205.1 of Lutraria lutraria. NCBI lineage: Eukaryota > Metazoa > Mollusca > Bivalvia > Venerida > Mactridae > Lutraria > Lutraria lutraria. The sequence continues at coordinate 7,108,757 of OZ026840.1, forward strand.
ATGTGTGACGATATCTTGTATCTGAGGCTTAAAGATCAAAACACTGGTCTTGTCATGTCGATATGCAGGTTAAATTACAAGGTGTTGAATGTTCGATCACCGAGCTCGGCGCATCAATTGGCAATTCTGATCTAAAGACATTCATCTTTCATCGGAGATTTATAATGTATTAGTTCCAACAGGGATCAGCAGTGCGAGTTCAATACCCGGTTACCGCTAATATCAAAGATAAAGTACTTGGTATATTCACATTTTTCGGCATAGGTTTCGACGCGGAAAATGACGTGTTTATGATTTAGAGGAAATCTTTCCTTCTATGGGTTGTTTAATGTGTACTTTTTCATAAAATTTGCAGTGAAAGTTGTATTCTTAAGCGGTCGAAATAAAGTTATTCACACGTTCTTGACAAACATTTTACATTTGATATGAATTCAGTTTCTCATTGTGAGTCGTGAACAACATCCAATATTCGTTCACAGAATGAAACAATTATTTTGTACAAACTGAAAGCACCAGCGGTAAAAATGTGTACGCATGGGTTCTATACTTCAAGTTTTAAAAGAGTAAAATCACATCAAAGACCATAAATATATTTTTTTTCATTTCTTCGCTGTTTATCTCTTAGCAGCGGTCCAGTGGTTAATGCGCTTGATTTGTAACTCGGCAATCCGGGTTCGATTCCCGCTCGCGGCATATCATACCCTTCTATGAAAATTTGACAAAATAAGTCGATTTTCTTCCACATGTGGATAAGTTGTGGGCTCCTCGTGGAAAGATAAGTTAGTACTGGTTAGAATACAGTCTAGAAAACCTTTTCAAGTGAAACGGCCGCCGTATATAACTGAAGAATTGTTAAAAAGGCGTTAAACTCAAATAAATAAATTGTCTTTTAAAGACATTTTTCGTTTTCGGTGATAGGTAAAAATCTGGCTACGTAGATGATATTTCACGGTATGATTTTATATTGATGAAACTTTATAAATACTCAAGTGTAGTATAAAACTACGATCAATACACTTTATAGTACAAAAAAACGATAGGAAATTGATATCGTCAAGTATCATGTAGTTATCAGCCTAACACAACGTCCTGTATGTTTACAATGATACGTTTATTGACATGGATTACTGTACATAAATTATTGAAAAATTTGACTAAGCCAAAATGTTGTTAAGAGATAAAATAAATAGTTTTTGTTTGGTGAAGATTTAGAATACATGGAGTTCAGTTATATGTTGCTTAATATTTGAAAACCTTCATTTCAATACATTGTGGCTTGAAACATTCAATACATTGAATGTTATCTTAATTAATACTTGATGTACAACAACAAAATGGTTAAACTTAACGAAGGAAGAAGGATACATATGTACTAGTCAGAATACCGTCTAGGAAAAATAGTAAAGTGCAACTGCCGCCGAATATAACCGAAAACTTGTACAAAAGCGGCGTTAGACATACATGTAAATACATTGTAAATAAATCAACTTTACAAATTTGGAGTTTTAATGAGCCGACCTGAGGAAAAACGGCTATAAAACATCATCAACTTTACAAGGACGTCGTGTCTTTTTGTACAAATTCACAGAAGTACAAAATAATTCAAGCAAGGGTAATGGGGTAAAATATGTGCGTTATATGGTCATACACTAGACTTATATAGTCCTATTTTCCCCTCGATACCCTCAACTTTTTATTATGCCCGTGGAACAGTACACCCATTGTTTCACATTTTTATCTTTCCGCTCGTTCTCAAGAGTAATAAAAATATAATAAAACACTCCCTACCTTATACCCACCTACCCTATTTGTAATGATTAGGTACCCAGAAACAAACAATTTTTACGCCTAGATATTCGTTTCATAAATGGCTGTTATGTGTGATGGACGAATACAATACAGACTATTCAAGTTATTTTGAGCCAGTGTATGAGAGAGAGAGAGAGAGAGAGAGAGAGAGAGAGTATATCATATTCAAAGTGAGAAATAAATTTACATTTATATATAACATACCTTTACCGAGTATTAAATGGTGTTCGCTTTTCATCCATTAATCATTTTTGTATGCGATAATAATTACATCCTAACATGATAAATTTGTGAATAGTTTCTCCACAATCTTCAACCAGGAATTTGGTTAAACACAACATTTTGTGTTTTAGTTACGATGGCTTTATCCATGTTTTTTTCTGCAATATTTCAGCAATATACGATGACCGGTTCATTTGACTCCATTCTAGTCAGTACTAAATACTAATTAACAACATAGTGACTTTAATTAATATATTTAGTATATAATTATGTTTAAGAATAAAATGAGCCAGCGTAATAAGAGGAAGGAGCTTCAATGTGAAGGTCATATTAAAAGTCATATCACTTTAAAGGTCACTCGGTTTCAATACATCAATCAAGTCCACTATCGCGCTAAACGAAGGGAGGTGTTCACTATGCAGTCACTTTTTATTTACATTTCAACATTACATGTGTTATGGACTTAGCGATATTAAAGTACGCTGTAAACTGTAACGATATAACATAATGTTTGCTTGTTCGTTTAAAAATTTCCACACATTCCATTTATACTAGGATAGGAACCAAGATATCTAACCATTCAATGCCAGCATTTTACATTCATCTATTTAATTACAAACATAACATAACGTGATTGTATAAAATAATTCAGGAATAAGATTTCCAAGGTTACGAAAATGTACCAAATCCATTTATAATTACGACGAAATCAGCAATTACACGTAAAATTAGGTTAGATCTACTTATTATATACCTAATGCATTTTATGAAGGTTCACAAGTTACAAGGCATTATATACAGTCTACATGTTAAGTAAAATAAGGATACACATAGCCGTGTATTAGACACGAGAACGCTAATAAGTCATTCTTAAATGTCTGGTAATTGTTATGAAAATATGCAAAGCACTAATAACAGACTAAATTGTGATAAGAAATACAGAGTAAATAAAACTTCCTAGTCCCCAGGACAGGCTATTTCATATCGCAGCACATGAAAGAGATTTATAAGAAAAAAAACACAGTCAAACCCTGTAACAGCGGTCACCCTGTGAATATAATTTCCATTCTTTGAAAAATCGTCATTGATTATTTAGAACAAATTAACCTCTGAATAAAGACCACCTGTTAATAAATGTCACGTTTTGTCTTTACCAGGGATGACCTTTATTCACAGGCTTGACTGTACCGTATAAATTGTCAATAAAAGTGCATGTAGTCGGTTGTTCGTATGTTGTAATAAAATCACAATGAATCGTGACATGTATAACAAAATAACAAAACGCTGAATCAGCCACAAGCAATTCTATAATCAATATAATTATAGAAGTGTTCATTGAACGAAACATCAACATCTGGATATCGTGTTAGTATCAAGTCAATATGTACATGTAATTACAATTTAATGCAAATTTTATGCAGCGTTGTTCGGCTGTATTTGTGTCAGCCACACCTGCGTAGTAAGTACATCGTATGACTTCGCAAGCTATGGGGACATTTTATACAAATATACATGTATAACATCACAATATATAATGATATACTGCATTATTCTCGTAATTTGGGCCAGGTTTAGGTAAATAGATGCGAGATTCGCCAAGCAGACCAGAGGTGTTTGACGCATTTTATAATAACATAACAAGTAGCTGATTAAAATCAGCTGAGTTTCATAATTTGACGATATAAGCTATAATTAAGAAAAAATGCTCGGTCTAATTAAGATAGTTGACACATTTAATACATACCGGTATCTAATTTAATAGTGAAGAAATGTCGATCCGTCTTCGAATACTGCAACACTTTAAATTGTTATTCCATTTTAACTCTATTAGATTATCCAAATATATAATAATCCTGGTGAAAGCGTATAATACATTTAACACAGAAACATATAAAGTTTTTTTTATCACTTGAACTATACTGAACAGTCGACAAACATACACTAACACACACTAGCCCATTCAACCATTCAACCATTCAGAAACGGTTTAAGTATCGAGTTACAGTCAATCATTCTTATATTACTGGGGCGTACAAGCGGGCACTTTCTATATACGATTAACAGGGGTGTCTTCTCTAACTTCATACTGAAGAGTTTCTTCTTGTTTATGTGTAGTTCAACGACCCATATGATGGCTTTAGGCATCACAGAGCCGCTCCAGAGAGAGAGAGAGAGAGAGAGAGAGAGAGGGAGAGAAAGAGAGATAGAGAGAGAGAGGGAGAGAGAGAGGGAGAGAGAGAGAGAGAGAAAGAGAGGGAGGGAGAGAGAGGGAGAGAGAGAGAAAGACAGGGAGAGAGAGAGAGAGAGAGAGAAAGAGAGAAAGAGAGAGAAAGAGAGGGAGGGAGATAGAGAGAGAGAGAGAGAAAGACAGGGAGAGAGAGAGAGAGAGAGAGAGAGAAAGAGAGGGAGGGAGATAGAGAGAGAGAGAGAGAAAGACAGGGAGAGAGAGAGAGAGAGAGAAAGAGAGGGAGGGAGAGATAGAGAGAGAGAAAGAGAGGGAGGGAGATAGAGAGAGAGAGAGAGAAAGACAGGGAGAGATAGAGAGAGAGAGAGAGAGAGAGAGAGAGGGAGAGGGAGAGATAGAGAGAGAGAAAGACAGGGAGAGAGAGGGAGAGAGAGAGAGAGAGTGTGTGAGAGAGAGAGAGAGGGGGGGGGGGGATAAACGATACAGACAGGAGAACCGGGCATTTATATCACTAGTCTTATTCAGTCGAATAGTTTTTCGCCTGTTTCCTGTAGTACTGGGCTCGTTAGATTGGATGTGAAACTGAAAAAGTATCCCTGAGCCGAGATTCGAACCCACGACCTGTGTTTCAACAGTCCATCGTGTTATCATTAGATACCCGATCCATTTCAGACGATTAAGACATAATTAGGTATTTAACCGTTTACTACAGGACTTCAATATCCGGGACTACACAAACTCGTTATTGTTTATTAGTTTATAAGTCTTTAAGTTAGAAGAAAAGTACACGTGAAAATCAAGTAACACGAGTTTATATTATACTTATCTGTAAAATTACGCCTGTACTTAGGAATAAGGAGAAAACTCCCAAAGAAATTAGCCACACATTACATTCTGTTTACATGATTAAATGATACAATTTTCTGTTATTTTCTCAAATGAAATAATTATATAGTTGCACAATTCTAAGACACAAGAAAAGCATCATTTTTCTCATTGGTGAAATAAAATTAATAGTTACTCTATATGCGCTAAATACACGTTTCTCTCATATTGTCAAATATCTGACAATTATTTAAAACATTTCTTTTATCTTCTAAATACAAACGGACATGATGAAGTAATAAGTCTTTAAAGTGTGAAATCCGGGTCAGAAATCAATGATTCATCTGTTATATGTGACGTACAATCTTTCGGAGGAGAAGAGAAAAGCATGAAAATATACATGTATCATTAGAATGTTTTATAGTGTTATAGAAATGTGCCTTTATATTTAGCGATCGAAACTATGTCGTTTATAATCAAGGTCATATAATCATAAATTTAACACTATATCTCTGCATAACCCTTTTGTAACTATAAATAGCAACACACATGTGTTATATACATTTCCTTTGTCACAAAGCTATATACATTATCTTTCAACTTAGATTAAAGTCAGTACATAAAATATAAATTATATCTTGGTTTTCAATCTATGATTTCATTTTTTAAACACAGACATACTTTTTGTAGAAGGATCGCATGTACATGTACTGTATATATTGAGCAAACCTGTTGAATAAAAAATATCATTAAACCAGTGGTAATTATTGGCGAAATAATTTTGCCTATAACAAGTTATATTTCCAGATTATGGAAATCGAACAATTTTGTTATACGCTTTGGTCCGTCCAATGGTTAGTGTGCGCTGGACTTGCAACCCGGCGATTAGGGTTCGAAACTCGACCACGGCAAGTCATATACTTCTATGAAAATTTGACAAAATCTCGATTTCCTTCCATATGTTGAGACGTTGTCGGCTTATTGTAGACAGGGAAGTTAGTACTGGTTAGAATACAGTCCATGAAAACTGGTTAGGGGAACCGGCCGCCGTATATATAAATGTAACTAAAACAATTGTTGAAAAAAAACGGCGTTAATTAAACCCACTGAAAAAAAACAAGCTTAGATAATTGTTGAAACCTGGGATCAGATCATCAGCTCTATATGCAGCGTGTAGTAATAGTTGTAATAAACATATACTGAGCTTGGTTAACATACTCTATCCAACTTCCACCGACAGTTTACTCGTTTTAACGAGCCTTGTATGTAATTACATTTCAGATCAGCCCTCTATTTGAACTTCACTTCACTGTGAGATTTATAGTTGTATTGGACTCTGATAAATTGATTTCACGAACCTGACAGTGACTACATGGTATCATAAAATGACTTTCTTCATGAAATTATGCGATTCTTACTTAGTCTGGATTACCTGCACTGAGCACAAATTGGCGACCGATAGCAGCGACCAATAACTCCATCGACCAATAAGGCACTTCCGCTATAGTAAACGGTGTTACAGTAACATTTTTGGACAAATCCAACTTTCATTACACTAAAAAGTACGGAATCCTGTTAGTGCCATGTCGAATGTCGTCCGTCGCCCCACAAACGCGACGCACGACAACGCGATACGACAATGCGACAACGCGATACGACAATGTGACAACGCGATACGACTCTCGACAATGCGACACGACGGACGACAATGCGATACGACATTTGTCAAAATGTCGTGATGTCGAGTGGCCAATTTTGGCACGATATATTACAATGTCGTATCGCGTTGTCGAGCGTCGTATCGCGTTGTCGCATTGTCGTATCGCGTTGTCGTGCGTCGTGTCCAGCATTTCAGCGACATGCGACGCACGACAACGCGTTACGACGCTCGACAATGCGACACGACGCTCGACAATGCGATACGACATTCATCCAAATGTCGTGATGTCGTATCGCGTTGTCGTGTGTCGCCTATGCGTCCATACCATGACATGCGACAACGCGATACGACAATGCGACAACGCGATACGACGCTCGACAACGCGATACGACATTTTGAAAATTGTCGTGCGTCGACCGGTGTTCACTTAAATAAATACCGCCGTTCGCTTCGATCGTTGCGACAATAAAATTTACTCGCACCTGACCTGAACAAAAGTCTAACACGCGCGGTAGGATGGCGTCTGCTAGTTTCTTATGTATGTTTTCTTATATTGACAAGGGTTGTTGATGAATTGTCATAATATGATATATAAGTAATTTTTGTGGTAGTTAATACATGTGCTAGTTTCATTTGCGCATGTGCGTTATTCTTTAACGTTTGTTAAGAACAACTGAACGTTTAAATACGTGTAAATTAGTGATGACTGCCAAATGCATGTCTATATATATATTTTTTCATGAGGTCAATATACCTGAATCAGCCATCTTTAGAATATACAGCTTCGTCGTGGAAACATTTCTATCCAATGGAGTTACTTTTGTATCTTTGTGTTTGTTCTTCAATACACGTATTTAAACGTTCAGTTGTTCATTACAAACGTTAAAGAATAACGCACATGCGCAAATGAAACCAGCACATGTATTAACTACCACAAATATTACTTATATATCATATTATGACAATTCATCAACAACCCTTGTCAATATAAGAAAACATACATAAGAAACTAGCAGACGCCATCCTACCGCGCGTGTTAGACTTTTGTTCAGGTCAGATGCGAGTAAATTTTATTGTCGCAACGATCGAAGCGAACGGCGGTATTTGTTTAAGTGAACACCGGTCGACGCACGACAATTTTCAAAATGTCGTATCGCGTTGTCGAGCGTCGTATCGCGTTGTCGCATTGTCGTATCGCGTTGTCGCATGTCATGGTATGGACGCATAGGCGACACACGACAACGCGATACGACATCACGACATTTGGACGAATGTCGTATCGCATTGTCGAGCGTCGTGTCGCATTGTCGAGCGTCGTATCGCGTTGTCGTGCGTCGCATGTCCTTGAAATGCTGGACACGACGCACGACAACGCGATACGACAATGCGACAACGCGATACGACAATGCGACAACGCGATACGACAATGCGACAACGCGATACGACGCTCGACAACGCGATACGACATTGTAATATATCGTGCCAAAATTGGCCACTCGACATCACGACATTTTGACAAATGTCGTATCGCATTGTCGTCCGTCGTGTCGCATTGTCGAGCGTCGTATCGCGTTGTCGCATTGTCGTATCGCGTTGTCGCATTGTCGTATCGCGTTGTCGTGCGTCGCGTTTGTGGGGCGACGGACGACATTCGACATGGCACTAACAGGATTCCGTAAAAAAGGATTTTTCCAGTCGAAAGATATGATGTTACGTTGGATCGGGAGGAATCATTACTTGGTATGTATCAGAATACATATTTAGCGATATATTTTTTCCATATTCCATGTTCGAATGTCATTGTTTTCGTTATATTTTACCCCTCCCACCTACTAAAAATGGTCAACTTTGTTAATATTCTTCCATGTAGCTTGAAATGAAGGGAATGTGACCCCATAAAAGTGGGTACAGGTATTTTGTACTATGTCATAGCTCTAAAATAAGACCATTACTGTGGTGCTAGCTTGGCCTGGTGGGTACTTATGCATGGTCACAAGTTTGAGCCCATTATGAAAATGTAGTAAAATTGTCAACTTTAATATTCTTGTATGTAGCTTGAAATGAAGGGAATGTGACCCCATAAAAGTGGGTATAGGTGTTTTGTACTATGTCATAGCTACAAAATGAGACCATTTCTGTGGTGCTAGCTTGGCCTGGAGGGTACTTATGCTTGATCACAAGTTTGAGCCCATATGAAAATGTAGTAAAATTGTCAACTTTCTTAATATTCTTGTATGTAGCTTGAAATGAAGGGAATGTGACCCCATAAAAGTGGGTATATGCACTTTGTACTATGTCATAGCTACAAAATGAGACCATTTCTGTGGTGCTAGCTTGGCCTGGTGGATACTTATGCTTGGTCACAAGTTTGAGCCCGTATGAAAATTTAGAAAAAATGATCAAGAAGAAGTACAGCAATGCCAAGTAGTGACTAAAACAAAACTTAGATTATGGCTTTTAATTTTGTTGTTCTTAAACATACGGAATCCTCTAGCGTACAACGATAAGGCAACTTGTCACTATTTGTTTTTTGTATACATACACAATACTCTCCCTTTCTTTGTATTACAGAACCAGGCGACGTTGACAATGTAGCTGGTTGTACTTTCGTTTTTAAATAAGAATTAAAATGGCGGATTATAAACTTGATTATCTGTGTGATTGGTGTTTACCTCAACAAAAATCTGTTCCAGCGTCTAAGTATTGTCATGAATGTTCTCATCAACTCTGCAGTGTTTGTGTTTCTTTACATGGAAAGTGTAAACCTCTTATAAATCATAAACTGACGGACATTGATGGACAAACATTCGATACTAAAGCAGTTCAGCTTATACAGTGTCTCCGGAAGTGCCCGAACCATCAATCGGGAATTGTGAAATATGTCTGCAAGGATCATGACAGCGTTTGTTGTAGCGACTGTGCCATTACTAGACATAGACAATGTAAGAGACTCGTTTCCTTGTCTGATGAATGTGACAATGGAACAGATGAAATATCAAGTATGACATCAAGCGCTTTAAACGAATTAGTAGAACATACATTGTCACTGCTGTCATTCGAACATGATAAACAGACCGCAGTACGTGAATCAAAAACTCGTATTATACAAGAACTTGCTGTAACGAAAGACGAGCTTAATAAAGCGTTTAAAACGTTGGAACATAAAGTTCTAAGCTACCTAGATCAACGAACCGAATACCTACTAATTGAGACAGCTACTAAGTCTGTTGAGATAGAAACATTACTGAATAAGATTAGGTTGACAAGACATGACGCTGAGATGATTCATAATGCGGGCGATCGCGTTCTGTCTTATTTGTATGGGCGACAGCAACGACGTGAACATTTGTCCAGATTTCGTAGTGAATTGTATGATCTTGAAAATGATGCAAAATGGAAATATATTCAAGTGACTGAATTAACACCAATCAAAGATATTTGCAAGAGTATTGTTGACAGTTTAAAGGTTGAAGAAGTTGTATCTACTCCACACTTTACACTCAGTCAGTCGTCTGCCTCCGACTTTGTCAATGTTTAAGGATGCGTCGCTCCTTCCATAAAAGCACAAGAACGCATGCAAAGTAAACAAACAACAGAAAGTGATGTTTTGTGAGTGATGTGTATATCTTTCGAGTTTAGTTTCAATGCCTCAAATTCAAACTCAATTAGTTCGTAAAGACGTTAAGAAGGAAGCAGTATGTAATTAGACCGACCTGATTTGACATTATTACACATGGATGTAGTACACTATGCAATGGTTATGCATCAGTGCTGAATTTTTATGAACAGTAATACGAATGGATATTCATGGTACTACTTTAAAACAAAGGATCAAGTTTTGTTTTGGTATAACACATTTAATTTTACAGTTTTTGTATGGCATATCACACGGTACCATAAAATGATTTCTATAATGTAATTTGTAATGACGGACATTGCTATATTTGCACGTACGTTTGTCATTGTACAGCAATAATCCAGCATTTACATTTGTTTGGTTGCTGTGATGTATTATACACATTTATGGACACAACTGTTACACGAGTTTAACAAACTGCATACATGTATTTTAATGTTATTTGTCGAAAATGAAAATGTAAAGCAATAAAACCTTATCAATTCAATATCAATTCATGCTGACATACATTCAGTCTATTGAATAGATTTTCCAATTTTTAGAAAATAGTCTAACCTGGATAAACCTCATGCTTGTTGCTCACTAGTTTGTTCATTAAATTATACGAATCAATTTTTTTTTGATTTGGCGATTAAGATTTTGACTGCAGACTTGGTCGCAGAAAAAAACAATAGCAACACTTCCAGCACCAAAACCAATACCACAACAACAACACCAGCAGAAACAGCATTACTACTACCACAACAACAGCAACACTTCCAGCACCACTACAACAACACCAGCACCACTACAACAACACCAGCACCACTACAACAACAACATCACCACCACAACAACACCAGCAGAAACGGAGACAGCCGCAGCAGTAGCAGCAGCAGCAGCAACACAACGCCAGCAGCACCACCACAAGAAAACCAGCACCACCCCACCACCACAGCACCACCAGCAGCAGCAGCAGCACCACCACCACCACCAACACAACCACCACCCCACCACCACTGCATCAGCAGCAGCCGCAGCATCATCAGCAGCAGCAGCAGCAACAGCAGCACTTCTCCAACAGAAACAGCTGCACCTCCACCACAACAACAATATGGTAAAAAGAAACTGTTCCTTCAAAACCAATTTATACAGAATCTTAGAATTATTGATAATTTGGTTGTTGTATTGTTTGTTTAAACTTCTTTTATTTTACATCGATTGTAGAACAAGCTCATACAACTTATATTAACTAGTCCCGATGACTGCTTCCTGGATTCTGACCAGTACTCGTGCTGAAAGAAGGGATTGTGAATTTTCCGGTCAAAGTCCGCCCTTGACTGGATTCGAACCCGCAACCACCGTGTTAGGAGTCCGACAAAATACACCACTGCTCCTCTCGAATTTTTGTTGTATTGTTGTTTTGGTTGATAAGAATAATAAGATTGCCCATTCGTCAAATGGCACAAATATGTATAGACACTTTTTAATTCTGGAATTCAACAACGATTAAATAGATTAAAGCATGTGTTTATAAAGGCGGTTATTTATTAACTGACTAGCATATTAGATTTGCAAGAGACTATTGAGAACTTTATGGTCTGTTTAAATATAATACTATACTTAACCAGCAAAAAATATGTTACAGTTGAAATGCAAAATAACATTTAACTAATACATAATGAATGAGTTTATGAAATTAATGTGAATGAACGATCGAACTAGCGAACGGGCGTACGAACGACCGAGCGAAAGATTATAAATAGTAAGCAACATGTACACAATATACATTGTTCGCTAGTTCGATCGTTCATTCACATGAATTAATTTCATAAACTCATTCAACTAAATACAAAATACGTGTTCTTTCATTTAAAAAACCCTTCGTACTCATTTTAGAAAGGTTCTAATGAGATTATTAATGTATTTACTGACGCAAAAGAAATGGCGAAAGTATTAAAGACGTTTTGTCTGCTTGATCTATGGTCTTATCGGGTGTCTGATCGATTTAACGGTTTACATTAACTGGTTCCCGCTCAATGTTGCAGTGCAACAAAGGAACAAACAAGTCAGCGGGAACCAGTTTAAGATTTTCACGCAGTCTATCGATTGTTACCCGGCTTCTTTACCTTATTCATAACATGAAGTCAGTCATGCGTCAGAGACGAGATCTATTATCTCAACTGAAATCAGTATTAAATTTAGCAAGTTATGATTCCTCATATATATATCCCAGAATGTGTGCGTATATAGTGTGGCATGCACATGCACCAGGTCACAAGTCTTGTATTTCAAATAATTGAATTGATCTAAATATGCACTTCCATATCACGGAATAAAATCTAATATTCACAAATAATATGTGACTATAGAACGGGTGCATAAACTGTACAATTTCTACAATTATTATGACAATTTCCATTCGTCTTAACAATGCCGAAGTATAGACTGCTTAGTTTATTGAACTGTTAATATTAATCAAAGTGAGACGTGGGTCAAGAAAAATGTGAAGTTAGCGACCGTACAAAATGACACCTAATTTTATATATGTATCAGGGAACAGCTTTTTATGCTCTTTGAATCTTTGCTTATCATCAAAGCATTCAAGTCTGCCTCAGAAACATTGGATTAAGTAAAGGTGTTTTCAAATTGAATCTACAATCTAGAGCAGATTTTATAAGGAAGAACTCGTCAAATAAATGGAAAAAGATATACTAGTAATAACCGAAAACCTGTTTCAACTGTACGCGCATCATTGCGCATGTGTTTATTAATACCCGCACAGGTGTAGGCGACTTCATATTTGATATGGGAGTGAGGTATTCATGATAACTTAACTTAATCAAGCACTATATTTACATGCACAAAATGTATCAATAAAATGGTACGCGCGACACATAATCAACACAAGGACGTTTGTAAAATGTAGTTTGAAGTACCGGTACCGTTTACTGACAGGAAGTTCGTAAGCTGAAATTTCTCAATGTGAAATGTATACTTCACTAATCATATTGCTCGTGAATCCCGTGCATTCAATGACAATACAAGACTAATTTTGATGCAAAGCATCAAAGACGGCGCAAATGTTGTTTCAAGTACAAGATATTTTACGTAAGAATAAATAACAAATTTTGAGAATGTGGATGTCTAGTGTGAACAAGCTTTTACTTTGATTTGGCCTTCTAGCCTTATCTGACCCATTATAAAATCTGACCTAGATTTTATTGATGAGCAGCATGACAAATTTTCTACAAAATTTTGTCATATTTGTAACTAGATTACCCAAGTATGACGAAAGTTGTTTCAAACATGCATCATGTTACTATGTGACAAATGAGCAAAAACAAAACCTCTCATGAAAGAGATGTTTCTAAAATGCCAGCCAAGTAGTCATTCATGTTAAAGGTCTCAATCAATACAGGTCATACACAGATGATAACCAATTTTCATGTAAAGTTCGAAGATCTTATGCCCCACCGTGCACAAGTTACTTATTGTAAGGAGACTGTTTTGTTGTCTGAAGGAAAACCATTTGTTCAACCTACCCAACAACAACTGACTTGTACAAAGCAATATATTCCCAAATGTTCGAACTGGGCATATATAAGAAAAAAAGAAAAGTATGTATAACAAGTTAAAATAAATTTATTATCAAAAATGCATTCTTATGCAACAACAAATGTTAAGTTTATTAAAGAGATTAGTTAAACTGATACAAAAATAGTTACTAATTGCACTTTGTGGAGGTATAACAGCACATTCACGAAAGTTGAAAGTTTTAAGACGAAATGTGCATTAAATAAGATTTAAAAAGGAAACATGTACATGAAACAGTACAGTCACAACAATACTATAAATTCATATTAAACACAGTTGAGCAAATGTGCACTTAAGCTTGAGCAAATAGCATACCTGAATGTTGCTTTTTATGATAGTGAAAATACAAACTTATACATCACAATACTTAATATAATGTTTTATTTTACGAAATTGATTGCTATGAATATTTTTTAATACATCGAAATAGAAACATATTAGAATTTGCAAAAATTATGTTATATCTAATTTGTATCATTAGTTCAGCATTCCTTCGACACTTACAACTGGCACAAGTAAAATACTAAAAATTAGTTTTGACAATTAAAACAAAACATTATTATGAAGTATGTGTAATGAAAACATAGTGTTAATAATAATAATAATAATGTTCTTAGATTGGTTATCACAAAGTACATAGCAAGCTAAAATGGTGGATTTAAGATGGCCCTATATCACTGTCATGAGTATTTACTCTAACAATCCAAATGGAAAAATCTCAATTGCCTATACAAAATTTCTATGTTTTATCAGGTGACCAAATTAAATACTGACCTCATTCAGCCACTAATATCTGGTGAAGATTGCAAGCTCTACTTGGGAAAATAATCAATGGTCAATGGTTTAGCAAAAATAAAGTTTTTACAGTTTAAATGGAAAAATGCAATAGGAAAGATTGAATTGCTTATGATATTATAAGAGTTACAAAAAATAAATTAGCAACATTTATACCAAGACAGTCCTGTAGTCTGGTACACACAAAAATATACATATTTACAAAGAAATGTAAAGATAACAATAGTGACAGGAGAACTAAAATATAAGAGAACTTTTTTGCACTTTCCTTAAAGCTTTATACAGATATACATTTGAGGAAATAATCAATGGCACATGGATTATTAAAAATGATTTTTATGAGTTTAAATGGGAATAAAAAGAAACAAGTCAAAGTTGAAAAATTGATTTTTTATGAGATCATACAAGTCGTAATGAAAACATGATTAACAACATCTCTACCAAGAAAGTCCTGTAGCCTGGTCTACACAAAACACAAGCAATATATATATACATAGACATATTTACTAAGATATGTAAACAACAACAATGGACAAGATAAAGCTCAAAGTCTGATCTCTGGTAAGTTTTCTATTACTTTCCAAATGAATCTTTACCCCAGATGGCCCAGTACCTAACATTAACATAATTTAATGACAGAAAGACTGTTAATATACAGAAGGAAAAAGTATCAGAAAAGTTTATATTTCATTTTGTTATAGATGAACTAGAGCAATGTAAGTCCTACAGTATAATAAACCAAAGTGTTGTTTTTTACCATACAATAAATAGTGTAGCACAATGGCATTTGGTTAGAAATAAATAGCCATGGTCAGTGTTCCTATAATCATTTGTTGGTAAGAAGTTTCATAAATATGAATTGAAGAAATTGACTATCAAAGCAATATTCCTTATTTTTTCTATGTTTCTTATTAAGTTTACTGATCACTTGCATAACAAACATATATAAAAAAAACATCATGTTGTATTACCTGATTTCTTGGTAAAATTAATTTTCATTTAAAAAAACAATGATGGGTATTTTTTTACTCAAAAATAACTAAAAATTGCATGCACTGTCAAACTCAATTTTTTCTAACAGGCAAAAATTGTACTGTGAACACACAAAAATCTATAATTTTTATTATATTCTTTAGTCATACTATTGTCTAAAATGCTAATTTCTGGTTTTAGGCTTCTTTCCAAAATGTAATTATACCTTTAAAGCTAGGCTAGCGCTAGCCAAAAATTCTTAGTAGCCAGACATTTAATCGTCTGGCTATTAACCCTGATTTCTTAATAGCCAGATCAGTATTTAATTTTTTAAAACCAAAGGAAAATGTTGGGCATGTCAACCAAGACTTATTGGTATATACAGCTAGTTTTAGTTTTCTCTGCATTTATCAAATCAGGTCACATTCTGATTGGCTAATTACTAGACCAGTTCAATTACCACTTAATATGGCTTTATGTGCCTGTTACTGCACTGACACTTTCCGTGGCATTCTCTGGACTTTATGGGCAATGAAGTCATTTGGTTTATTTATGTTTTGACATGAGTCATTGACATACTTAAACAACAGCAAAGTAATTGATATTATTTAGATGCATTGGCTATCTAGGCATGAGTTTTGCTCAGATTTGGTCTTGAAACAAATCTATACACCCAAAAGCATATCAACATGACTATCAATTATTTGTGAGTTGTGTTGTTTGGTACGAAAAGGAGATGAATCTCTTTTACAAAATTGCAGATGGTAACTTCAGTTGTTTGGCTCTTACACCTTTTACTTTGTTGAGCTGCAATATTATTAAATTTCAAATGGTGATGTCATTATGAACTTATAATAATCAATCCAGCATTAAAACTGCATTATGATTTTCATAAGACTAACAGTAACACTGCTGCCCTGGCAAATGATGATTTCATCATAAATGTGAGCCATATTATCATATATCAAGGATAATATACCACATTTAACATTAACAAATAGAACAGGTTTACACAAATTACTCAATAAATGCTGTTATCCGAAATTTGTTGTCCGAAATTCGTATACTTCACGGAAGTATAAGTTTAACAACCATGCTTGAAAATTAACGAGTTTTTTTATATTTTGTTGGTCATACTGCTAAATTCAACATGACATTGTACTTTTGTAGTAAATTGTCAATATAAACTTACAAAACCCGAAATTGTTCAGTAAAGTGCAAAGCAATTTTCGGAAAATACAACCCGGACTGTACCGGTATGGTACAGACTTTATTCATTACCACGATGCACTCGCGATTGTTTTGATAGAAGAGTCATCTGCATTATGAATGACCGCCTGGGGCAATTAAAATTGGTGTTGATAGATGTAAACAATCGACATGCATCATTTGTCACACATATTACTGCTGTCTGCAGTGTAAAAGTGCGTATTTGAGATTAAAGTATTGGATTATCCAGGCCTGTTAGAATCGCCAAATAGCAAATTGTCTGGCGATTTTTGTTGCCCATTTGAGAATTTTAACTCGCCAGATTCGACTTTGACTCGCCAATAGCGATTTGGCGATCGGCTAGCGCTAGCCTAGTTTAAAGCAACAAACATCTAAAATGTAAATATGTTAAATTAGAAAAATGTCTGCATGGTAAATTTGCATGTTCTGAAGAGTATATATTTATTGATTTATTTTTTCACAATATTATAGAAGTTTGTCCCAGAAAATTTTGCTGTAAAATTTACTGGCAACGACTCCACCATGCTGAACAATAGATCATAATCTTCTTCTTGTGGTAACTTCCCAAATAATTTAACTAAATCATCTTAAGGTAACATCCTTTGAGAAATTGTCTCTATTGACTGACAACTTGCATCTGTAAGTTCCTGATCCTTTTGTTCCTTCGCAAGTTGGACATACACCTTCCACTAACTTCTTCTTGCGACAAGCTGTAAATGTATAAATAAAACACTTATTTATATATAAACGGGAACACAAAACAACACATGACTGTGTATTCTATACACAATGTCTTTCCCTTTGACAACATATGAAAATCAGTCAGAACTGTTATGTGGTTTATGACCAAAACATATGTTTCCCACACAGACATCCGTATACATGACATTTTAACAATTATTGATTCTATTCATGAACTCGACCACTTACCAAGCATAACATTTCCAAATTTAAACAGTTTTTTTGGACTATTATAAATTTAATGTAAGCCAGTTGGCATTCAAATCTGAAATATAGAAATTCAAGCACTTTTCAGGGTTTGTATGAAACCCACAACTAATAAACAGTGAAAATAAAGTCTAATCCAAAAAGTAGTATGCCTATAGACAAAAAATTCCACACCTTTTGTACTACAAGCAGTATATGAAGCAACTTCATACAGTGAATCAATTGAATACACCAACTCCTTGTCTTTCATTTGCACAGCAAATCACCATTTTTTTAAAATGTTGTCAACGTCCTCATCTTCAATTGACACAGGTACAGCATCATTGGAAATGAACTGAAAATATTAGTATTATAAATTTAAGCTGTGTAAGATATAGTCTATGAAGTTTAAAGGATAGGAAATTAAGTAGTTCTCAAGTTACTTACAGTTGGAATTACTTGTCCAAATCACCAAAAGTGAATAGTTTTCCTTTATACTATAATTTATAAACATAATTATTGATTAAAGTTAATAGACCAAATCAATAATTACTTGTCTGGGACAACTAGTCAAGTGCTTATTTTGCAGACTGTAATTTTGAGTGAGTCACATTATTGAGAGGTCTTAATGTGAGTTGTAACTGTATATTATATATTCAATTTAAATGAGTATGATTTTTTTTTATCTACCTTTTCATCTTAACACATACTTTTTTAATATTAACTGATTACTGAAACGCTGATCAACTGCTGACATCTTAATATTGTTGCAAGTGTTAAGCTCAAATTAGACAGTAATTTCTGTGTTTGGAAACAAAGATTGGGCAAAAATGCAGGTGTTGCAGTTTGCATATTAACCTGATCATAGGACTGTATGTTATTAGGAACTGACAATTCAAATTTCAAAAGAGAATCGTTCACTTGACTGAAGCGGACGTGCAACATACTCATAATCATTCAATAATTGGCTATATACTTCATGTACATCATAAAACAATGACTATGAATAAGAAAAGACAGTTCTTTGAGTATTACCGTGCTCCAAAATATTTGACCAATAACCTGGAGTCAATTCATAAGAATGATCTTTATAATGAACAAAAAGAAAATCAAATAACTCATCTAATGTGTCATAAGATATCAGCACAGCAGTACCATCATCGCTGCGTAACCCATGTCTATTTCTTTCGTGGGAATCAAATAAAAGGAAATGATTAGTTTGAGGATCGATATACAAAGCGATTGTCAAACCATCAACAGTCAAGATTTGGTAAGGCGATAGTAGGCATGCTTGAGAAATTGCGTCGAAAAATGGCAATTGGCCCTAACGTAACTCGACAGGTCTGTTGATATTATATAGCCGTAATACATATCTGAAGAACAGTTCTCAATAAGTTTGAGGCCAACAGGCCCAAAAGCTAGACTAAACAGACCTGCTTAGAGGTCCGGGCATTTTCTATCAATATTTTATACACTTTTGAGATTCCTAACCGGCCCAAACACATTTCTAACTTATATCCATTATTGATGAGGCAATAAGTCACTGCATCTTATTGACATCTAGATTAAAACTTCCTACAGGACAATATGCCTGGGTGTTCATTTTTCCTGATAAAATCTAACGTGAGGTAAGTTTCTAAGCGGCTAAATTGGCCTGCAGTTATTGAGAACCCTGCTGAGGTGTACTGTACATCATATAACTGACCCCTAAATGTAGCAACATTCGGCAAATCATCATGTCCAAGGTATCTAAGTTCACCGATGGACTGAACTATATCCACGATACTTCCATACAAGCGACATATCAAGACTTATGAAATTAAAAATACTGCAAGGCTGGCATTGAAAAAATGCCGAAAGAGCGACTAGTGACATTGCAGTACACTGCATTCCATTATACGGTGCAAATTTAGACAACCTTGATGGAAACTACCTACTGTTAAATACTTCTTACCATGTTTGTTGACAGTTATCGTTGTTGTCTTTCGTGTTCAGTCAACCAATATGGCGGAAAGTGACGCGCTTTAACACGTGGTTAATTGTAACATTTTCATTGGTCGATTGATAGTGTCTGGCTGGAAAATGCTGGCGGAGCGAGTTTTTCGCGAAACGGAGACAAAACAAAAAAAAAGAAAATGGAGATAAAAAACAACGAACATTTCTACTGTTTTACGCAGCTAGAAAAAAACTGAATTCACGAAGCAAAATTCAATAATAACTGCTCAAAGAATTATATCAATTACGATTTAAACCGTCAGTATGTTTTATCTCCATTGCGTTTTTATTCGCAATCCGTTAAAACGCCAATGCGTTGTATATAAACGTAATACAAAATATGGTTTTTCATAAGGCAAGACTTATTTGCATAGTTTGGTCATTGTCACTACAGTTTTTCCATTATGTAGGCTTGTACGAAGTAAATAAGATCAATTGTCGTTGATTTTTTAATTTACCCTATTGTTCTTTTAACAACTGACTTTCAGATAGGCATAAACAAGCTTCGAAAACGTTTTCGGTACTTTTGCGAAGTTGGGGTAGTAAGGTTTAGAAACTAACGTATAAAAAGAGCGTAGCCTAACCGTTTTGAGAGAAGCTATTATATATACAGAAAACATTTTCAAAGCTTTGTAGTAACGGTAAAAAACTTTCATTTTAAATATTTTGACATTTTTTATCACTTAATGGATGCATACAATACATATCAGATTGTTTAAAAAAGATTAAAAAAGAAAGTAAAAAATGATTAATAATACCAGCTTCTCCCAAATCGATTACGCAACACCAGTGCAATTTTTTAACACTATTCAATACTGACGCCGCCGTTCTCGGCGCCGTCAATTACCAGCATATTGTTTAATCGGTACGGTTTTCTGTAAGCAATAATAAAAACATTAAACAGGGCACGCATGTCTACGAAAGAAATTTAAGAGGCTCATCATACAAATCGAGTTTTACCTTTTCATCAGTCAGAGTCATATGAAGCGGACAGTTCACCTAAGCATCGCTCCTGGGAAGAACCAGTACTAGACTCCCATTGTCCGTAAGCAACTGCCTACTTTCTCACATAAAGAGTCATGGTCGGTAGCGGGACTCGAAACCACGACCCTCTATCAGTGAGAAGTTACAGTGATTTGAAGTCAGCTACCACCGAGACGGGTTTCGCCGGATTGTGAATTTCGCTTATCATTTGTTTGGAAAAAAAGTCTTATTTACAATGATTAATGAAATTAAACATGATGTTTGACAATACTATAGACTAAACTTGTAAGAAATATTTACACCTGGCCTGTAACTCGCGTTTAATTTTCGAACAAAATACTTAATATTAGCAATTATTTCGGTTATGGTCTAATAAACCTTTTATTGAAACATAAACAGTAATTTAAGGATTTGTCAAATTTGTTGTATATCGTTTTCTGAAAGTTTTAAACATGTGACATCTGCTAGACATATATTTTCTCAGTTAATCTTTGCTATACCCACTAGAAAAGTAATCGTACTGAAAAAAATGGTACGAGTAAATAAATATATATATATATATTGAATGGCAGCAGGAGCTAGTGTAATAAAGCTATTAGTCAAAATTGGTGATTGTAAAACTCAGCAGCAAATGTTTACATAATAAGCTTTCAGAAAATTAAAAATTTACGCATGTGAAATCAGCAATTTTGGGAAAAAGTAATAGCCATACACGCAGTTATACAGGCGATAGCTGAAACAGCTTATCTCTGTTATCTATGTCTCAGCTATTCTTCACTAATTTCCAAACTGACCGTGACCAGGCACATGATTAGACTGATAAAGGGCGATAAAACGAGAGACAAGTATAGAAGATGCTGCTGTTCGCAGCAAAAAGATAGCGTTGCCCAAAAAAGGAATCGAAGCAGAAGTAGTGAAGTTCCGAAATATATTAGGATGTGTTTTCTTATGTAAGTAATGGAAATAGGTATCTTCTGGGCGAGGACAATTTTAATCGCAAGGACATGATTTATATTATATATTACTTGCATAGGACCGTTATGCGATGCTATACATATGCAAGTTGGTCTTGTAGTTTCTGCCACGTAGATTTTTGAAGATGTCATTTTTAAGTATGATATATAGCTCCTGTGACTTGTTTGTGCATCATACTTGAACCAGTTATAGAGGTCAACACAAGGAACAATATATAATATACTTGTCATGTTGGGTCATAATTTGCACTCTAGTTCGGTGGTGTTTTTTTCATTGTAAATTGACATAAGTGTATATCTCCGAAATGTAGCTTTGAAATTAAATTGGCATATATATGTAACTGAATATGCCTTTTCCAAAGAGCAAAAACTGAAACCTGTGATGTATGTGCAACTCCCTTGGTAAAGATCATTCCTGTAAATTTCCATACGAATCCCATCAGTAGTATAGCAGAACTTTACTGAAAATGACTTGGTCTTCTGTACGTGCTATATATTCATCGCTTCCTTTGTTTACAATGAAAAAAAGCGTGATTAATTTGTTCGATGATATAATAGAGCGAACAAGGGCATGTTCGATTAATTTTTTAAAACGAAATTAAGAAGTGCAGCTATTAAGGTATTCGGTCTGTAATGGGCACCTCTCGGAAGCAGCTTTCATTACTTTTATTACTTTTTTAGAAACTGTAAGACCTTTATTGATCAAATTTCACGGTCCGAATATTTAGATTTTTTTTATTTGAAGTTCCACATTCCCTCTTATCAATGTTGCCCGGATTTGAAAAACCAAGGCATATTTAGAAAAAATCGCATATGAAATACGTTTTTGTAGAATTGATTTTTTGTTATTGTTTACAATTTGGACCCATTCATTTAACAAAATGACTTTTAGCAACAAATGAACATTGCTTTTAACATGTTTTTCATCTAAAATAAACGCATGTGCATAAAACAGACTCCCGTTTTCACAGAAGCAAAAATTGCACATTTGTTCAAACAACTGTAACCAGTGCCCCTGTGTGTGTGCATTCTATAAGACTTAGATCAAAAACATCTTCAAAGATATATAAACAAGATGTGAAAATATAAAACACTTTCATCCAGTTGATTTTCGGACTTTCATTGCATAATATTGCAAAATCAATAATCCGTAAAATGTATTTGAGGGAGTAAACTGTAAATTTTCATTTCTCTAAATCGTTGAAAGGTCATTTATAAAGGAGAAAGGGCTGTTCGGAGTGGATTTTTTTGTTTAAGTTAAGACCAAAAAAATCTTTACACACAAATACCCCTATTAACATACATCGGAAAGAATGATTGCAAGCGCGTTTAAAGATTTTTTAAACATTGTCTTTGATAAATGATAAATTAGCAGCGTGTGTAGTGAAAACCCAACTATGAAAAAAAGAGAACTTGACAGGCCATTTGATGGCATCAATGTAATTTACTGCAGTTGTACAATATCCTATTTTCTTCAACAGTATACCCAAAATATTCAGATTAAACGCGATTTTGTGCCCTTTAATGTAATAATCACTATGCTTCTGGGACTTATATAAAGATTGGGGATGTGCTTATATATAATATCACTTTTTACCAACTGCTTTTATGTAAACATGTATATAAGACAATGTACATATATGTAACGGGGAGATGTTTACGAATGCATAGAACTGTGAATGAAGTCAATAATCCACAGTAAACTAGATTTTTTTTATAAACACGCATACTCATAAACGAAGTATTACAAAACATTCTATTTATTAAATTTTGTGATTTTCAAAATTAAATTCTTATATAATTGAAAGCCGCAGTGTACTTGTATAAAAACGAAGAATTAACACTAATATTCTAAACTTTTAAGCATTTTGTATGATCATAAGATTTTCAAGATTTACGTTTTTGTTTAAAGCCACGGTGTATTTATATAAAAACACAGAACAGTTTTAATAATTACTGTCTGTGAAATAAAGAAATATTTTGTTCTATTCGGCTTATGTAAAAAAACTGATACATGCACATTTGTAATTTTCAAGATAACGATAAAAAAAAAAATATTTTATAAAAAATCATAACCTTATCAAAATTATAAAAACTATATAAAGTTGTTACATTGTACTTTAAATTAGTCTACCTGATATCTGGGACCATATATAATGGTCCCAGCTGATATGAAAAGTTAAAATGTTATAGAATAACTGAAACATCGATTAGTCCCGATCCAACAGTAGATGCCTAAGGTCAGATTAGTCACACATGACTGGTTTTATGGACCTGTATACCACGCATGCTTGCAGATAGGCAATAACACAGTGCTCTAATGATGGGTAACTCTGGTGATAATCTGATGACACCCTAAATTTGACTTAATTCCCTTGATTTCCCCGATTTCATGATGGTCATGAAAGTTGGCCATGCCGTAACAGTTTGAATTTGATACATGATCAGTTTTTTTTTTAAATTACTGTAAACTATCTTGTATGTTTATTCATTTCTTTATACACAAGCATACTTTTCCTATGATATCTTAGCTAGTTGATTGAGAAAAAATGTTCTATCAAGAAAAAATACCCAAAATAAAAATAAATAGGCTCCGATCGGGGATTGAACCCGGGACCTCTCAATTCATAAGCGAGCATCTTACTGCTGCACCACTGGCAATAAATGACGTAATTTGGAATAAGAAATGATTCTAAATTTAGAATTTCCACTAGAGTTTGAAATCCTTAAATTTATTTAAAAACAGTACATAAAGTTTAGCAATAGCATTTAAATTCATAACACGAGATGGCATTACGTGTCGATCTATAGCTGAATAATTTCACGTCTACATTAATTTTTATCACTTTGTTACACAAATCTATTCACTACCACCAATACTATTCACTACTACCTCACCAGTGGCTTTCAGTTACGTGACCCCAAACATGCGTTGCGCTGAGGCGCAACGCAATAAGACCTCCTGTGGTTTTTAGTCGCTTACACAGGAGCTGTTCAATAAATCCCCATGCTGATGTGAAATACACCGATTTTCGGAATCTGTACAATTTCAGTTGATGACAGATTATATATAATCCATAAATTTTATAAACATGCGTTTCGTTTATGGATATATATATATAGAGTTAGCACTTTTATAGGTACACTTCGGCCTATGTGTACTTACACTAATAACTGAATCATGCTGATTTTTTTCATTTACTACAAACAATGATCTATCATGTTAAGTAACGTTAGAATTTTTTCTAAATTAAAAACAGTTATATCTTGTTTTTTTCGAGACAACAAAAATAAGAGCGACAGGAATAGCACGATACTAATATTAGGCTATTAATACTTAAATTTGTGCTGTTGTTATCAGAGTTATTCATTTTTATTCCGGAATACAAAATCTATCATCTATTTTGAAACTTTTTCAAAAGGAAAATGTCAAATATATTATAACCCTTTTTATTGACGCTGCGTCAATGAAATGGAGGTGTGTGGTGTGTGTCCGAAATGTGTGAAAATGGTAAAATAATATGAATCACTGACTCGGATTTAAACTGCAATTTAAAGCAGCGTTTAAAATTCTTATGTGCATTAAGGCTCTGTGTCGATCTTATGTATCCTTTAAATAGTGAGGCCGTCTTCGTATAATTTTAGTGACAGCACGTGTTCTTACTGAGAAATTTGAATTGAAATAAGTTTAATGTATTCATTATCTCTAGTTAAAACATGAATGGTATCGATAAAATATATAACGATACCCTCATATTGACCTTTTCTTCTTCTAAAAATGTTTGAATTACTCAACAATATTTTTACTTAAAAAAGCGCTGGCCGTGTATTTTAGAATGGCGGCCGCGTAATAGGGACTGTCGCATAGTGCACGCAAGATGGCTGCTGTTCACTAATGAAAATATTAAGTTGAGGAATAATGTGAATTTCTGTTGACAGTGCACACCATTAAAGGAATTACCGGACGAAATCAGTTCTGAAAAAGATAGTTTTGACAGGCATAAAAACGACAAACTAGAGATATTGACCACATCAATAATATGCATTGTCGAACAGTATTCAAGTCGCAAACTGAGGACATAAGGATGGGATTCTTAAGAATGAAGTAAAATAATGATAATCTCTGGCGCGACACACGTAGTCAATCCGTTGGGCTGTAAATTTAAAAGGGTTCAACGGTAAGATTCGTGTGGAACTGTCAGAATAATTCTACATAACTTCTAAATATTAAACAGGAATATTTACTTGTATCATTGTTTGACGGGTTTACGATACCTTAAGTGAATTTTACATTAATCTGTGATGCACTCAGTGTGCGGTTTGCCTGAAAAGCGGAAACAACTTGTTTCCGCGGAAACAACTATTTTCTACGGAAACAACTTTTATCTGAAACAGGTAGAATAAGTGACATGCTCTTCAAATTTGGGGAAGAATAACTCATATTTGTTTGCAAAAGGGGAAGAAAAAACTTGGATGTAAACTAAATTTTGGGGGAAAACTGCATGATTTTAAAGGATTATCCTGAGGGAAGACGCCTGTTAAAAGCGCCTGTTATAGAAGGAAAATAGCTCTGTAGAATGTCAATTATCCTTTTAAAAGTCTTGTTATAATTGTGTTATTTGATCTCAGGTAAGTTAACTTTATTTGTAACTTAAATATTAACTTGTTTTAAGTTCATTAAAGAGGGATCAGTACCCCATTTACCGGTGTTATCCAAATAACGGTCTATCTTAAAATATCCGTTATATACACTCTAAGTTCACATTCTAAATTTAGCTTCACCATTATCTAGTACCACCTATCAGGTAGTTGTATTAAATATTGTTCTAAATACAACTACCTGCACCTATATATGTTTAAAGAGTCTCATATTTACCAAATCACTGGCAACAGCTAGGGCAGAAACAAAATTACTTTCTGCATAAGTTGTAAAAAGTTCAGCTGCAGAGGGAACTAGATTCTATATTGGACTTCATTAGATCCGATAACTGACACCCCCTACAGGGATCCTTTCAAATATAGCTCCCTGGAGAGCTGTATCTGCAAAAAGCTTTTGTATACAGCTCCATGCGAAACTCTATTCAATCCAAGTGTATCTCCTGTTCTAAAATTAGAAGCTGTATTCTGAGTAGCAGTTGCTTTTCCAGAATAAAAATCCCAAATTGTCTGATGCAGGATAAAATTAATTAATGTTTTATTCATGATAATTTGTTTTAAATATAAAGACATGACAAGAAAATATGCATGTATGAATCGAAGCAATAGGCTATTCGCCAATGCCTGTGGGTTTGTTGGCCTGTCATTCATGTACACAGTGTTTGGACTGATTTCATTAAAGCAGCTGTTAATGGATTATTGAAAATTTACAATAGACAATTTACAATTAGCCGGAATAGACCATTGTGTTAAAGTTTACTAGCTTAAATAGACATAATCTAAGGTTCCGGCTGTAACTGGGTTAGCGTAAAGACTGTGTACATGCCCAGATCATTTGACATTTTGATGTTGTCTCTGTTTATATGGGGTTAAATGCTGTATTCCGAGGAAAAGGAGTATTGTTGGTTAAAATAATGAATAAACAAGTCACTTGTGCTGCTCGCAATAGTTCCCTACTGGTTGGATATTTAAAATGACTGGTTGGAGAAATCCTTAAATTTGGAATTGTCCAGGCTAATAGTCAGATAGAACTTCCCTGAAGGATTATATTCGAAACATGTGACATAGCTTACAAAACGATAATATAACACTGTGCACTAGCGGTTCAAGGGACAGGGGAAGATAGCGTGCGCCCCCACAAAGTTCTCGATCATATATAGACATAAAATACCATTAATTAATTCATTCAATGAAATAGCATTTAATTATTCAGTTCATAAATATTACACCCCCCAGTTTGAAAACCTGGATCCGCCCCTTCTGCATTTATGATAATTACTAACAGGACTCATTGTTGGTATTACAATGCTATCATTATCAGTGACATCATGGCAAATTTTAACACATATATTGCATGGTGAGGGGAATATAAAATGGTATTACGCTGAATTATTGATTTATTTCTTAAATTCAAACACATGCATGGACGCGAACGTCATAGAAAACACTTCCTTTTTATTTTTAAGAATTTAAGAGAAATGAAATACCGGGAATTCTGTAGCAACAACATATCTTAAAAACATTTTTTTTATTTAAAATTATTAATTTTCTTTGATAAAATAAGTGCATGCATAAATATCAATAACCTTATGATAAGATTTTTTATTGTAAGACGGGGGAAGGTAGCGTGCATGGCGGCCCTGTCAAAGTTCTCGATCATATATAGACATAAAATACCATTACTTAATTCATTCATTTAATGAAATAGCATTCAATTATTTAGTTCCGAAATATTACACCCCCTAGTTTGAAAACCTGGATCCGCCCCTTCTGCATATATGATAATTAGTAATTACTAATAGGACTCATTGTTGGTATTACAATATTATCATTATCAGTGACATCATGGCAAATTTGCAAATTTTACCACATATATTGCATGGTGAGGGGAATATAAAATGGTATTACGCTGAATTATTGATTTATTTCTTAAATTCAAACACATGCATGGACGCAAACGTCATAGAAAACACTTCCTTTTTATTTTAAAGAATTTAAGAGAAATGAAAAATCGGAAATTCTGTAGCAACAACATATCTTAAAAAAAATTTGAATTAAAATTTATAATTTTCTTTGATAAAATAAGTGCATGCTTAAATATCAATCATCTTATGATAAGATTTTTTATTGTAAGAAAAAAATATGATGCCTCATAAATGCGAGCCCTGGTCTAAGCCAACTTACAGCTGACTTTGTATCTCGTACAGAAATTAATTTTCGCAATGTTAATTTTACTAAATGACTAATTTGCCATGGCATTTGTTTGCCATGGTAATATTTTGGTAAAAAATCATATTTATTGATCAAAACCATAATAATTGTGTTAATTATGATACCTACACACCCTTACATAGTGTTTCTTTAGATATTAAAAAAAATTTTGCCATGGCAAAAGTGTTGATTTTTTTGCCGATTTGCCATGGCAAAATGCCTTTTGCCATGGCAAAGACATTTTTCTTTGCATTTTTCAAGAAATCTAGTAAAGATAGAAACATTGGACTTACAATTTTTTAATAAATAACTAAATGCTACAATTTAATAATGTTTTTGTTTCTCAAAAGCGCGTAAAAGTGGGGGCTGTATTTGCCAAAGACCGGCGCGGCAAAAACAAACCGGCGGAGGTTAATTACAATATTGAATACCTATTCATTGTGTAGGATACTTAAAGGGGCATGCCCAGGAACTGCTGTGTCTTTTTTTTCGTACACCAAAAATGCATTTGTCACTTGTAAAACCAATTATTACTGAAAAGTTAAAGAAGAATGTCCGCTCAAAAATGACCCTATAACGCACGCGTCGGTATTTGTATGTCGGTTTGAATAAAAGGCTTACAGCCTTTTATTGACGACAACGATATTTCCGATACGTCTGAGAGTTTAACTGAGCATGTGTGCTGCCTTTCAAGTGAACATAACATGAGAAATACTTACCACTTCAGTTAGTTGACATTTTTTCCGCGATATTTTCGGTTTTGACAGATACCGAAAGGGTCGAGTTGTGAAAATGACAAATAATTTCTGAGGCCGAAATCGGAAGCTTTGGTAAATCTTGAAATGTGTATTTTGAGTAAACTAGCGGGATATTTTGTAAATATTTTACAAGGCTTTCATTAATTGATTTAGGCATTAAAATGATACCAATTGGATTGATATTTGAGACACTTCAGTTCCAGGGCATGCCCCTTTAAGTTTCAAGTGTCGAATTAAACCACGACATGTATATCCAATGATAATTTGTACACGGACTGAATAAGAACTATTTATGTACTAGATAAACGCATTTTGTGATCTGTAATTACTATAATTATTTAGCGGAACAAAAGCGATATTGGAAATAAATAAACCTATTCATAAAAGATACGTGTTGCAATAATGTAGATCTTTATAAAAGTTAAGTGATTGTGTACTTAGACTTATGTAAATTTGGACACTGATTTATGTACGATTTTGAGTCAGAAATACTGATATACGAGTACAAGGGTCTGACAGGTAAAGTTCTCAGAGCTTACGGAGAAACTGAAGATTTCCTTTAGCAAGAATGGAATGCAATACAACATGTACCACTAATTCAAACTTTAAAGCCCAATTAGTCTTGTATATGTTAGAATTAAAGTAGGTTTTATGTTACCTAGAAAGTTGTCTTATCAATGAAACTGACTTTTATTAGCAATAAAACATTTCGAAAGTTACTTATTTAATCACGAAGTACATGTACATAAAAATGCAGCACAGTATTTTACAATGATATTGAACAAAAATAAGAAATGACAACATTTTTACAAGATGCTGCTTAAAAAAGGTCATATTGTAAATTTTGTTTTAGAACAAATAAAATATATTTTAATATCATTTTATCTGCTGTTCTGCATTACTAAATTCAAAAAAAGTTACTTGGGCCTTTAAGGCTTATCGAGCCAGTGTGATTCCGAAGTGTAGCAGTTTAAAAAAAAACGTTCAAACGGTGAACACAAGCGACGATATTACCTCTCCGTGACCAACGACGACGAACTGCTAAAATTTCCAAAATGAACTGTTTGCAATTTCATCTGGCTTTCAATATACATGTATCTCTTTTTTAAATGAAAATAATACATCGTAAACTAAACGTCCATATATATCTACATACCGTTTCATTTCTGACTTAGGATGTTGGAATGTATGAGATTTTATTAATAAGTCGCAAATTCGCAAAAAATACATTATTGACGTCTACAATTTAGCTAGTAATGTCTGTATACACGATGTGTTGTGTTCTGTGAGAATAATAAATAGTGAAAGAAAATGTAATTATTGACTTCTACAATTTAGCAAGATTACTAATATTTAGTAGAGTATAAAGCACCCTCAAACACTAATTAAATATCTGTATGCACGATGTGTTGTGTTCCATGAGAATAAGAACTAGTGACAGTGAACAAATCTTGAAGATGTTCACATTGTAAATTCTTTAACTTAGGACCGGATGGATTCATAACAAAGTGACATAAAATGAAATTATAAATGTGTCTTAATGACACAGATGCCCCCGCTGAGAGCTAAGTCACAAAAGAGCCACAACTCCTGTGAAAATGCCGTTTGGATTTTAACTGAAACTGAACTGTATTTTATTATTATACACCTTCATGTAAAATATGAAACCAATCAATTAAGGATATTTCTTGAGTTATCGCTTGGAATCCAAAATTAGAACGGATGGGCGGACAGGGTAACACTTAATACACTTCCGCCATTGCGAATGGCTGGGGCATAAAAAATGCAAATGTACAATAAAACATAAACATATACATGTATATATAACGATTTATTTCATACAATTGAAGAAGTGAAAACTTTAAACTTAATTATTGAGATTTTATTTTGCTTTATGATGGCACTGTCAACATGTAAATCTCCGACGTATTTATTTACAATGTTACGTTAAGGATTATGGCAACGTGGAGAAAAACTGTTTGTTTAAGAAATACTGATGATTACTTTTTCAACTCAGTGACGTGCCTGCAATAATATCATTCGTATTATCTGACACGCTACTATGATAGTACAATACTGTCATCCTTGATGTTATTATTCATGTTTACTCTTACTTCTTGTTGGTATATCCATGACGTGCCGACATTCAGTTAGGTAAATAGTTCTTTTCAGAGGCATTTTATCAATAAATTACCATACAATACATATCATATATTATAGATAAAACCATTATATTTCATATATTAGATATAAAACTTGTATACAACATTGGTAGTTAACTAGTTTTGTCCTCCCGAAAAGTGTTCATTTAAATCTTGTTTGTACATTTTATAAAGCGACATTTTAATGGACTCAAAATCACAAAAGATCAATATTTATTAGTAGAACAATTTGTGTGTGATTATATAAAGAAATGTTTAACTTGCACAACAACCCTGGGAACATAAAGCGATATGTGAGGAACTACATGTACTAGTATTTAGCTGTTACAGTAATACTTTATGATTGATTTCAACGTCATCTCTCAAAATATTTGTAAGGAGAATATTTTTAAAAGTTGCTCAAATTTGCGATGAGTCTATGTTACAATACTAAGTGAGTGGGTGGGGTAATTTAACATCTATTTTAACGTAAAACGGTGCATGTTACAACACATTATTCTGCTGGTTCTTGTATTTAGGAAGGTCGTTTTGTTTGTTTATATCGAGCTTTACGTCCCTTTTCTAGTCAGAGTCATACGAGGCGGAAAGTTCACCTAAGCATCGTTCCTGGGAAGAACCAGTGCTAGATTCCCATCCTCCGTAAGCAACTGCCTACTTTCTCACATAAAGAGACATGGTTGGTAGCTGGGCTCGAACCCACGACCGTCCATCAGTGAGAGTAAGAAAAGTCGTAATTATTCAGTATTTTGTAAAACTATTTATAGTACTAGTAAGTAATTGTATATTTAATAAGCTGTATTTAGCAAAGTAATCAGATAATAGGGAGTGATATGAATGCCCGTCATTAACATTGTCAGTCAATTTGTTTAGCAAACGTAAATTTGAAATGAATCTGTGGACGGTAACCCTGACCAATGCTGTAGGCTTATATCTAGAACCTATTTCTTCCGAGGGGCAGATGTCGAGCGGTTATGGGCTCTGACAACTACCTTAATAAGAACCCAAACAGATATCTACTACACATTATGTCTTATACAGATATGGTACTTGTTTGTAATTTAATGATTTTTGAAGTTTTGCTTTAGGAGCCAGGTACGAAGCGGTTAGAGGCGCTAATAAGGAAACGTTATCATGAAGTAAATATCCTGTAGGAAACCAAGTATTTGAAGCTTGAAGGCAACAGAGCACTTGGTGCAAGCTCTGATTTACATGTCAGAGGCCGTAACCGCTGGACATCTGATGCCTCTCGGAAGATATGGGTTCTAGATATAAGCCTGATATTCTTACAGCACTGGTCAGTGTTACTGTCTACATACAACTGCTTAACAAAATCCTTTATTTTAATTTCATGTTGATACAGAAAGTTATTTATCTTCAATCGTCACTCTCATATTTTCTATTACAGTGTTTCGTTTTAATGAAAACCTTCAGCCAAGTTAATCAAAGAATGAAACAGTCTGCATGGGTCCTTTTTTATTTTTTCACTTGGGTTCAACGTCGCACCAGCAGCGAGGGTCATTTGGCTATTTTCCGGCTTAAACGGCACACACCAGGGTAGACCCACAGACCTTCCGTAAGCCAGCCTAATCATGTAACATTTTGTACCTGGTGCGATTCGAACTCACAGCGGTGAGTGGCTAGTGATTACCTGTCACAACCACTCGATCAGGCCTTTTATATCAGGCCTTTATCGGGGTTTCGGATAACCCAGGGTAAGGGAAATCTAGACAATTGCAAGAAAATAAAGGGAGAACACTCCCATATATATATATGGCGTTAACGTATAGATATAATAACAACAAAGTTAATGCATTATATTTCATAATTTATTTGCGAAAAAAATACATTTTACGACAAACGTGTATGTTTAAGGTAAAACAAATGTATGAATAGTTTGTACCATTATTAATTCGTCAAAGTCATGAGGAATCCAAAGTGAAACTACGAATACAAATGAATACGCAAACGGTAGCACATGTCATGTTAAAAGCACATTAATCCATCGATAAAATGATACCGTGAAATGAAATATACACGGGATATAGAAAAAGACACTGTTTAAATAAATTACAAACTGAATTAAAATAAAAATCCAACGCGGAGTTTCATTTGCTACAGTCACAAACACTTACGAGCGTCACACAAATCGTTGTCGTCCTAAGAATCGTGTTCGTATTCATTTTCTGAAAATGGAATGATTTTGAAATCGAGTGCCGGTAATTCGCCGATTTCCAGTTAATAAGCGCCCCCTAGCGGTACACCGCTAGATGGTGAAACAAGATGGCAGCGTGTGGGGGTCATGCGGAAAGCAGTGGGAAGTCGATATATTTATCATCTACTGAGAGTTTTCTACAAAAACATCTATAAATTGAACAGTCATTTCTTATATGTGCCACAAATTTCATGCTTATATACATGTTTTAATTAAATCGCACATCTACACATAGACAATATATATATTACATCAGATAGTCTTATATAAACTAAACTTTATCAAACTACATGATTATAATATCATTTGCTTATAGAAATCAGGGTCTATATGAGTGATCCTGTAGAATTGGTCTCATCTGCGAGTTTATATAAAACAATACGATTAACTTATAGTTAAAAAATGCACTC
Organism: Lutraria lutraria; assembly: GCA_964023205.1. Classification (NCBI taxonomy): domain Eukaryota; kingdom Metazoa; phylum Mollusca; class Bivalvia; order Venerida; family Mactridae; genus Lutraria; species Lutraria lutraria. The sequence continues at coordinate 7,142,957 of OZ026840.1, forward strand.
TTTTTATATCCACACTTCAAAAACATTTTGTAAAACAAATGACCATATGTATACGTTTTAAAACTGGTGAAATACGAGTACGTGTCATTACTGTCTTGACTATTTTTCAGTTTGTTATGGAAATACATGTATAAACATTTATTCATACTTATATAGTTTAGATCGCCGTGGATAGGGGTTTAAGCCTCGTTAAAGTTGAAAACTGTTAAAAATAGGCTATAAATTATAATATTATATTAAGTTAGTATACTGTACATACAAAGCTTTAGATGTACATGCATATCGGTATAAACACATATATTGTCTTTATATATGTCCCCTTAATGTAGAGACACCATCCCCAACTTTTTTAACCATCCAGTATTGGTAAACCGATAATCTTTTTTATATAGAATAAAGAAGGCTATTGTTAAATAACTCGTCATAACTTTCTTTCTGTTTAACTCACAAATTTTGTTACTATCACAAAAGTTTGTTTAATTCATCTGCCTTTTTATGAATATTTTTTTATTAATTTAAAATAATAAATCAATGGTCCTTTTTAAGTTTAAAAACTATAACCCTTCATCTTTTTTACGGCCTCTACTTTCTATTGTAAAACCGAAAAAATTGCCAATTTAGGAATTTATGTTCCGTTTTGTTTCAAATTTACACCACTTTGTTAAAATATTACAAAATTTGTTACTATTACATTGTCTTGGTATTTTATTTTACTTTTAAGATATATAAAAATAATTAGGCTTAATTGACATCTTCGAAGTCCTTTTTAACTTTTAGTCAACTGACCTGTTAATTTAAATAAGAATTTATCGTCTCGGTAATACTCGGTATTTTTCGTAAGAATACCGAAGATACCGATATCTCTATATACTACTACCACACATTATGTTCGCAAATAAATTAATTCTAATATTTATTATATGAGAAAAGTCGTATTTGTGAAGAAAGGAAGATCATAATTAGAGTATCATTATTAAACAATTGATTCATATTCTAAATAATTTTTAATGTATATTAGTTAAATTTGAAAACCTTTCCTGATATTATTGAACTTACAGTAGTGTACATGAGAACTAAGAAATAAGACAATGTTACTTTTTATAATGAAATGTTAAACTTGTTACATGAATGTAACGCTTGACAATTGTGTGAAAAATAGAATAAGTTTAATTCTGTACGTATCTGCTTAATTCTCCAGGTGATAATTGCACACACAATCGCCTATTAAACAGACTCAATTCATTTTTTTTTATTTTTTGTTGTTGTTGAAAATACGCGATGTAATTATTCAATGTAAATTTTGATTAAAGTTTTCTAGAGTAATGTGCTCAGTTTAAATAGTTTTTACAACTTACTATTTCTGAATGAAAGTGATGTTTTAAATAAAAAACAATGACAATGGTTAAATATCATATATTAAATCCGAGATACACTGGATCTTTTATGAGCCTTAAATTGCTTTATTATCTGTCTCCAATCAGAATATAGCCTGCGGGTAAAGTAACATCCTTGCTGTCTGTGTTTTATGGTCAGACTTTCATTGCATAATCCATAATCCGTAAAATGTATATGAGGGAGTAAGCTGTAAATTTTCATTTCTCTAAATCGTTGAAAGGTCATTTATAAAGGAGAAAGGGCTGTTCGGAGTGGATTTTTTTGTTTAAGTTAAGACAAGGACTTATATACATACATTATATATAAGTCCTTGGTTAAGACAAAAAAATCTTTACACACAAATATCCCCTATTAACATACATCGGAAAGAATTATTGCAAGCGCGTTTAAAGATTTTTTAAACATTGTCTTTGATAAATGATAAATTAGCAGCGTGTGTAGTGAAAACCCAACTATGAAAAAAGAGTAATTGACAGGCCATTTGATGGCATCAATGTAATTTACTGCAGTTGTACACTATCCTATTTTCTTCAACAGTATACCCAAAATATGCAGATTAAACGCGATTTTGTGCCCTTTAATGTAATAATCAATATGCTTCTGGGACTTATATAAAGATTGGGGATGTGCTTATATATAATATCACTTTTTACCAACTGCTTTTATGTAAACATGTATATAAGACAATGTACGTATATGTAACGGGGAGATGTTTACGAATGCATAAAGCTGTGAATGAAGTCTATAATCCACAGTAAACTAGATTTTTTTTATAAACATGCATACTCATAAACGAAGTATTACAAAACATTCTATTTATTAAATTTTGTGATTTTCAAAATTAAATTCTTATATGATTTAAAGCCGCAGTGTACTTGTATAAAAACGAAGAATTAACACTAATATTCTAAACTTTTAAGCATTTTTTATGATCATAAGATTTTCAACATTTACGTTTTTTTAACAGTTTTAATAATTACTGTCTGTGAAATAAAGAAATATTTTGTCCTATTCGGCTTATGTAAAAAAACTGATACATGCACATTTGTAATTTTCAAGATAACGATAAAAAATATTTATTTTATAAAAAATCATAACCTTATCAAAATTATAAAAACTATATAAAGTTGTTACTTTAAATTAGTCTGCCTGATATCTGGGACCTGATATGAAAAGTTAAAATGTTATAGAATAACTGAAACATCGATTAGTCCAGATTGCCTAAGGTCAGATTAGTCACACATGACTGGTTTTATGGTCCTGTATACCACGCATGCTTGCAGATAACACAGTGCAATAACACAGTGCTCTAATGATGGGTAACTCTGGTGATAATCTGATGACACCCTAAATTTGACTTAATTCCCTTGATTTCCCCGATTTCATGATGGTCATGAAAGTTGGCCATGAGACAAATATAAATAAAAATTCATATATAGCTTGTGCGTAAATCTATTTCAATATTCATATCAGATAAAAAAACAACTAAAAATCATAAAAAAAAAATTTTTTTTAAAGTCTGATATATTTCAGAAAATATATTAAGGTAGATTATCGTCAGTAACTGATATACAGGTTCGTTATAATGATGTGCTAAAATTAATGTTATAATTATAATAAAAGATCTAGGCATGTCCTACTATATACACATATATCTCAGATCTTTTATAACGTTATATGGTGTCTTTCAATTAGTATTTGCTGTCACCATCTTTTGCTTACATGACCCCAGTTTCGATCTTGTTTAGAAATACAAAAATATGAAAAAGGCAATAAATAGGCGTTCAGGCTTTTATAACGTTTATTGGCAGGAAGTATATTGGTCTCCCACTGTGTCGGACATCATAAAACTGATAGGGGGTCTTATGTCAGCTTGATGTATATCTAGATAGTGCACAAATAGCGATACTGTTTATTATTTTTATAATTTGGTTAAATTTATATATATATTAAGGTTTTGATTTGTGTTACGCTGAAAATATAAATTATTATTAGAAATTAACAACTGTTTGTACGTGAATGCTTATTTATTCCACTTATAGTTTTTGACAATTATTTTGTGACTTAATAATAATTATCACAATGAAAATATACTCACCTTATAAAGTTAATAATTAACCATATGTACTGTTTTATTGAATCTGTTTCAGCTGTTACATTTATGCTGTAAAACGTTGTTTATTGATGCATTCAAACCCATATATATTAATAAGAATGTATTTACAGTAGGAGAGGTATTGAGAGCTATACGTACATTTGTACTTAAGTTATTTAGATTATGATATCATATCATCTTATCGATCGCGATCAGAATTGAAATATGTTTCGGGAAACATGTATTAATATGTATGTATACACAATGATGACCCACCTAATATAAAACTATATACATTGTAGTTGTAATTTTTGTATAGTATATTATTAAAAATTGTATCATATATGGACATAATTATAAGACTGCATATGGACTCCACTTTTTGCTCCAGTGGAAACAATAGTTAAATCTCATAAACAAGTCAAAGTTTTGTCAAAATATTTATTCAATCATCACATTCAACAACTTTTTATAATACACATGTAAATTAATTATTTACCGAAAAGCGTGTACTTTTGATGTATATATACAAGTACATAAACATGCTGACAGACATTCTAACTTCAAATGCCCATATATATTACTAATACGTACATAAAATATGGTTACAACGGACAAAGGGGTCAATATTTAATTGAAAGAAAATGGGATGCGTAATCTATTTAAATACAACGTCATTTCAGAGACTAACGGTTATTGTATCAATGTCTATCAATCGCCGTAAACGACAAACAAGAAAAATCTGTCAAGCACCTGTAATGATTAGGATATGGCCCCATACGCTGCCATTTTGTTTTCCCATTTAGCGGTGTACCGCTAGGGGGCGCTTAACTGGAAAGTCGCGTGTATTGGTCATGTGTATTGTTTGTCAATTTAACAAACTTCGAAAAATAAAATGAACATTTTTAATGTTGGTTGCTTTTTCAAGTGAAATTAGGATGCAATTCATAAATCAAAGGAAAAATAAAATGTGAATGATCTAACCCAGTCCGTATCGTAATAGGCTAATTTTGTTCCCATTACTGCAACAATGATCCAAACCAACAATCCATTGTTCTCAGTGGTTTGATAATTTGTTGTTTACACCTTTTGACACGTTAAAGAAATCCTACAATGAACTTCTCTGATCGATCAGAGTTAATTGTCGACTTCGGATAATAGGTGCGAAAATACGCGTTCGGATGATTGTGGGACCTGTTTATCACTTCGGATAAGCCATGGTATTCGGATAAGACGATTAGGATAATCGAGGTTTATTTACATTGAAATATATACAACTACTACAAACACACTACTCGGGTATTTGGTCAAGAGATGTTGGCAGTGTCTCAAAACTCAGGACGTATCGCCTGTTCAAACACAGTTTTAAATGCGAGGACTATATCACTTTAAACCTGAGCAAAAACGAGCGATCTATTCTAAGCCAATTCCGATGCGGTATTCTAACACTTAGAGTAGAAACCGGGCGATATGCTGGTGAACAGCCTGAACAACGTTTATGTAAGCTTTGTTCTTCAAACACCGTAGAAGATGAAACTCATTTCCTTCTGAATTGTGAACTCTATGATAATCTGAGAAGCGGAACGTTCAGTGATTTATTCAGTAACAGTACACATCTCCAAATTAACGATATACTCGCACATATTGTACTTACGCAACCAAGAAAATTGGCTAAGTTCCTTATTTGTGCTTTTCTTAAACGAAGAAACACTTTATTCACGTGATATATTGTTACAATGTTTTTGTCTGCAGTTTCATATTTATATGTTGTAAATATCCATGAAAAAACTGTATACGTATGCATAATTACTGTAAAATGTTATATTGTATACAATTGCATATAATTATTGTTTAAACATTTAAAACATCACACGAAAAATTATTAACAAAGCTAAATATTTTCTCCAGTAAAGTTTAGACTATATACATGGCTTCCTGTGTAAATTGTAATTATCTCAAATAAGAAGCAGATTACATAAATATTGCATGGTATTTACACCTTCAGAATTATATTATTAAATACATTTTAATTTTCGATTGACAAGTATTAATGCTTCACTAAATAATGTATGTTTTTTCTTTTGTAACGTTATTTCATAAATAAGTATTCCACAACTTATCTGTTAATACTATTACATGTTCCTAACATTTTGAGTATAAATGATACTTTGTTAAACTTGGTGACATATTGGCCCAATGGGCCGGGTGCCCGTATTTCTGTATTTTGAAACTTATATTTGTAAATATGTTCATGCACATGTCACAATAATAAATAAATTATCTATCTATCTATCTATATAGAGGGAAATTCGGGACGGAAATTTCACTTCGGATAAGGCCAGGTTTTCGGATAATCAGAGTTCTGATAATCGAGGTTTTACTGTATATACATAATGTAATGTATTGAACTCGTGAGGTGTTTTCTTATTTACCTGCCAACAAGTGAAGGGAATGAAATACTACCAAACTAACTATGATCACCTTAAGACGGAAACCGAAATCGATTTTACTTCATATTCAGTTAAACAGATGACTATGAAAATCTACCCCGTTACAAAGAGTTTAAATATTAAATTACATCCACCTCATACTAGTATTTAGTGATGTACATGAGTATATGATACTGTTCATTTCACGCGGTTCGATATTATTTCGTGAACTATTTGTATTTCCGCGTTGCATATTATTAAGAGTGTTTTATACAGAAATGCACGAAAATCTCGTGCGCGTAATGTTTAAAACTGTGGAATGATGTCACAAGTTCAATTTCAGTAGTTAGTGTATTGAAAATTTCTAGATGTCAAGAAACAATTTCGATTATTATGATAATGTATATTTTTGTATTATCACTTTACTTTCAAACTTTCATATCGCATTTGTAAAGAGTGTGGCCCCATATGCCCTGCAATCTGAAACTTGACATGGGGTACAGGTTTCCAGAGAAATTTTTCCCTACAGGGTTTTGCCATGATCCCTGGTTGTTCCTGGGCGATTCAGTTTGCACACTTGAGTTTTTCAATGATGCGGCTGTGTTATCTATACCATGATTCACAGGCTACCGGCATGTGATAACAACAAAATAAAGTTTTAAAAAATCGTAATGCCTTAGATATCCATCAGTTGAATGATTCGTCGACGGTGAGTGATAACAAATTTGATTTTCTTGCGATTTAACCGGAGTGGGTATGAAATCCCGAAGGAAAAAAGATATTTACTCGGTAGCTAATGAAAAGAAACTTAGGTCACATCGATGCCTAGTGGTACTTTTTAAAGTTGAAGGGCTTATTGCTCGAGTTCATCCAATGTATGGATATAAGAGTGGATGGTGGTTAAAGAGAAATTATTTCTGCGTCGAATAAGACCAGGCTTTTAAGAATCGGTTCAGAATTGTTACAACAGGACCTTGATAAACACAACCGGTGTGATTTCTGGGCCCAGGAGTTCTAAATATTTACTCTATAATAGATATATGGTGAAAAAAAAATATTTTGCTATTGTCACATGCCGGTAGCCTGTGCCATGATTGATACCATTGTACATGTACAAACATTATGTGTTCAATTCATTTGCTGCTTTCTTGGTCGCCAAATAAAGAGCGCACCATCCGGTATTGCAAATAAGTGAAGTTGTTTGTATTTGTTTGTAATATACAAGTAATGGTAAAGTAAAGACAAATAATTTACCATTATACATATATAGCCACCGCTATTTTCTATTTTGTTAAATACACTAGGTCCGTGTAGTGATCGAAAACAGACGGTATCTCACTACATTGTATTATGTAAATAACTGCAATAAATATCATACATTTTAGTAGATAAGATGTTCATGCGTTATGTCAATGTTATACGGTTATTTTGTTTAGCAGACATTGTATAAATTCAGCATTTATTGTCATATGTACGTGTACATTGCGTACTATCTAAATTAATTTTAAGCGCACTTTGATTAGATGTTGTTTACATTTTCGCATTTATACATCTAACATGTTTAGAAAAGTAATAGTTAACCAATGCTGGAACTGAAACCACAAACCTTTGACCACCGGGATACAGCCAGTTCTGTTTCCTGACCAGTGAAGTAATATACTGTGATGTTCAAACATTTACAATAGCAGTCAATTCTGTTAATAAAGGCCATCCATGGGAAAGACAAAATATGGCCTTTATTGACAGATGGTCTTTACTAGGAGGTCATTCTGTTTTAAGTAATCAACAACGGTTTTACAAGAATGGTCTATATTCACAGGGTGGTCTATATTCGGAGGTGACCGCTTACACAGGTTTGGCTGTATATGTTTACCATGAGTGGCTGTATGTCAATGGTAGCAGCAATTAATTGATATTATTGATTGAAATAAAAAGTGACTTGGAACAGTTTTTATTGACCTGTCAGCTTACAGTTTTATTCACCAGTTATTCGTTTATCTATTTTGGGTTAGAGCGCAGGAAGCCCTCAAGTAATTTTTATGAGACTGGCTGAACATTAAGCAACTATTGTTACAGACGACAAATACCTAATTATAAAATGTTCGCATGTTGTCTGTTGAAATAAACATTTACAACATAAAAGAGAGAACGAGATGATTTGTGTCTGTATTATTCAGTTATTAAACATAGTTAACGCAAAATATCAGGTTCGTGTGACACTGGTGAGGAAACTCGGCATCAGTCTTGGCACACATTTTGCCAGACAGTTAAATTTGTGTTATATCAGTTCGTGAAGAGGGAAGAAATATTTCGGTAATTTACCTACGTTGATCACATGCAGGTTGAAGTGCATTAGGTTATATACATTGCATATGCGAACGTGTACAAAAGGTGCAATATTAGTCATCGTATATCATTTAATCTTAAAAGTAGTACATTGAACCAACGATATAGATAAGACATGAACAAGGAAAAATGTTCATATATTGACAATTGTAACCATACCGGTACGACCAATCTTGCTAGTAGCAAGCTAATGAATTGTGAAGAATAGGAGTTAGCCAGTTTCGGTATGGCATTTTGATTTTTAGTATTTTTTTAACCTTTACTTTTCGAATTCTGAATTGCTTATTCACTATTCCCGAAAATTGGAAATAAATTAATAAAACATAATTGCCACATAAGCTCACTATCATGACTGTAAAAAGAAAACATAATTTATTGTGAGGGTTGTTTTTCACCATTTTCATACCTCTATATTTATGTTAGTAATTTGGATATCTTGTCTTGTATCTGTCTATTGTCTATCATCAGGTTACAATAAAATGGCGTCTGTCACTGGAAGCAAAACATTGTTTAATTCTTTTGAACCGACAGAGACTCCGAAATGGCGCGAACAAAGTTTAAAAGAACATGAAGAAATTCCAAAGATTTCTCAAATGGTCGAGGAAATTTCACGTTTCATTAGTAGATATCAGGCTTTAAAATCCAGTCCAGATAAGGAGGAAGCTCTCAATGATTTATTGGTATCTTATTTGTTGAATATCCAACAGCATGAAAACATAGGTGTGAATGATGCGTCACAAACGAAAGAAATAATAACTGAGATGACGGAAGAGAAACTCCAACAGATTTATGAGTCAAGGTCGCAAAATAAGAAAAAAATGCCGGAGAAAGATATAAGAGAAACCCAAACTTTGTTTCGGGCTTACAAGCATTTGGAGAAAGAACTGAATCAGCACCGCGAAGATTGCGATAATGAGCGAGATTTTAAACCTTCAATTGGGCTTTTGGAAGTGGATTCAATAATTGTTGAAACGCATAAAGTGCTGATGAAAGAATTAATAGCTGGCGACAAAACTGGGCCTGGAGTGTTTTCTACAGTAAAACGAAGTAGTCTCTTCCGTGGTTTAGAAGTACATTACCCTATCTTCAACACTAAAGCGATCGCTAGGGCAGCTGTATCTACAATTGTTGACCTGCACAATGGGATGGTTCCTGAGGTTAACCAACGAGTATGTGATGACTTCAATCCAGACGTATTGCTTAAACTGTTTAAACGGGCGAGTATGTTCCTTTATAGCTTTTTGCAGTTGCATCCCTTCGGTGATGGCAATGGGCGACTTGCCAGACTCCTTACAAGTTACTCACTTCTGACATTTTCGCCATTCATGACCCCTATTTATAATGTATTTAGTCCATCTCAAGAAAAGCACTACATACAAGCGCTTGTGGATACAAGAATTTCAGTGGATCTTGACCTTAGCGAGGTAATCAACGATGAGTCAAATGTCATCGACAGTGAGGATAAATCAAAGAAAGTTGCTAATTATCTAATGGGTCAAAAACCAAAAGATCTATGTGCTATGCTGATCGAATCGAACTGGTCGATGTGGCGTCAGTTCCTCTACAAGCTGGGGGATGGATCCATTCATTTTTCTAAATGGGAACTAGAATTACAACAACAGTACTTGTAAAGTAGAATATTGGTCAAGACGTTTATTAGAGACCAAAATCCAATCAATTTAATTATAGGTAATTTGATTTTAAATTGATGATTTATCCATGCCGTTAATCAGAGTGACTAATTTTCTTATAGGAACATTTTCTTTAAAATCATTGAAATCGTTCGTTAAGTATTGCGTACGCCAACAAGAGGGCTGTTCTGAAAGTGAAACATATGGTTAAATCGAATTTTAGTTACCATTGATCTATCAACTTATGTGTGTAAATAGATACTTCCTCCAGCTGGGCGTACGTACATCAGTTTTTCAACACACATACTCCCTTATGGGCCCTACATAATAAGGACGCAGCTTACAGCGACTTGGGCCCCGATATATTCATAAAGAGGCTGTAGCAACAAGGGCCAAGATAAAGTTCATCGTTATTTAAAGTATTTTGTGACGTTTACTGTAGATTCAATAAATAGTTTGTATGTTGTTTCAATTGCCCTATAAAGGCTAAACAAAAAGAGAACAAATACGTTATTTACTATGATACATTCATTTCGAACAGAATTAAGTCGAAAGGTTAGACTTCTTAGATACTTAGGTGAACAGTATATTGTGTTTGTTCCTATTCAAGTGTTGAATTCGGACGGTATAGACAGGGTGCTGAGAAATGAAAGATATTGTGTGTTATATGCATCAGTAAAATGAATTTGTTAGAGGACGAATTCCATTTAGTATTAGAATGTGAATTTTACATTGACTTAAGACGGCAATATTTTCCTAGAATCTATTATGCCAGACCAAGTATGTTGAAATGTATCGAATTATTATCATTTATAACTTTAACATAACTACAATTAGTGCTATTTAGGTAAAACTTTGAAAGACGCACTACAAGGAATAATAACTTACAAACTTAGTAATAATGTAAATGTATGTGTAAATCTACTGTGATTCTTTTGTCTTATATGTATGCTAATGTATAATTTATAATTATTGTATTTATATTATGTCTATTAACCGGACACTGTTTGTTTGCATGTATGTAAGTGTTTATGTTGATGTGCTTTTGTTGCATAAGAATTAATAATAAATGTATATGTTCTGTTACGTTCTTAATAACAATTTTATGCACTCAATGTGTTATTGTTATAAAGGTTTGTCGAAGCCTTAGGCTGCAGTTTTGATTAATAATCATCAATTGCAACCGAGAAATGTATTTAATTAACAGTGTATGATGATGTCAGGCCTATATTTTGAAAATAAAATAATTTTTAGTAAGTCGATTTCGTTTTGTTTCACAATTAAATGAAACCAAGACATGTTATAACAAGAAGGCTATACATAATAACTATACTACTCAAAATTTGATAAGGCTCACTTTTTGTTTTGTATGGCATTATCGTCGATTTTAGATTACATATATGAGATATGAATTTTGGTTGTTTTCAAAGATACCAGATTATCATGAGTGCAACATGTAATCCATAGATTAAATCATTCGAGCGTAACGAGCATCGAAATGAGGACAGGGTCAAAATTAGACATTCTATGGGTATGTGTGGGGGGTGGAAACTTTGAGACTTTGAGCAGAAGTGCCTCTGAGCTGTCTGGTGGTTGCTGGCTGGACAGGACGCTCAGATATCGCTCTCTGCAGCATATCGCAGACGTGTTCGATGGGATTTAGGTCAGAAGATCGAGCGGGCCAGTCAATAGTTTACTTTCAAGGTACTGATTGGTTTCAGTGGCTCTATGAACATAGGCATAATCGTCCATGAAAATGAACTCCGGACCAATAGCACCTGCGTATGGACAAATGTGAACTTCCAACATCTCTTTTACGCGCCATTTCCAACACCTTTTGTGTCCGTTTGTAACCGCAACATGTTAGAGAGCATCTAGAATGGGCTCATGACCATGTTGGATGGACCCTACAATATTTGATCCCTGTATTCTTCATTGACGAGTCCAGGTTCTGTGTCGATTCCACAGATAGACGTGTAAGAGTCTCACCGTCATTTAGGCATGCTCATGTTGAGGTTGTCATGAGCAAGGGGCACAACGTACAGTAACTCTTTATGTACTGTAAGCGAGAGAAATTGTTGTTTACTTCCAACATGGCGGATTTATGTGTAATTTTGGAAGAATTTGACAACGTTTTAGCTGGTAAGTAAAATTATTTACAGTTTCACACTTTAGAAATATGCGCATGCTGTGGTGCAATCATTTCTCTATCCAATGTTAAAAGCTCGACTGTGAATATTTTGTAGTTTCTTAGAACACTCAAAGGTTTTGTTGACAATTGGAGTGTTGCTGAATCTATTTTAATCATACTATATAAAATAATAAATAAAAAAGAAATTTTATGTTTACAATTTTTAACAACAGAAACATCAATAATTTCGTATTATTATTCATATTACTGATATCATGAGTCATTTTCATTTTTTTTTGTTCAGGAGCCATGACTTCGATATACGAAAGCCACAAAAGAGGAAAAATCGGCGGCATCGCTAATGTGCTAAGAGGAGTTCATTCTGTCCGTTCCAGATAATATACCTTTTTATGCATTATTTATCAAATAACTTTTTTTCTTTTTTAATAATCGATTTTGTTATTGATCTGAGAGTCAAATAATGATAATTCCCTTGCGTTTATATGTTCACTGGACACCGCTCGTATTGTGATTTACCTGACCTCCTTTCCGATCTTATCCCGGCAACCAAAGTAGCGAGGGAACCAGACCAGCAAACTACAGGTGACAGTCACATACCTCAAAAATGCAATCCTTTAGGATCGTACATCCCTTTATCTACCACAAAAAATACAAACATACAGACACAATCATAACAAGACAGTTATGCAGTTGAGTGTCTTACGACAGACTTACAACAAAAATCGGCTAAGATTGTCGTAAGACATGTTGATAAAACGGGCCCATGAAATATGATAAATCATCATTGAGAAATGTACTGGACCTTCGGACTACTGACTTTGTAAAATTTAATGGACTGACGGTCATTTGGTGGGCTTGATCTTTGGTCCGGGACTAAATTCAAAGACTTAGTTTTACAATAATACAAATAAATATTGCACCAAAATTAACTAGACAACATTCTGTGAACACTTGTAGATATCATGTTAGTCTGTACATCAATCATTGAGATAAATCCACTCATTATAACAGCTCCTTTAACATCCCACTAATGGCATCAAGTTGGCATCGGAAACTGGTTTGCGTAAGATAATTTTTTGCCTGAATGTTTTTGTTTTCTTGTAACAAAAGAGTCATCACTGAAAAAACATTGAATAAGATTGCCATCATGGTAAAACTTTTAGAAGAGATAAACATCTGTTCTTTTCAGGTATATTGATAATACACAACCGTTTTCACTTGATTTGGGAGACAAAATTATGGTGGAATTGTTTGAAAACTTTTTTTAAAATAATGAAATGAAAGCAGCTATAAAACAATCTCGAAAATAATTATATGACAAAACAGAGGTTTGTATTTTTCATATGTATAGCTACACATACCTAACATAGTCAAACACTTGGTGTGTAATTAATTAACTGGGAATTATATATTACTTATGTGCCAAATGAGGATTCACTGATGTAAGACATACCTGCATGTGTCATCGATAGTGATATTCTGTATAGATATGGTGTCTGTTACAAGTTCTATGTTTCTTACACTACCAAAGAAATCTGTGAGTAAAACCTTGTCTGGGTTCCGTGGAAACAAATCAGTTCGGATGGCAACTGTAGATACACACTGACTACGTGGACACACTCTGAACTGTTCAATATAAAACATATAATTGTACATGTACTGTACCATGTTATCAGTCAGTTTGTATGAAATTCAGACCAAGTTTGTCATAGATTACAGCAGGAAAATGGTATGTGCATCATACTGTGTGCGTCAGATAAACAATAGCTATGTAATATGCTATCATGACACAAATACAATACTATTGATATTACTAGAATGATAAATAGCGAAACTTCATAATATGAAAAACTTTAGTTAAAAACAAATTTTCAGGTAAAAATATACAAGAATACAAACAAGACGTCAAATACTTATATACATACTATATATAAGTCCTTGAAGACGTGTAACATGGATGCCCTCTAATGGTCAACTTGATGGTAATTTCCTTTTAATGATTAGATAAAACTCTTGTGTTGAAGGTCAATATTCAACAGGGGACATCTACAAGTGATGAACAACCTACCTACCAACTCTATGGACCGAAGACCAAATCTTTCTCTAGTTATTGGTTCAATAGTTTTATGTGACCTTGATCTTTGATCAATTGACCTCAAGGTTATTAGGGGCCATCTACATATGATGACAAAGCTCCCTACCCGGTCAGAAGATTAAAGGCCAAAGCCTTCTTTGATTATTGGTTGAGCAAGGTTGGTAATGGATGGATGGACCAACCGACATGAGCAAAGCAATATACTAGGGATGTCAAAATTGACCGAATCAAGTATCCAGGTATCCGGATCAGACATCCGGATGTTCAGATCAATCTTTGCAGTTATTTAGTATTTACTGTTTCATCGTACCCAGTTTTCGCGACCATCTGTTCATCGCTTGTTTCATTTATTTTGAATTAATGTTATATTCAATATTGACTAAAAAACGAATAATAATGGAAAACAAATACGCACAATACAATCAAACTCCGCAAGTATTTTTACTCAAACCAGCGTGAACCATTTCAAAGATTCACTGCCATGTTTATTGTAAAGCGTACGTACGTCATCATGTCTCTATACCTGCCAGTTTGATGATGGCGCATGTCTCAAGTTACACAGATTTTTTACTAAATTGTAATGGCGAATAGTCTCTAAAACTGGACCAAAGGATGTCCGCGTCCTTTTGCTGTAACTAATTTTTCTTTGGTACCGCGACTTCTAAAACAATTCACCGCCTTTGATTAAACCGAAATACTACTAAAATGGGGAAAACTGGCTGTACGGAATCTGCGTTCAGAACGACGTTTGAAGTCTTTAACTCAAACTTAACGCATAATTATATGCAACATAATTTGTTTTAAACAATTGAAATTGATAACTTTGGGCAAACACATTACTTAACGCAAAAATCAGTGCATTTATTGTTTTACTCTTGCCTACCACG
Source organism: Lutraria lutraria (assembly GCA_964023205.1). Lineage (NCBI taxonomy): Eukaryota > Metazoa > Mollusca > Bivalvia > Venerida > Mactridae > Lutraria > Lutraria lutraria. The sequence goes on from OZ026840.1 coordinate 7,157,987, forward strand.
TGTTGGGGGGGGGGACTAATTACTATAAACATCGATTTGATAGGATTAACAAATGATCGCTCCGGGCAATTGCATGATCACCTCAACGTGTTTTAATAATTGGGGTATATTGAGAATGGCGCGAACAACATACAGCAGCGTTTGTGACATTATGCACGTACAGGTTTAGTGACAGACTGAATCAAGTTTACGTATTAAGCGGAGCGCAGTGATATGTCCCATAAAATTCAAAATATGAACGATAACTGATTTACAGTTTGTCCTAATTTCTGTCACGTACGCATGTTTTGTCGAGACAAAAACTGTCAATCATCAATATGGATGTAATTTGACACCGCCCACAAAGTACCTCGGTCAGATACTATTTAGAGGGAAATTAAAAAGAAAGCGGGGACATTCAGTGTGCTTTAGATATGCGTTAATGAAAGCCAACATTTACGTGTAACAATGGATTTTTTCTTAGCTCAGGGCGAATTCTAGATCTATAATTGTTTATTCTTGAGGAACTGGTATTGTGTTAGTTATTATAACTTCGCGTCGCTTGTGATATATCCCATAAAATTCAAAATATGAACGATAACTAATGGTGATTAAACTCCGCCTATTTTATTGAGCACGTGCCATTGCGGTAAATGATGACGTATTTTGCACCGCCCTAATCAGCGTTTGGTCACGTAGCGCACAAACTTGACTTATTTTCTCCATATCAGGGTTTTCGGCACATTTTAGTGCGATATATTTTTCAAATTTCAAATGAAATGCGGACATTTCATTGGACAAGAAATTAGGACAAACTGTAAGAATCTTTACAGTTTGTCCTAATTTCTCGTCCAATGAAATGTCCGCATTTCATTTGAAATTTGAAAAATATATCGCATAAAATGTGCCAAAACCCTGATATGGAGAAAATAAGTCGAAATTGTGTGCTACGTGACCAAGCGCAGAATAGGGCGGTGCAAGTTGCATCAGTTTTATTGCGTCATCCTTAACCGTGCAATAAAGTAGGCGGAGTTTAAACGTCTCAGACTTCGAGGGAGATTGCGTCATTCGAACCAGGTCGTACAGCATACGAATTTTTCATGACTTTCGCTATTTTTGTTGAATTTAATGCCCGTTTACAACAGAATTTCAGTCTTTGAATACAAGCGGGCAGTCCATCTTGCCATCGTTCCTTGGTAGTAGTACCAGGTTCCATGGTTGTAATAATTAATCATAAATAAATGTAGATACATGAATCTTACATCATCATAATCAACCTGAATGTACATTTTATAAGTCAACCAGCACCTTATATGTATTCACCAATAATACGTTGAGAATGGAATGGATTTGATGCTCAGAAGTCGAGTGTAAGTTGTATAGCATCTGGGCCGGTGCTAGACACCACACTTGCAAGGTTTTCCTATCTAAGCCGGACTCGAACTTAAACATGTGCAAGAATCCAAGAAGTTTGGCAAGAAACAGAACGGCCGAAAACTGTAAATAACGCTGCATAGGCCTAATGGACCAAATTGAAAGAATGGTCAAACAGTACGAAACATTGAAATCATGCATTTCTGAGTATTGATAATTTTTATAATAACTAAGACAAAACCCGTTCCTCAAGAATAAAACAACCATAGCTAAGTGAAAATCCGTTGTTACAGGTAAATGTTGGCTCTTATCTCTTATTAACGCATATAAAGCAGACTGAATGCCCCCGCCTTCTTTTTAATTTCCCTCTGAACGGAGGTATTTTGTGGGCGGCGTCAAATTACATATATAGTGATGATTGACAGTTTTCGTAGAGACAAAACATGCATACGTGACAGAAATCAGGACAAACTGTAAATCAGTTATCGTTCATATTATGAATTTTATGCGACATATCACTGCGCTCCGCTTCGCGTCGCTTGTGATATATCCCATAAAATTCAAAATATGAACGATAACTAATACTTAATGGACAGATTTTTTAAAGTCGTTTTCTGGGACTCAAATCGGTCTGGATCGTTGATAAGGCATTAAGTGGTATCACTAAATAAACTTTGAAACTTGATAATAAGTCTTTAGTGCACCAATTATAACATTCGATCATCCAATGACAAATTTTCATTATGATAAGACGTGTGATAAACTATTATTCAGTTTTGACATTTAGATAAAATCACAATATACCGTACTTTAGGTAAAACGTTGATATGCGATGTCAGTAGTGTCACCGGTGTATATAGTGTAGGCCTAGCATAAACTATGTTAAAGTGTCATCACCATGACGACGTCGACTTAATTGCACCCGTGTGTTCAACACTTTGATTATACTCTATTATGACAGTCGATTTTAGCAACATTTATACACATTTTAGACGACGGTAGTATTTTGATACGAACATCCGGATCCAAAAATCGGTTCCGAACATTGGAACGGGATCCGAACATTCTGATATCTTGACTCTGGTTGAAATCCCTACAATATACCCACTGCTTCTTCCAGCATAAATATATAATATATACATAATATTAAAATACAAAATAATTAATATACAATCATACAAAATACACAAGAATAAAACTTACAAATTGTCCCATGGTCTGTGTACCACCAGCTTTCACACTTTCAAGGAACTCCAAGGCATAATAAGTATATCTATCAATTACATAGACACCAATGGCTGGATCTACATGATGCTGTAATACAATTATCAACAAACATGTCAATGGTTTGATTATATTATCATAAATAAATAATGAGACAATCAACTGGATAATAGCCTAAATATGTATTTTTAAATATAAGTATTTTTACGCAATCAACTTGATACCTAGTTTAAATGCAAGTATCTTTGTGCGATAAACTTGATATATGGTCCAAATATAAATATTGTAATGCCATCAACTTGATAATAACCTAAATGTCAATGGTTTAGTAAAACTGCTAACAACTGAGATAAATAACCAAGTTGCTGACCAATACTAAAATAGTATGTGTGTGCATATATGTACATATACTTACAGAGAGAGAATCTTCACCAACTTTACTACTTGCCACAGCCAGAATATTTGGAGAGTAAAATTTCTGGAACATAGACTCAGCTTGACATGTATCAATCATGTAAAATAACTCATGGTACCTTAAATTGTAACAAATCATATTATTATATCACACGGGGTCTAAATGCAAACTTGGTGTATGTTTATTGTAATACAAAGGTTTCAAAGGGAGACGATACTTATTGTAGCTTAACTTTGATATAAATAACCAATATTTTATTTTGTTCACTCCTAATAACTACTAGCTGCATTTTGTTCTGAGAATAATATAGGATTATAGAGAAAGTGATGACAAATATAACCAACATGAGAATAAATGACAGCACCCTGGGCAGACACATCTATATTTTGGGGTTGACAATCATGGAGGGGCCACATGGTTGAATGGTTCTGGTCTCTGATGTGCTAATACTAGCCCCTTATCATTGTCAGTTCGAATTCCACCCATGACCAATAGACTGATGTTATCTTAATCCTACATACATAATTTTATAAAGATGTCTGAATGCTATTCTGTTTGTTTCATTGGGTTTTACGACCCTTTTCAACAGTCCGAGTCATATGAGACGGACATATTACCTTATGATCCTTCCTTAAGGAAGAACCAATACTAGACTCCCATCCTCCATAAGCCATGCCTACATTCTCACATAAAGAATGTTATTTACATATATGAAGATGTTCACTTGATGTTACATATAAAGCAACTATCAGTACTAACCTTCTCTTCTGCCACATCTGCTCAAAAGCATCTGCTAGTTCTACACTTGATATTTCTTCTGCATCTTGAAACTTCAAGAATCCATCCCCACCATGTCCTGAAATTATATTACATTCCTCCTTGTTATAAAGTTTAAGGTATAACTATCATACTTATAACCAAATCTACCTAAAAAAGCAATATTCATTGTAATTCAAATTGGCCTTGTAATTTTGAAGAAATCTTTTTCAGTTTTTCTTTTGTTTGAATGGAATTTAATTTTTTAACAACCTTGAAAGGGGACCACACAATGGACACTCTTGCATAGTTTAAATGCAATTGGCCTGGTGATTTAAAAGAAGATGTTGTCTAATTAAGTTTGACACCACTTCACCATGCATGACGAACACAGGGCAATTACAAAAAGGCAACATGTAGCACAGCATTAACCCTCCTTATTTGACACATTTTATATATGTTCAGTGCTTAATAAATGTTATTATTAATTAACTGTTCAATATTAGGCGCGTTTCCACTTCAAATGCTGGGCCGATATAAAATCCACCAAGACATTACAAACACAAAACTCGGCCATTATGAAAAAACTCGGCTATTACGAGATTCAGTCATTCTGATTGGATGTCCAGCAGCTCGGCCATTATGAAAAAACTCGGCTATTACGAGATTCAGTCATTCTGATTGGATGTCCAGCAGCTCGGCCATTATGAAAAAACTCGGCTATTACGAGATTCAGTCATTCTGATTGGCTGTCCAGCAGCTCGGCCATTATGAAACCGCTGCTAGAGTCTTTAGTTAATTAATAAAATTGTCAATAAGCAAGTGTTTTCATAACGGCCTTGTTATTGGGCTGAAGACTGTCATATTAGCCTGAGGCCGAAAACACTCACTTCTTAACATTACAATAAAGAATTAAGACTGGCTGTCATTGTGTTTCATAATGCGTTGAATTTCTGATTATGAAGTCAGATTTTACTTTTAAACAAGAGGGCAAGGATGGCCCTATATCGCTCACATGAATATCATTTTTCACTCATTAAAACATTGTTTTGAACCTGTGACCAAGTTTTTTTACCCCAGATCACCCATTTTTGAATCCTACATATGAATAAGACAAACATTCTGACAAGGTTCAAATCAAAACCATGAAAACTACAGCATAGACAAGGTTTTCTTAAGAATTGACCTTGTGACCTAGTTTTTGACCCCAGATGACCCTTGCTCGAATTTGTCTTACATATCATTAAGACAAGCATTCTGACAAGGTTTTGTGAAGATACAATTAAAATTTGACATCTACAGTGTTAATAAGGTTTTCCTAAGATTTGACCTCGTGACCTAGTTTTTGACCCTAGGTGACCCATATTTGTACTTGACCGTTAAAGTTATATCATTAAAACACACAATTTGACAAAGTTTGGTGAAGATCCAATTTTACAGTTTGTCCTAATTTCTCGTCCAATGAAATGTCCGCATTTCATTTGAAATTTGAAAAATATATCGCATAAAATTTGCCAAAACACTGATATGGAGAAAATAAGTCGAATTTGTGTGCTACGTGACCAAGCGCCGAATAGGGCGGTGCAAGTTGCATCAGTTTTATTACGTCATCCTTAACCGTGCAATAAAGTAGGCGGAGTTTAAACTACTCATAGACTTCGATGGAGATTGCGTCATTCGAGCATACGAATTTTCCATGGTTTTCGCTATTTTTGTTGAATTTAATGCCCGTTTACAACAGGATTTCAGTCAAATACAAGCGGGCAGTCCATCTTGCCATCGTTCCTTAATTGGTAGTAGTACTGTAATAATTACTCATAAATAAATGTAGATACATGAATCTTGCATCATCATAATCAACCTCAATGTGCATTTTATAAATCAACCAGCACCTTATATGTATTCAACAATAATACGTTGAGAATGGAATGGATTTGATGCTCAGAAGTCGAGTGTAAGTTGTATAACATCTGGGCCGGTGCTAGACACCACACTCGCAAGGTTTTCCTATCTAAGCCGGACTCGAACTTAAACATGTGCAAGAATTCAAGAAGTTTGGCAAGAAACAGAACGACCGAAAACTGTAAATAACGCTGCATAGGCCTAATGGACCAAATTGAAAGAATGGTCAAACAGTACGAAACATTGAAATCATGCATTTCTGAGTATTGATAATTTATATGTTAACTAAGACAAAACCCGTTCCTCAAGAATAAAACAACCATAGATCTAGAATTCGTCGTAAGCTAAGTGAAAATCCGTTGTTACAGGTAAATGTTGGCTCGTATCTCTTATTAACGCATATAAAGCACACTGAATGCCCCCGCCTTCTTTTTAATTTCCCTCTGAACGGAGGTACTTTGTGGGCGGCGTCAAATTACATATATAGTGATGATTGACAGTTTTCGTCGAGACAAAACATGCATACGTGACAGAAATTAGGACAAACTGTAAATCAGTTATCGTTCATATTATGAATTTTATGCGACATATCACTGCGCTCCGCTTCGCGTCGCTTGTGATATATCCCATAAAATTCAAAATATGAACGATAACTAATACATAACTGTGAAATCTACAATGTTAACATGGTTTTTCATAAGATATGATGACCTAGCGACCCAGTTTTTGACCCCAGATCACCCATGTTCGAACTTTCCCAAGATATTATAAAGACAAACATTCTGACAAGGTTTCATGATGATCCAATCAAAACAGTCACTTCTAGAGTGTTCACAAGGTTTTCCAGCATTTTGACCTAGTTTTTTATTAAGTATTCAAAACAAACATCTGAATCTAACAGTTTACCTGTCATATAAACCAACACATTGCTATGTTCATCAGTCAAAAGTCGTTTGGACCGAGGAGTACTTGGTGGTAGTCGACCCGTTAAAACACGAATGAAATTTCCACAGTCACCTGTACGTAAAAACAGTGAAGTATGTAAAACATTTAGATTTTTAAGTTTAGAGTAAAATACTATTAAGCATCAAAACTAATCTAACCATATTCTATTGGAATTAAGAAATAGTTTGTTCAAAATTATAGTTTTTTGTTAAGTTTCAATTCAAAACTATTGGCAGTGATTAAATTGACAAGAAATCTGTACACTGTTTTACCTCATATCCCCTATAGTCACCTTCTACATCATCACCATAAACATTGATTTGTTCATTGGCATTGTTGAAAACAGTGGCTACATAACAAAAGTACAAAATAAGCATAAACATGAATCATATTATATGAATCTATATAATAATAGTATCTGTCATAGACAAGATGTGTACAAAACATACATTAGCAACTTCATTATTTGATTAGTGATTTCAATAAAGTTTCATATCTGAGAAAGAACATTCATGTATCAGACATGTAAGCAGGTTAGATCTTCTTTCAAATTGTCTCTTTTATATGGTAAATGTATTCACATTATGCAGCATACAAAGAAGTCTGTATAATAAAGAAGTACCTATAATGTTTGAGCCATATATTTCAAATCTAATCGAACAGGATTGTGACCTGAGGTTTTTCTTTATTGCATAGTAAACTGCTGTAGCCAGTAAAGGGTGCCTTCCCCTGTAATAATTTCCCCCCAAATAGCTAATTTATTCCTTGAAAATTTTCATGGCCTTTTTTCCAAAAATTGGGAAGGGACCTTAGCCTTCCATTTTGGGAAATTGAAGCGCGATATTTGGCCAAATTTTGAGAAGGTTAGACCACTTAGTTTGAATAGCACTGTATTTTGGAAATTTCATGCCTAAAATTGGGCATTTCAGCCTCTGTTATAGAAGGAAACAAGAGTGCAACATTTCACAAAATACGCCCGTTTAAAGGTTTTGGATACCATGAGTGGCAAATTATATATCTTTTTTAAAATAAGCAACATTTTATTAACATGACATGTAGCACCATTCACATTTTGTTATCGAAATCCAGACAGCCTTGTGATCTGAGAAATATGAACACTTCACACTGCACATTTCATTTTTAGTAATTTTCAATGTATCAAGGGGCATAACTGACATTAATTTTCACAATTACAGGGCTCGATTATGGTACACTGTTGATTTGGTCTGTTTCGCACGTAAATGACGGATAGATCGACCAGATGACCTTACCTTTCCCGAAAATGTCTACTTTCACTTTACTTATCGATGTGTGAGGATAAAGTCGAAACATCGCCGAATAGAACTAATTAACATAATCATGAATAAATGCCGTCTGTACGGTCCGATTCCGGTATTAGACAAAATCAAACATGGCGGACATGTTTACCATGATCGCCAGCAGAATCGGCAGTCAGATGCGCGACCTGGCACGCATTGTCTCAATGAAAATGCGCGATCTGCCAAAAATATGCGTGAATCGCGCAATCGCGCGGCCTAGATGCAACACTGGACATGTGCCTGGGGCAATTATGCTGGTTATCAAACTTGACCAATATCTTGTGCCCAGAAATACATTTACATAGTTTGGTGAAGATCGATTGGTAATTATGCTGAATGTTTAAAACGCACAGGTTTTTGACTCTTGAGAATTGGAACCAAAGGGCCAAATTTACAATAACTTTTGTAGAGAATTATATTGAATCTTTACATTTCTATCAGCTAAGGGTCATTTTGACCCCCGACTTTTTAAGTCCATGGGGCGCCCTGATTGGAAGTTGACCTAGATATCATGTAGATGCCACTTCTGACCAAGTTTGGTGAAGATCGGATGTACATTATTTGAATACGAGTCAGTATATCGTGTTGAATGTTGAAAATGCACTAAGAGACCATATGACCTAGCTTTGACCGACATAACCCATTTTCGAACTAGACCTAGATATCTACATAATGTAGATGCAACTACTGACCAAGTTTGGTGAAGATCGGATAAATACTATTTGAATAAGAGTCTGGACAACATGTTGAATGTTTAAAATGCACTAAGTGATCCCCTTTGACCTAATTTCTGACCCGACATAACCTATATATAACTCACATGTCAATCACTGCTCGTTCATTAAAACATTGTTTTGAACAGGTGACCTAATTTTTGACCCCAGGTTACCCATGTTAGAAATTGCCTTACATATGAATAAGACAAACATTCTGACAAATTTTGGTGAATATCCAATTAAAACCATGAACACTACAACATAGACAAGGTTTTTGACCTCGTGACTTAGTTTCTGACCACAGATGACCCCAGATGTTCGAATTTGTCTTACATATCATTATAAGACAAACATTCTGACAATGTTTGGTGAAGATACAATCAAAATTTGACATCTATAGTGTTAATAAGATTTTCTTAAAATTTGACCTTGTGACCTAGTTTTTAACCCTAGTGACCCATATTTGATCTTGTCCTTAATATCATTAAGACGAACAATCTGACAAGGTTTGGTGAAGATCCAACCAAAACTGTGACATCTACAGTGTTAACAAACTTTTCTAAGATTTGACCTAGTGACCTAGTTATTGACCCTAGATGACCCATATTTGTACTTTACTGTTATATCATTAAAACAAACAATTTGATTAAGTTTGGTGAAGATCAAATTATAAATGTGAAATCTATAGTGTTAACATGATTTTTCATAAGATTTGACCTAGCGACCTAGTTTATGACCCCAGATGACCCATGGTCAAACTCGTTTAAGATATTATGAAGACTAACATTCTGACAAAGTTTAATGATGATCCAATCAAAGCAGTGATATCTAGAGTGTTCACAAGGTTTTCCAGCAATTTGCCCTAGTGACCTAATTTTTTACCGGAAATGACTTGACCTGCATATATAGTGATATCTAGAGTGTTCACAAGGTTTTCCCTTATTTCGCCCTGGTGACCTAGTGTTTGACCCCAATATCAAACTTGTCCGAGATTTTGTTGATATTAACATTCTGACCCAGTTTTGCTAAAATTGGGCTAAAAATGTCGCTCCTAGTGTGTTCACAATATAAAGTTTAACGACGCACGACGCCGGACGGAGACTGACCCTGTCACTTTGTGACATGTGAGCTAAAAAAGAAGAAAAAAATATGGTCCCAGTGGGGTTTGAACCCATGACCCTTAAGGAATTTGTCGATTGTACGTAAAAATCATAAACTTAAGTACTCTTCAAAATGAAGGTAATGCATTAATTACTACTGATCATTTCTGTGAATTCCTGTTAGTAGTTGCTGAGAAATTGTCTGGACAAACTGCGTCTATAGACGCACGGACCGACCGACCGTCAAGCGTGAATCTAATATAGCCCCCACATATTTCATATCTAGGGGTATAACAATACAGTTAATTTACTTATATTTCATATACATTCTGTATTGTACAGGTTACAGGGTTCAACATTAACCTTTTTAGTCAGGAATCCTGTTGGGATTACTAGATCTAGAATAAGGAGTCCCTCCTTCAAATCAGAAGTCGCCCATGCTTAGCTTATGATTGTTGTAAATTGTTCATATTCAGAAAATATTCAGACAAAACCTGAGTTACTCAAATGTGTTTGCCAGTCGGCTTTTATCCATAACTGTCAAGTACTTCCTGTTTGAAACTAAAAGTTTGCTTCAAACCATGTCAGACATTTTGTAGTTCAAAAATCGCTTGCAAATGTGAGAAAATTGGACCCAATAGATTTTTTCTAATTGTTAATTTGTTTGATTATCTAAATAGATTTTTGTTGTTCGGTACGAACAATAAAGTTATTACCATTTCTCAACAATCGCTCAGTTTTCATTTTTTCTGCATACCAAACAGCTTCCATTAACCTTCCGCCCACGAACATATCTTCAATTTTTCAATTCAGTGGCATAAATACAAATTCAAATACTACGTGCATATAAGTCACAATCAGATGACTTCGCAATGTCGTGAACGAGCAATACAAATAAGTCGTAAACAAATCTAAACAATGTTCTCCCTCGGATTACTACAATATTTACAATCAGTATTATACACACATTTCAAGGAAGGATGACGTCATAATTATCGTGCTGTATAATGCTAATTTAGTCTGGTTCTATTGTAAACATATAGAAGTCATCATTGAATTTATGGACGATGCGATGATATCAAGATATTCAAATAGGTGCTTATAACGTGTAACTTTTTCTTTGAGCATGTCTTAATTCATGTATGAGATATTACATACTGCATAAGTTGAGTAAACAATGGTGCAGGTAATGCAGACTATACAATTCATATGCTAACTGCTGAATTTCTTTTGGTGATCAGATGGGAAACATAAATCAAAGTACTGAAAGCACATGGAACGGGAACAACTTTAACAACTGCATAGCGGGTGTAGAAAAGCGTTAATAGTACTTAAAGTCTGCATCAAAATTCATGCACGAACTATCGTTCGGTTTCAAATAGCAGTACCTTCAGAGCTTTGATTATATATTTTCTATCCCGAAAATTAGTTATCTAGATCTAGTATTCCCTCCTAAACATCTGTAGTCGTGGAAGCCCATAAATGTCCAACCCTGGGTTACAAGTATGGATAAAAATCTGTTATACTAATACTTTTTAAATATCAAACTATTAAAAAAAGTCGTCTTTGTCGTGTTTTCGCATTGTTGCATTTTCGACACGAAAAAGCAAAGATACGACAGATGTTAGGCGAAAACACGACACATCTTTGGTGTCGTATTGTCGCCCTTCATCTGTCGTATTTTCGCTCTTTCGCCACGACAATGCGAAAATGCAACAATGCAAAGATACGACAAAGTTGACTTTGTCGTATTTTCGCTTTTTCGCTTTGTTGTGGCGAAAAAGCGAAAATACGACATGGCATAAATCAGCCACCATAGTTTTCAAGTATTTTACAAAAGTCAATATTTGGACAAAATACGAGCGAATTATTAAAGTTTGGGTAATATTACATGTGAAAAGTGCAAAATTGCCGAAGGAAAAACAATTCCTGACTTCGAGCTCCTATGGTCCTCAGCTTTTCAACCACGTTATATGTACATAACATGGGCCACTTGTCGTTGCACAACATACACATGTTTTCGATGCGAACCACCTCTCGTGATACTTCGTTGGCCCCCAGTGAGTCTGGAAACAATTTATTTTCTAGACGAATTATACTTATGAGTATTAGTTTATTTTAGCTGTTTGCGAGTATATAGTGTAGTGTCTATTACTAGTTTGGCTAATCCTGACCATTTGATTGGCTAATGGTGATGACTGAATCTATTAATAGTTGACAGGTAAGTAAATCATGAAGGCATTGCCTAGATAAGTTGTTGTGTGGCTATTTGAAGTTCAATGTGGTTGTATGATAGTGCTCAGATTTATGGTGAATTCGTTAATATTTAGGATTGATTCTATATGGTTGATGTAGGGTATGCTATTACCATGTGCTTGTGAACTATATACATGAATTTATTCATTTGTCAAATACTCATGATTGTCATTATAATGTGTATTACTCATATCATATAAATATTTTATACTCTCCTTAATGGAGGATTGAACAAAATATACAGTCAATAAACTTTATGAAAAAAAGCAACTTCATACAAAAACATAAACCAATATGCTTCTTGCAATTCGTCTACCTATAGCATTTTGTTATAGTTGTTCTTGTTACTTTTAAGCAATATCATTGCAGCGTGATATGTTACTCTACATTGTATTTTCAAATGTCACCCATTGCAATTCTTTAAATAATTCTTAGGAGTTGGTTTTATATGGCCTTTGTAAGATGATGCGAGCGGTCCGCTTTTGAAGTTTTGAAATCTTATTTATACTACCTATAGATTGAATGAACACTACTGAACAACAGTAATGAAACATTCATTAAAGTGAGCGTTGAACTTCCAGGTTGTTTGAATTCAGGAGTAGGTTCAGAAATAGCCTCTCGTTATATGAGAAAGTAACATAAATAAACAATCAGAAATAGCCAAAATCGACATAAGCTCTAATATTTAAAATAATACGGTAAATCAAACTCCTGAGTAGTTCTGACCGATTTTCATAATAATTTGATCATATTTATACGTTTTCTGAGCTCTTTATTAACCCCACCCTAATGTTCATTTATCCTTTTACCAGTTATTTGCGGTGTTTGCCTTTTGATATTTAAACAACCATCTGATATGTTATCTGACATGTACATTGTATATAATTTAATTAGTACAAAAATAGATAAAGTGTTATTATTAGATATTGATAGGAAACTAAATGGCGCATAAGTAGAATAAGTAGCTACGTTATGTAACTATTTTAACAGACATTGTTATCATTAAATACTGTTTAGATTTTATATTTTATGGACAATAAGCACTTTACACAGAGTTAAATTGACCGTAGTTATATCTAAGACTTAAGATGTCGGAATTCACAACAGATGTGTAAGAATGGATTCAATAAATTATAACTGTGGTTAGCTCTACTTTCGATTTCGTTCTGAATGTGTCAATAGAGATATAGAAACTATTAAAATATGGCTGAAGGTGAACTTCAATCTGTATGTGACTGGTGTATGAAAGACAATAAAAAGGTTCTAGCTTCGCTATATTGTTATGAATGTATGGAAAGATTCTGTAGAGAGTGTTCTGTGTGGCACTCAAGAGGACGATTCCAAGCCAACCATACATTGATTGATATAGAAGGTAAAAACCTTAATACTAAAGATATTGAATTCATGCAAAAAATACAAACGTGTCCTAACCATCCAAAAGAATGTGTTCAATATATCTGTAAAGATCATGATGAAGCGTTATGCAATGATTGTGAAAGAAAAAGCCATAGAATGAAATGCAAACAAGTGGTTCCCGTTTCTGAAGAATGTGGTAATAGAACAACGGAACCATGCAGCACAACGTTGAATACATTGAATGAATTAGTTGATGTGACGGACACCTTGATGAAGCACGAAGACAAAAATGAACATTTAATAACTAAATCCAAGAAACGAGTGCTGAAAGAATTGCAGTCCGTTAAAAAAGAGTTTGACAATGCGTTCCAAACACTAAAACAACAAATAGAGAGTAACGTTGATAACCGATGCGAACGACTTTTAAATGAAATTCTTACAAGTCGTGGTGATATAGAAAAGGTTCATAACAAGATGACATCAGATATTAGTGACGCTGAGATGATTGTTGACTTACGTGATCCAGTTTTATGTTATCTGTTTGATCATCAACAACGTAAAGCTAACACAATAAGTTCATTTCGGGATAAGGTATCTGAACTGAAGGGGAAAGTACAAGCTCGAGATATAAAACTTGTCGAACAAACACCGATCCGTACACTTTGCGAGCAAATTACAAAATGCTTGAAAGTTGAAGTCGAGGTTTCTATGCCTGATCTCCCGTTCGGTGAATCCTTGGCCTCTGAAGTCATTCAAGAAGATGGTGGTCCCGGCAAACCTTTGAAGAATGTTAGATTAGAATACGAAAGCAATACGAACTGTGTCATTTGTTCATGTGTTTGGATAAAAGAGTACATAATACTAGCAAATAGCACCAAGAACGAGCTGATACAATTTGATGCTAATGAGAAAGCTGTAGTATCAACGTTTAAATGTCCTTCGTATCCTACTTCCATTGCGGCGATAGATGACACACGTATGGCTGTATGTTATGACCAGGAGGTGATTGATATATTGCTCATGCAACAACAGAAGCTGGTACGCCAACAAAGACTAAATGCAAGCTTTAACGTTTTAGCAGCCTCAGTGGACAGAGGGAAAAATCAATTAGTTTGTCTTTCGGCTTCAGGCCGTGTTGGGTTTTTGTCACTGAATGACGAAACATTTAGCATTGTACCAAATGAGGGAGCTCGTAGTGAGATAACTGAGGGATGTGCATGTGATATCGAATATGACAATCAGACAGGAAATATTTATGTTGCTTGTCACCTGAAAAATAAAGTTGTCTCATTTGATAGTCGTGGCAAAGATGTTCGACAGATTGCACCAAGCAACCCAGATAATAAAATGTCTCCATTGTCAGTCACTGTAGATAGTGATAGTTATTTGTACATAGTAAGCGAAGATGTTCACAATATTCTACAGTATGATCGAAATCTGAATTTCATTCGTAAACTTGTACCTGAAAATACTAGTGTTGGAGACCCATGTTGTATAGCTTTCAATAACAATATGACAAAGTTTGTTGTAGCTGGACGGGGTGCCGAGAAAGAATTAAGAGTGTTTTGTTTTTGTTAAGTATCTGGAAAATGATATTATCACGTGACAGAGGTATCATATGTTTATTTTTTTGCATTTTATTCAATTAAATGCATGCACGTTAAAAGACATCCAAATTTTTCCCAAAGGTTATTGCTTTGGAGAGATTGTACTGTATACAATGCTTAAACATCTTATTTATGCACATGGTCAACTCAGTCAACTGCCGTGATTCAATAACACATCCTAATTTCTTTCAAAACAAATTGTTTCTTTACAAACACGTGTCCATATTAAAACAATGTCACTTTTACATCTTGTTAACAAATTACAAACTGTTATGATATAAAAGCAGTATACATATATATATGTGTGAGTATGTACATTTTCAATAAACAAAAAGTATGTACGATCAATAATTCTGTTCGTCTTGCTATTAAGCATAACAACTACACTCAGTAAACGTAGAGCCATACGACTAAACCAGTCTTCATCTTTGAACACCAGAAAACCAACAGCAAAAGCAACAACAACATTTACATGAATATGAATATATACAAATGATAGGCACTGTAGGAATTAGATATTTCAAACGTAGTCTATATGGGTATGATATTACCATGTGCTTGTGAACTATATACATGTACATGGATTTACTAGTATTCATTTGTCAAATACTTGTGATTGCCAATATATGTATACTCTCCATAATGGAGGATTGAATAAAATATATAGTCAATATTCTTCATGAAAAAAGCAACTTCATACAAAAAACATAAACCAATGCTTCTTGTAATTCGTCTACCTATATAACGTTTCGTTATAGTTTTTCTTGTTAAGAATGTGTCACTCTTTCCATAACAGCACAAGATCGCATGCGAAGTGTATATTGGTTTAAACAACAGAAAGTGATGTTTTGTGAGTGATGTGTTTTTCTTTCGAGTTTTGTTTCAATGCCAGGGAAGAAGCTCAAATAGGTCGGAAAGACACTAAGAAGGGAGCAGTATGGAATTAGACCGACCTGATTTGACATTATCACACATAGATGGAGTACACTACAATGGTTATGCATCACTGATTTAATATGAACAATGATACGAATGGATATTCATGGTACTACTTTAAAATAAAGGATTTTTGTTTTGCTATAACACAAAATCTAATTTTACAGTTTCTGTAATGCATATCACACGATACCATGAAAGTGACAATAATCCAGCATTCACGTTTGTTTGGTGACTGTGATGTATTATATAACTGCCTGGACACAACTGTTACACGAGTTTATTAAACTGCATACATGTATTTATATTATTGATTCTAATATTGTAATTTGTCGAAAATGAAAATGTAAAGCAATTAAATTATACGAATCATATTTTCTTGTTTTGGCGATTAGGACTTTGACTCCAGACTTGGTTGCAGAAGAAAACAATAAAACATTTCAGCAGCAGCAGCAGCAGCAGCACCACCACCACCACCACAACAACACCAGCAGTATCAACAGCAGCAGTCGAAGCAGCAGTAACACAACAACATCAGCACCACCACAAGAACACCAGCACCACCCCCAGCAGAAACAGCACCACCACCAACACCACCAACACAACACCACCAGCAGAAACAGCAGCAGCACCAACAACAACAGCACCAACACCACAACAACAACACCAGTACCACAACATCTCCAGCAGAAACAGCTGCACCACCACCACAACAACAATATGGTAAAAAGAAACCGTTCCTTCAAAACCAATTTAAACAGAATCTTAGAATTATTGATAATTTAGTTGAACATTGTATTGTTAGTTTCAACTTATTTTATTTTACATCGATTGTAGAACAAGCTCATACAACTTATATTAACTAGTCCCGATGACTGCTTCATGGATTCTGACCAGTACTCGCGCCGAAAGATTAAGGGATTGTGAATGTTCCGGTCAAATTCCGCCACTGACGGGATTCGAACCCGCAACATCCGTGTTAGGAGTCCGACGCTCTACCCATACACCACTGCTCCTCCCGATGTTTTGTTGTATTGTTGTTTTCGTTGGTAAGAATAGTAAGATTGCCCACTAGTCAAATGGCACAAATATGTACAGACACTATTCAACACTGAGAACATGTATCAATAATTACATAAACTGCTTTTTAGAATAAGTAACAATGTTTAGTAAACTATCTAAAACCATTAAAAACTGAAAGTCTTTACACCCAGAACAAAGGTATGAAAATATATAATTAGATTGTGGAAATTGCATGCCAAAAATAAACTTACGTAAATTGTACTTAAAAGAATATAATGAATTGATTTGTCTTAGATTAAATGGCAGTGTATTCCAAAGAAGCTAGCATGATATGAAAATGTATCTTTAATGTATTTAGTTCTGTTCCCTGACAATATAAGATCATTACATGTCGTAGATCTAAGGTCATAGTTTTCATTGCTTGAAAAGGTTAAAGGATTTTACATGTAGTCTGGAAACAATTCATTTTTACTTTTAAGCACTGTCATTGCAGTGTGATATGTGACTCTATTTTTAAATGTCACCCATTGCAATTCTTTGAATAATTCTAAGGAGTTATAGTGTTATAAGGCTTTTGTTAGATAATGCGAGCAGTCCGCTTTTGAAGTTATGAAATCTTATTTATACAACACACTTTCCCAATACTGAACAGCAGTAATGAACCATTCATTAAAGTGAAAATAGCGTTGAACTTCCTGGTTGGTTGAATTAAAAGGGGCATGCCCTGGAACTTGAAGTGTCTCGAATAGCGATCAAATTGGTATCATTTTAGCGTTGAACTTCCGGGTTGGTTGAATTAAAGGAGTAGGTTCAGAAAAAGCCATTCTTTATATGAGTTAGTACTAAAAATTAACAATCAGAAATAGCCAAAATCGGCATAAGCTCCAATATTTAAAATAATTCGTTAAATTAAACTCCTGAGTAGTTCTGACAGATTTTCATAATCATTTGATCATATTTATACGTTTTCTGAGTTCTTTATTAACCCCGTCCTAATTAGGCTCATGAATCCGTTTACAAGTTAACTGTATTGTTTGGGTTGAATATTTTAACAGACATCTGATATGTTATCTGACAAGCATACGTAAATATGAATGAATATATCGTTGTAAATGTACATTGTATATACTTCAGTTCAAAAAATAGATAAAGTGCTATTATTAGATATTGATAAGAAACTAAAATGGCGCATAAATGGAGTAAGTAGCTAAGTTATGTAACTATTTTAACAAACATTGTTATCATTAAGTACAAATGTATACTGTTTCGATTTTATATTTTATGGACAAATAATCACTGTACACTGCGTTAATCGACCGTAGTTATGTCTGGGAATTCACAGCTAATGTGTAAAAATGTCTTCAATAAATTATAACTGTGGTGAGCTCTACTTTCGATTTCGTTCTGAATGTGTCAATAGAGATATAGAAACTATTAAAATATGGCTGAAGGTGAACTTCAATCTGTATGTGACTGGTGTATGAAAGACAATAAAAAGGTTCTAGCTTCGCTATATTGTTATGAATGTATGGAAAGATTCTGTAGAGAGTGTTCTGTGTGGCACTCAAGAGGACGATTCCAAGCCAACCATACATTGATTGATATAGAAGGTAAAAACCTTAATACTAAAGATATTGAATTCATGCAAAAAATACAAACGTGTCATTACCATCCAAAAGAATGTGTTCAATATATCTGTAAAGATCATGATGAAGCGTTATGCAATGATTGTGAAAGAAAAAGCCATAGAATGATATGCAAACAAGTGGTTCCCGTTTCTGAAGAATGTGGTAATAGAACAACGGAACCATGCAGCACAACGTTGAATACATTGAATGAATTAGTTGATGTGACGGACACTTTGATGAAGCACGAAGACAAAAATGAACATTTAATAACTAAATCCAAGAAACGAGTGCTGAAAGAATTGCAGTCTGTTAAAAAAGAGTTTGACAATGCGTTCCAAACGCTAAAACAACAAATAGAGAGTAACGTTGATAACCGATGCGAACGACTTTTAAATGAAATTCTTACAAGTCGTGGTGATATAGAAAAGGTTCATAACAAGATGACATCAGATATTAGTGACGCTGAGATGATTGTTGACTTACGTGATCCAGTTTTGTGTTATCTGTTTGATCATCAACAACGAAAAGCTAACACAATAAGTTCATTTCGGGATAAGGTATCTGAACTGAAGGGGAAAGTACAAGCTCGAGATATAAGACTTGTCGAACAAACACCGATCCGTACACTTTGCGAGCAAATTACAAAATGCTTGAAAGTTGAAGTCGAGGTGTATATGCCTGATCTCCCGTTCGGTGAATCCTTGGCCTCTGATGTCATTCAAGAAGATAGTGGTCCCGGCATACCTTTGAAGAATGTTAGATTACAATACTAAAGCAATACGAACTGTGTCCCTTGTTCATGTGTTTGGATAAAAGAGTACATAATACTAGCAAATAGCACCAAGAATGAGCTAATACAATTTGATGCTAATGAGAAAGCTGTAGTATCAACGTTTAAATGTCCTTCGTATCCTACTTAAAAATTCCATTGCGGCGATAGATGACACCCGTATGGCTGTATGTTATGACAAGAAGGTGATTGATATATTGCTCATGCAACAACAGAAGCTAGTAAGCCAACAAAGACTAGATGTAAGCTTTAATGTTTTAGCAGCCTCGGTGGACAGAAGGAAACATCAACTAGTTTGTCTTTCGGCTTCAGGCCGTGTTGGTTTTTTTTCACTGAATGACAAAACATTTAGCATTGTACCAAATGAGGGAGCTCGTAGTGAGATAACTGAGGGATGTGCATGTGATATCGAATATGACAATCAGAAAGGAGATATTTATGTTGCTTGTCACCTGAAAAATAAAGTTGTCTCATTTGATAGTCGTGGCAAAGATGTTCGACAGATTGAACCAAGCAACCCAGATAATAAAATGTCTCCATTGTCAGTCACTGTAGATAGTCATAGCTATTTGTACATAGTAAGCGAAGATGTACACAATATTCTACAGTATGATCGAAATCTGAATTTCATTCGTAAACTTGTACCTGGAAATACTAGTGTTGGAGACCCATGTTGTATAGCTTTCAATAACAATATGACAAAGTTTGTTGTAGCTGGACGGGGTGCCGAGAAACAATTAAGAGTGTTTTGTTTTTGTTAAGTATCTGGAAAATGATATTATCACGTGACAGAGGTGTCATAAGTTTATTTTTTTTGCATTTTATTCAATTAAATGCATACACGTTAAAAGACATCCAAATTTTCCCCAAAGGTTGTTGCTTTGGAGAGATTGTACTGTATACAATGCTTAAACATCTTATTTATGCACATGTACTTAAACTAAAATTCAGTCAACTTCCGTGATTCAATAACACATCCTAATTCCTTTAAAAACAAATTGTTTCTTTACAAACACGTGTCCATATTAAAACAATGTCACTTTTAGATCTTGTTAACAAATTACAAATTCTTATGATATAAAAGCAGTATACATATATATATATGTGAGTATGTACATATAGTACAATGTATTTTCATTTTCAATAAACAAAAAGTATGTACGATCAATAATTCAGTTCGTCCTGCTATGAAAGCATAACAACTACACTCAGTAAACGAGACCCATACGACTAACCCAGTACCAGTCTTCATCTTTGAACGCCAGAAGAACACCAGCAATAGCAACAAGAACATTTACATAAATATGAATATATACAAATGACAGCCACTGTAGGAATTAGCTATTTCAAACGTAGTCTATATGTAGCAAAATTACAAGAAACTTTCGGCAATGAATTGACAACAAATTGTCTAAATGGAGTATTGAAAAACAACATTATGATTGGATTCACCATACTGTTTAATACAAACGATCTTCGTGCAATGATATCTCCCACGGTAAACAAAAGAGCTGATCCATCCATCGTAGGTTGAACCAACATCATACTCACATAATATGGCACGAAACACAGCACAGACGCCACTGCTATCACAAACGCCATTAATGTCAGTTTCACTTCCGTTGCTTTTAGGTGGAAGATCGACTTCCGGTTCCGGTGTAAATTTCCGCGTTCAATACATTTGATTTTATCGTCTTTTCCCCCGCTGTTGCTGTCGGTGGTACTTATATGTGTAGTATTTGTTTCTTCGTTGCTATGGATACTAGATTCAGCAGTTTTCTTGTCGAGATGAACGGGAACATTTGGATTGGCTTCCTGGTTTGTATTTGCTTTGTCGTTCTTTTTTAACCTTACGGAATGTGACTTGACTTTTTGTCTTGTGTGTACAACTTTGCGGATGACAAGACTATAGAACACCACCAATGATCCGATACATACAGCGTGTATACATATATCTATTATGTGGAAAACACCACTAATTTCAGACAATGGCTGTTTCTCAGATATGGAACAATAGTAACCATTAAATGAAGTACCATTGTCCGCTGACAACACAAGAATTGTAACATCACTTGTCGCAAAAAAATGTACACTGATGGACATCGAGAATATGATCAATCCGGAAATAATATAATATGACATCCTTATTGTTATTTGTTTTGCAAAAGGGTGACATACGAGTCGATGTCGGTCTAAGGCAATGGCTGCAATCAACAGCAATGAATTTCCAACAAACCAATGCTTCAGACAGTAGAACAATTTGCAAGCGGCGGCACTTCTGTAGTTGACAAAATAAAAGAATTCAACAACATCGTGGAGTAATACTACATCTGTCAGAGCATCATTTAGTGATAATGTTGAGATAATCAACTGAATCACTGATTTATGTGCTTTAAACCCGAAGAACAGAAAGGCCATTATATTGCTGACGATTCCGATGAAGATGACAGTCGTCATGAACACGGTTGCAGGAATGTATTCCCTGGTGTAGGAATTGTTAATGTCGTCTAGAAGTAATTCTGAATATGTAGTGTTGTTCATCATGCTAAAATTAAGTACATAATATTATACAAATGTAGATTATATATTTATTCAGTCGTTTTACAACCTTGTGTCTAGTTCAGGTAAACAAGTTTTTCGTAAAATTGCTATGTACATTTTTTATGCTTGACAAATGAGGGCACAACATGTACAATTACAAGTTTTAGGATAAATTATATGATCTATCAATATCGCAGTAGTCTTGTCAAAAGAATGTGCTCATAAAAATGTAAACATTTATTTAGGTATTACGGAGAATTTAAATAAAAGAGACAAACTTTTTATATTGATAAGCTGGGAGAACTAAACGTGCAAAACAGATTTTACCACCGTTCATAACGCATTTTTATTTAATAGTTTCAATGAACTTGATTCTCGGAAATTCCTCAAATAAGTGAATTCATCATCATCATCTTTGATAATGGCAAGCAGTCCATACGGACTATAATGGCCATGCGTGGGGTGTTAGTAAAGTGATAGATTGTCAAGCCTCCCAAGCTACTCAATCCACCAAGGAGGACATTGACAATGTGGTAAGAATTAATGCAAAACCTACTTCAGTCTTAGTTAGTAGCCTATAATTGTTATGTTTACAATGATCAATAACAAGAAATGTCTTTATAAAGACAGTCGCGAAGTGGCCTTGATGTTATGATGTACGATTTTTATTTAATGCCTGAATTGTCATTATAGTACCGTCTGAACACCACTTATCACCTAGCAGTCCAATTAGGTCACGTATTAAAATGTTGATATTAGGTCAGCTAAATGAATTACGCATTTAGTGATATCTATTGTATATTAAATCAAATAAATGTAAAATGTTTGTTAAGAACGGTTTATAACTTTATTTCGACCGCAGAAGAATACATTTTCGTACATTTTTACTTTACAAATTTTATAACCACAAGAAATACACTGCAGACTCGCTATAGGTTGGCGTGGTCTTAATTGGACTTGATTTTTATCAAAATCAAGTCCTTTGTAATCGTTGACTTATATTTGTCGCTGGACTCCATAACAGCTTGGTTAAAAGAATGCCACATAAAGGAAATAGTACGCAACTAAATGGTATGTTTATATAGAAGTATCTGGAATATTTCCCCAAGCAAGTGTGTCAGATCTAAATATATTTCAAATCATTCTATTGTAACTACATGGAAAGAGTCATGTATCTAAATAAGTGCTTGTCGGTAGATACATGAGATTTTCAAATGCGTAGAATTAAAACAGCGTAAGTAGTTCTACTTTCGGTTTCGTTCGATAGTTCAGAAAAATCTCCACGGACGTATTCATGCATTTGCAACAATCTACCATCGATGTGTGTGTTTTGTGCCTTTCTAACATTTCTTAATATTACAAAGCGAATTCTCATTTAATCGTATTCCGTGATATTCACACCAACTAGTGTTATTTTGATGACGGAATCGCTATTTATAGACTCACTGCCCGCAGTTTCTAGTAGCAAAGCGTAACCGATATGGGGAGTTTGATTTATCGAAGGTTGAATGTTAAAACTGCGGCTTAAGAATAATAATTCGAGTCGCTAAATACGAACGTAAATTACTGGATACGTGCTTTTAAAATTTACTGATTAAGAGGTCCTTTTAAGCCAGATTATTTAGAATTACATAATCACGTCTGAATTTCATGCAACATCGGGTTAACTATAGGTCATATAGGTCTTACTCTACTGTGACAGGACCTTTTTGATTTGAGTGACCCTGAATGTGTTCAATGCGGCGATGTTCTGTTGTGTTAAAACCAGAAGAATTAATGTTTGTATTTACTGTTACTGAAGTGTTGTTTACTAGTTTTGTACAATAAAGAGTTTTTAATGCAATTAAATTGTCCTCAATTAATGTGCTAATCATTAAACTTTCCAATATCAGGCTTTTTTCATTTTAAAAATTTAGCAAAGGGACTATAGTAAAGCCCTAGCTTATGTCATTTACCTATATGCATATGACCTGCATTACAATATGAATGAAAAATCGGTCCGTAATTTTAAATGTAAAAATGTTTGTATGGGCTCGAACGATGTGGGTACACATTTCTCTCTTTTGTCTCGTATGGTAAAAATCAAGTCCGACAGTACTTTCAGTACTTTGATTTTTCTACGCTTGTATATTTCATCCAATGGAAGGAAGAGTTTCCTCTGAGTGAGGAAGTTCTTCTGAATAATTAATACGTCATGCCAAGAAATATAGGTCAAAAGTGATCTTAGACACATTCGCGAAAATGAAATCGAGTATTCGAAGTAAATGTTGAATTAGATACGTTAGAATATGCTAGAAGTCTACCTGGTAATAAACCAAGTGTTCTCAATGATTTTCTTCAAGTGCTATAGAATGCAGGCTTGACGTTTGTATATTCGGCTCAGTGTAAGATTTTTATAACACAAGCAAACAGGGACTCCATAAGATAATGTAGTGTCCAAGATACACATTATACAGCTGGAAATGAAGATCTGTCTATATAAAAGGGGTGCAACGATATGTGGCAAAACCCGTATTGTGATATATTTCTATACAGTCGACCAATATTGCAATACGTATTGCAATATAGAGCAATAATACACAATAAAACTAAAGCCAATGTCAGCTGAAGTATTAACCCATTACCACATGGAGATAAAACTGTATAAGGTAGTTCATTCATATAGTATAAGCAGTAGATGAAAGAATATATGTTTATTGGAAAACAGCAAATAATCAATAATTTGTTGTTCAGAGGAATGAATCGTTCTTTAATGGTTAAAAACCAACACTAAAAACTGTGTCTATATTCATTGAATGCTTTGAATTATGTGTTGTAAAACTCTTTTTGATAATAAAACAAAGATAAACATTCCAAGATCCAAAATGAATTAATAATAAGAAATTACTTACCCAATATATCAAATTTTCCAAAATCTTTTCAGAACGTGTTTTTGCGTGTGCGAATGATTTTCATAGCACAGTGTTTAGGTATTATATGCAATATTATATAACATTTCAAAACTCAACTATAAGGTATGTGTTTTGCTGCTGTTTTTGTTAACTTGAACTAAACTTCCTGAAATGTAAATAATACAGAAGTAAAACGAACGCATTTTAAAGAAAACTATTGTGTTTTGTAATACGGAAAAAAAGAATAAAGTGCATCTTTTGTTTGAGCTTACGTATTGACCAAATGATTCAAGGACATTTTATACGCTGAATCTCAGGCAAACCATAATATATTTTTTTCTAAAGATTTGACTACCTGTTAATATACATATACAATTATTTCTAACTATCGAATAAATTAAATAGGTGTGAAAAACAGCGTACAGTCACTTCGAACTTTCGCATCTTTTTATAGTGTAGAAACGTATCTGCTCATGAGGCCTTGAATTCCATTTCGAACTTATGCATTTTTCGTACTATCGCATTTCGAACTTTCGCATCAAATCTATAATGAAAATAGAAGGAAATTTTCCGGGACTGACGAACGATTTCGAACTATCGCATTTTTCGAACTATCGCATTTCGAACTATACAATATATAGCGTCATGTGACTGTATGCGTTATCATGCGACTACATATAGTGTCATGTGACTATATGCGTTATCATGCGACTATATATAGTGTCATGTGACTGTATGCGTTATCATGTGACTATATATAATGTTGTGTTACTGTATGCGTTATCATGCAACTATATATAGTGTTTCTGCATACTTCATAAAGTATGAATAACTATTTGACATTGGTGAGAGGAAACATTTGGTTAAATAAAGTTCTGAACTCTTCATGCAAAGGGATCTCTGGAGCAATTTGTTGTGCATGGTGATACCACATAATTAGAACAATATATGGTCAATCGGAACTTCTCTGCATATTTCTAAAGAAAGTGCCTTGGACATAATGGGCAGGCCGCCATTATGTTGTTGTTGTTCAGTTGTTCATAGGCTACTTTCCATCATGGCTGACACTGGGAATCCAATGATTAAAACAACCTGTTTCTCTTTCAATTCAGGGAATGTGATGCCCATTTTATCAATCGCATGTTTTAAAGTCTGTAATTCTGAGAGTGATTCTTGAAAACGAGAACCTAGTGCTGAAAAAGTAATGATGTGAAACTGCCTAACCAAAATTTGTAACCCTTGGTACACTTATGTATGTGGCATATTTCTCAGTTACAGAAATGAGTTAGTTATGATTGATGTATTCTTACCAAACAAGATATTACAAGTACAGTAAAACCTCTGTAGAGCAACACCCTGTGGGAGCTGCGAATACTGGCCATTGTTTAGAGGTTGTTGCTCTACAGAGGTTCAATTTACAGTGAATATCAGCTTAGGTAAATTTTGGAGTGTTCTAATAGGGAGGTTGTTGCTCTACAGAAGGCCGCTCTGGAGAGGTTGTACTGTATCCATGTATATAAAGAAGATGGGTGTGACAGACAAGGAATACTAGTTTACTGGCACAATGTTTTAATAGCAAACATAACATGATGTAGTCTACATGCATGTTGTCATGGAAACAGCTCAACACAGAAAAAACACAAGACATATAAATACCATATCTCAGCTAAAGTCTTCACAACAATACAATGGAATGTATAATTCAGAACCAAACAGAAAGATGTCCCTTTTGTACACCTCTGAGAGTTCTTCAGTCTTCAACACTCAGTATATTGTTTGACCAATATACAGTCAAACCTGTGAACAAAGGCCACCCTTAGGAAAGACAAAATGTGAGCTTTATTGACAGGTGGCCTTTATTTTGAGGTCATTTTGTTCTAAATAATCAATTTGAAGAATGACCTTTATTTACAGGGTGTCCTTTAATTGGAAGTGGCTGCTAACAAAGGTTTGACTGTAATTGACATTCAATAAATACGAAATCCTCATTGGATGAAGGTACAGCCAATGCTACTTATTCCATAGAGAAAATTAATTGTACAATTACTGTAGGTTTCACTCTGTGAAAAAATCCTTAACATGGACAGTTATGTTGATGACAATAGTTCTACATCATTTCCATTAGATATTTGTTTCATAATGTCCCATTAAAAATAGAGAAATTTGTACATGACATGTACTACAAAAACAAATATTTTAACCGATAATCAATATCCAAAACAATATATAAACTTGTTTAAACATTGTATACAAAACAAATATCAACAAAAAAGAACACAATTATAAAAAAAAAAATTATACTTAAATCCAAATAAAACATTTGTAAAATATTTTGATTTATAACATAAAAATGTGTAACATTTATTTATACATTAAAAAATATTAATTTGGCCAAAAAAAAAACAACAACGAAATTTTGATATTGAACTAAAGGTATACATGTAAATAAATATAACCTTCTTTTGAATATACATTTATTTGTATTTTATGCCGTTTCTCAATAATTGTTTGGTAAAATTATATTCACCAAACCAATTTTCCTGGACTGTATTCTAACCAGTACTAATTTACCCTTCTACAAGGAACAGGCAACTTCTCCACATATGAAAAATTCATGACCTGCCAGGACTGGGAATCAAACCCGAATCTCCGGGTTTTAAATGTACCAGGTAAATATAAATTATCAAATAACAGATCAGCAGTACTATAGCTTACAATAACACCATAAGTACAAAAACATTATATACACTACAGAAAAAGTGCTTATATCTTACAAAACTTGATTATTGTAAGAAATTAACATAGTCAATTCTTATATTTTACAAGGCTTACAATCAATCTACACAATTCGCATGGTAATTAATCCAGTGCATTCCATGACATTCTTCAAAACAAAAAATATAAGGTGGATGGATGGATGGTTTTGGCTTAGCATATATAGCTTACTATTACAACAGTACATTATCACATTACATGTAAACAAGCATAAAAAATGTTAAGGAATGCAGCAGTTTTATTGTAAAATATTTCAGCAGTGTATGTAAACAATTAATAAACAGCAGTAACACTTGGCAACAGGAAGTCATCACAAGTTTGTAGGTGTCATGAACTTAGTTAATAAATTAATACAATTATCCAAAATTATAAAGTCCATATTACAGATACAATATAATAAATACCATTATATATCGGTACATCAAAAATAAAAAATTAAACCTTTTTCAACAGTATATGTATATCAGTTAACTTGCGGGTACTGAACTTGTCTCAGCAAATAACTGCCTACCTTGTACACAAGAATATAATAAGTAAATACCGTAGCTATAACTTATTCTGTGCTGCACCCAGTGGTCACACTTGTGAACCCGGGAGCCACAGGTTTAATACGCTACCTATTGAGGTATTACGTATGTGGGTTAACTTAGTTCAGGTACCAGTCTAGTTTATGTAAAACAGAAGTAACAGTCTAGTTTATGTAAGTAGAAGTACCAGTCTAGTTTATGTAGAACAGAAATACCAGTCTAGTTCATGTAAATAGATGTACAAGTCTAGTTTATGTAAAACAGAAGTAACAGTCTAGTTTATGTAAGTAGAAGTACCAGTCTAGTTTATGTAGAACAGAAATACCAGTCTAGTTCATGTAAATAGATGTACAAGTCTAGTTTATGTAAAACAGAAGTAACAGTCTAGTTTATGTAAGTAGAAGTACCAGTCTAATTTATGTAGAACAGAAATACTAGTCTAGTTCATGTAAATAGATGTACAAGTCTAGTTTATGTAAAACAGAAGTAACAGTCTAGTTTATGTAAGTAGAAGTACCAGTCTAGTTTATGTAGAACAGAAATACCAGTCTAGTTCATGTAAATAGATGTACAAGTCTAGTTTATGTAAAACAGAAATAACAGTCTAGTTTATGTAAGTAGAAGTACCAGTCTAGTTTATGTAGAACAGAATTACCAGTCTAGTTCATGTAAATAGATGTACAAGTCTAGTTTATGTAAAACAGATGTACCAGTCTAGTTTATGTAAAATAGAAGTTCCAGTCTAATTTATGTAAAACAGAAGTACCAGTCTAGTTTACATAAAACAGAAGTATTAATTTGGTTTTAATATGTACAACAGAAGTACCAGTCTAGTATATATGTAAGTAGAAGTACCAGTCTGGTTTACGTAAAACAGAAGTACCAGTCTGGTTTATGTAAGTAGAAGTACCAGTCTGCTTTATGTAAAACAGAAGTACCAGTCCAGTTTATGTAAGTAGAAGTCTGCTTTATGTAAAAAAAGATGTACCAGTCTAGTTTATGTAAAACAGATGTACCAGTCTGGTTTATGTAGCACAGTCTATAATATGATGACATAAACAAGCAGGCAACACTAAATTTTGTAAGGAGTAATAACTAAAGCAATCAACTTGATTAGTTTACACAGACATAAGCTATAAGTGTATACATTATAAGGTTACTACATCAATAATCACTATGTGTCATGGACGGCTCAAATATATATATTACAATACATTGTAAATTAAGAACAAACATTTCAGTATTACATATTAGTATAATTCATGTTAAAAATATATGAAATTTTACTGAATAGATTGATAACAATGAATGCCTTAAATAATAATTCATGTACAAATTTCATTTATATCAATTTTGCTGTAAAAAAGTGACTACATGTACCGTCAAACACGTAAACAAAGGCCACCCTTGGTCAAGACATAATGTGGCCTTTATTGACAATTGGTATTTATGCAGAGGTCACTTTGTTCTAAATAAACCATGATGGTTCTTAAAACAATGACCTTTATTCACAGGGTGGCCTTTATTCAGAGGTGGTGGCTAATACAGCTTTGACTGTATATATTATTTAATTTACGTCAACTGTGCATAAAAAATGTAAAGCTAATAATATAAGAAGAATTGAGAGTTAACACCATGTGATCACAGACAATGAAAGCTACACGGAAAGATAACAAATATAAAAAAAAAAGAATTGTCATTGTATCAAGGGAGACAACCACGTGTTGGATATTTGAAATGTAAGATTAGCTTATCTGCAAATATCATTAAAATGAAAGATAGTCTCTCAGTATCAGCCAATCAGAGACTGGTAATCTAAGAGTGGGCTCTGACTGTACATGTTTAAATCAAATACAGACCCAACGGAACATACATACAATCTATGACCGCAAACTCTATATCAAAATATATGATTCTACTTCAACTACATGTAACAATACATACATGTACAGTACTACAGTATGTTATATTATTATATTTGACACAAAGAAATTGAACATAGTTGCAAAAGAAAGGTTATTGTTTTGAGATTTAGGCTATTATATACATTGTTTATAACTTCCTTATAAATCTAGACTCAATGCCAATGCTTAAAATTTGTTTTAAAAGAAATTGAGATTAATTTCTTCAAAAAGTCGAGCTACAGAATGATAATAGCCAGCTAAAATTAGGAACAGACAAGGCAAAAGTATTTAATATTGTGTCATTTCAACAACATAAAACAAATCCCAATAAAAATTCATTTTAAGAAAAGATATGAAAACAAAGCACAGAAAGGCAAAGAAATATATTAAATAGTACAGCAACAAATAAATGCTTCAGCTAGCAATATTAATAATTTCCATAATAACAATTTAAGAAGACTAAACATATATATAGTAAGACATTACAATAAAGTTTAGAAGTCTAAATCATTAGGTAACAGTCAGATTAGAATTAAGTCATAATCTTGAAGAAAATTATAAATCAAAGTACTGAAGGTACTCATTGAAACTGAACTTACATAGACTTGCAATGTGTAACATGGAACCGGAACCAGTTTAACAAATTTTGCTAAGCGGATGTAGAAAAACTTTGTACTTAGGTCTGCATTAAAATTCATGTGCGCTGAGCCAGTGACGGATACGGAAAGCGGAGTTTTTTGCCATCGTGTTTGTAAAAGATAAAAATTTTCGTCAACGATTACAAAGGACTTGATTTTGATAAAAATCAAGTCCTTTGTAATCGTTGACGAAAACTATTTTGGCTTTGAGTGTGATATACAATCACTGTACAACAGCAAAGAATAGATGTTCACAGTTTATACATACATTTGTACTTGTCACATCAAGTGTTCACATCAACAAGTAACCACTAAAGCCTAGTGCAAGTTGGTGGACCAATGTCATAATTTTACTCAAATATAATGAAAAAAATATTTTATAAAATTCAGAATAACAAAATTATTTATATCACAATTGATCATGTTAAACTATATGTAGGGAATATTTTCTTTTAAATACAAGAAAACTAAAGAAAAACATTCCCTAATTTTTCCCGCTATGCTAGACATTTTATTAGCCCGAGGAACAGAAAATCCCCATTTTTTGTCCCTTTGTTTACCTTTTCAAGTAAAAATAAAAAGCCTAACCTATCTACCCTATTTTCAATGAGTATGTAACCAGAAACAATCAAATTTTTCAGGCCTTCTCAATATCAAAGTAGAGAACTAATTCAATTCTAATATATCAGTAATTTAATTAAGATACTAACAATAGATTATAGTGTGTATATTGCTGCAAAGAATTACAACATTAAATAGTCACAGATTTATATGTGTAGATATACAATACAAGTCACTAAACCAAGCAAAAAACAAAACAATTATAACACTCGACTAGATTGCTTAAAATAATTATCATATAAAGCTCTTTACTTCAGCTGATGCCAGTATGACAATCTTGTAGTATTAATTATATCATGTCCTTTGTAAAGTTAATCAAAATAAATTTCATCCTTTTTTTCAAGTTAAGGAGATACGGTGCAGTCATGTTGCTTTAATAAACAAAGTCACAGATTGTACACTCAGAACAGGTACCAGTCTCAGAATGCAGTCTTTTCATTGGTTGATTAAATATTATGTCAAATAACAACCAATCAGATGTTCACAATTTTGAGACTGGTTCCCAAACTCTGATAATTAAACAGATGTTCACAATTTTGAGACTGGTTCCCAAACTCTGACACTCAAACAGATGTTTACAATTTTGAGACTGGTTCCCAAACTCTGACAATCAAACAGATGTTTACAATTTTGAGACTGGTTCCCAAACTCTGACAATCAAACAGATGTTTACAATTTTGAGACTGGTTCCCAAACTCTGACAATCAAACAGATGTTTACAATTTTGAGACTGGTTCCCAAACTCTGATAATCAAGCAAAGAACGAGACATGGATTCAGTTAAACATACTGGAATCAGCTAAGGCAAAGATCTCAACATTTATAACACGCCTTCTTTTACCCCCTGTTCTCTGACCCGAGCTAGGAACTGTTAAAATAGGAATAAAAGGGTTATAATACAAAAACAGACAACAAATAATGATTCAAAAATCATAACTTTGGTATAAATTGTAAAATTGCATAAAACTAAAACAAAATATTGGGCATAACCTTAATTTGCTGTCAAGTCATGTGGTAAAGTCTTGGATTCAGTGATAAGAATTAGTCTTACAACATAATGATTTGAATCAAGTAAGTAAACTAATATGAAATACACTATAGCATTGTTATGTGATATTTTTATACAAGGCACTATCTGAAGAGCTATTTTACGAGTTCCTTAGTATTTCTGCTAGAAATACAATCATCAGTGAAGCATTCACCATAGAAGGCTGTCCAGTGCCATAAATTAAGAGAATACACAATATAGAGTTATGATATGAATTGATTTAATCTATCTGTAAGAAATGAAGGAACAAGATGCTGATTTTAATAAACAGTAGGTATGGCCCCTGTGGCAGGTTTAACCTTGCACAGAGACTAACAGACAGACAAGCCAAGGCAATCACTACATGCCCCAGCATCATTTGATGGACATAAAAAACATAGGACATTCATATTCACAATACAAGGTCTACGGATTCTGTACTGGTTGTCTTGGTAACATGTACCAATGGAGTAAAGCATTGAATTTTAACAAGAAATGATTTAATACAGATGACATTTTCAACAGCACTGAGACACAACAAATAATGTAACATAAATCACATACCACATGAAACACATATATTAATGTGTAGGGTGATGGTACGAAATTATAAAATATAAAATTGTAAAACATTTAACAGCTTCATTGGTGACGATGTATACATTAAAACAGTTTCTTTTGATAATACATTAAATGCACTTCTTTTCAATTGACTGTAAGACAATGACTTTGACTAAGAAAACATAATTAACATATTTATACATTGACAAAGATGACACATTGTATATACATATTGACTATAAGACAACATAGTGTATTTATACATTGAGTTTTCCCGCTTTTGCATCTTTCAGATTGATAGTTTTGGTGAACATGGCCGTCTTTCTCATTTTCTTCCACCGACTCTGCGACATTTTCTCTTTTTGTTTACGACGTTGTTCTTCACGTGCAAGTCGACGTTCTTCTTTTTCTCTTTCCTGTTTGGACAAACGTAAAGTAATGAGTAATGAATTTAAGAAGTAGTACCTTTATAAATTACATAAAATGTGTAGTTGATCATTTCAGACAAGTAAATCTGACACAATTTCAATTTCGTTTAGTTAATAATTTTAAAGAAAATGTACTGCTTGTACTAGAGATCTTAACAATATTATAAACAATGCATTGAATGCAGATATACCTAAGGGTACATTTTATTGGTTTAATTTGTCTACATGATAAATCCGGAAAGAAGATTGTACAAAATAAAAACACACTAAGTTGAGATCAACTTTGGTTCCATTAAAGAAAGCAGTCTAAATATTGAGATGGTCTCTGAATAAGACAAGCTGGATTTTAGAAAAATTATGAAAAAAGCTGGTCGCAAACAAAGTACAGTGCAGCCTCTCAAAAGCAACAACCTTTCGGAGAAGCAAAATTATGTTGTTGTTGAGAAGCTGTTGGTCTAGAGAGGCAGACTAAATAGTTAAATCGTACAGTGAGGAAAAACATGCTGTTGTTGAAGGGAGGTTGTTGCTCAAGAGAGGGACGTTCAGGAGAGGTAGTACTGTAGTCTTAATGATGGGTGGTGGAAAATTAAGGTTTAACTGTATTTAAGATATGGATGTAAGACATTTGTATAAAATACTTACAGACTGATGCCATCTTATAGGGAAAGCTCGGCGTCCATCTAACGCAGGTTGTGAATATTGTATCTGATACCTTTGTCTGTCACGCGATGTAACACTCTGTTCTACTACTAGAACAATCTTTGCCCACTTAAATAAGAAAATACATAAACATGTAAGATCTGAGCAACTACATGTGTTAAAATACGCAGGTATGTAGTTCTAGGTCAAATCTCGGACACTACATGTAATTATGTAAATACATACAGTTAAACCTATGAACAAAGAACTTCATTGAAAGGTGGCCTTTATTCGGAGGTCATCTTGATATAAATAATCACTTTTTGATGACCTTTATTTATAGGGCAGCCTGTATTTGAAGGTGGCCACAAACACAGGCTTGAGTGTATAATAAGTGTTCCTAGAAAAATCACATAGAAAATTCCCATCTTCTCCAAAATATAACTAAAAAATTAATGTATATCTGTAGATCCATCTTTAAAGCTGGTGTGACATTAATTCCAAATGACGGTAGAATGAAGTTTACATAACTATTAACTGAATGTTGAATTAAATGATTTTAAATCCATGATGCACCTTGATTTTACTTTTTATACCATAATAATAACTGAATTAAAAATTGTGCCGATTGCAAATCTGGGGTCAAGTCCTAATCAATCGGCACAATTTCGTAAGGCAGTTACCTGTCTGAACCATTCCTTCTGTGTCTCCGCTACCAGTTGGTATGTGTTCCCCATCATGGCAATCAACATATTTACCAGAAGTAGCGTCACCATGATCATATAGAACAAGAAAATGATCTATAATATAAAGTAATAACTTATGTCAATGATATAGCACTATAAGGTAGTTACCAATTAGCTTGTAAATCATTATGAATACATAATTAATATCCAATACTGATTTTTTAACAAATATTTTTTTTTTACTGGGAAATAATGTTGAATGTATAAATTATGACTTAAGGTGCATTTGATAAAAATCTGTTATTTTGCACTTTAAGTAACTAGGAAATATTAAAGAATATGATTCAGTCATTAAATTCACATTTTATAGTTACGATCATCAGACATAATGCTGTTTTAATCAAATGGTCTAAAGTCATTATTGTTTTATCAAATAAATTATGGATCATTTTATCAAATAAATTATCAAAATTCACTATTATTTTATCAAATAAATTATCAAAATTCACTATAATTATTTTATCAAATAAATTATCAAAATTTACAATTGTTTTTACAAATAAATTATCAAAATTCACAATTGTTTTTACAAACAAATTATCAAAATTCACATTAATTTTACAAATAAATTATCATTGCAAGATCACAAAATTGTTTAAGTAAATTATCAAAATTCACTATCAATTTAACTTTATCATTCAATTATTATCATTTTTATAATATACAACAATAATCGTAGACTAAAATTAGAAAACATATTTAAAGGGATAATGTCAATATAAAATTGTATGCATAACAACACAAATGTTACAAAATTGATAAATGCTTCACACTAACAAAACATATTTATCTAATAAAATAAACAAAATAACACGCAAAATTAACTAAATATGATTAAATGTGTTTTCTAAATAAAACATCTCATAATTATAAATGAATGGATTCAATAAGTGAAATTTTCTGTGATTTAATTTTTACTTTCATACAATAACTTGATAATGAAAATTAAGTATTATTGTGAATTAGTAATGAAGGGATAATTATAAATTAGAAAAATTAATCAGAAATTCTAGAAGCACTTTCACTATGAAGTTTATTGACATTAGTCGTTTTTTTGTTCGGGGGAGGGGGTACACTGTATTAATATAAAATGTGTCCATCTTCAGGACCCAAGTGAAATGTTGTGTTTACAACAATACCTCAATTTATGTATCTAGCTATACCAAGTTCATAAACCTAGCTTTTTTTTCTTCTAAAAATAAAAAAGGTTTTCATCAAAAATAATAAGTATAGGTCAATTACACGTTCTAGTATCTTGCTTCACATTCCAGATGCACACCGGTAGTTTCTCAACTCAATGAGTATAATAACCTAGTTGTCAAATAGTTATTCATACCTCTTGAACTATTCATAAAGTATGCAAGAATAGTTCAAGAAAATTTCATGTTTTTATGAATTTTATGAAAGTTTTTTTTAACATTTTTTTAACATTTTAACATTAACGGTTCCTCATCCATACAGAAAGATATACATGTAATGTTGAATAAAAAAAATGAATTTAATTCAATCGATCTTGAACTTACGCTGACAGTAACTTCGTGTCGCGAAGAAGGAAAGGTGGCGACAATATCTTCAAAATCCCCGACTGACATGGAGAATGTCCCCAAAAGGGCATCAAGGGGATTCCTGAACACACAGGGGTCAGTGTCAGGTTGACACGAACTACCAATGAATGATATAAAGAAGGCTGCAAGTACAACAACAACAAAACCAAACTTAAAAGAAAAGTAGAAATGAAAGCGAATAAAAAAATTTGTTTGTTTCTGGTTACCCTGCGTGCCGACCCTGATTTTTCTCCCCGACCCTTGACTTTTCATTCAGCCCCAGAACGGTACGTCCATTTTCTCACTTGCCCCATACTTTCAAGAACTCAAACATTCCCGACACACCTTCCCTATTTTTGAGAAGCGTGCAAACAGAAACAAACAACTTTTAACCCCTAAGCAACATAAACAACTGAAAAATTAAAATGCACCAAAATGTAATTAATGTTGTTTGAATGTGAAATAAATTAAAATATTTCCTGCAGAAAACATCACCAAATTTCCCCATATTTGATATTTAAATCCCTGTATCTTTAAGTACACATGTACTTAATTCTATAAGAATCCAAATCAGAAGAAAATTATTTTTCCTGTTGTTTTTTTTTCAACAGAATCAAATACTTGGAGACATAAAAGAAATCAAAGTTTGGCAAAAACCACAAGCTGTGCTCAAAAATAAGTTTAAGCAAAAGAGGCAAAAGTAGATTCCATCGCTATAAAAGACAAGGAATAGAATACTTCTAGTTTAAATAAACAAGCAAAATTGTATTTTTATGCCAGTTTTCAACATTATTATTATGTCAAATTTTCATGCAAGGGTATGTACTGCCACAACAGTGGGAATCAAACCTGGAGCACCAGGTTACTAATCCAGCACACTAACCACTGGTCCACGGCCTCAGCCTGGGGATCCTTAAGCTTAAAGTTCTACCTACTGAGCTGGATGAAAAATAGACTTGATTGCTTTTTAATTGTACCCAAGATCATTGCTGTCTTTGATGGTCAAATATCATGGTGAATGTTTTAATCAAAATACAGTTAAAAGTGAAAAGTGACTTAATTTAACAATAACACAGCAAATTAAAAATATAACACATTAATTGGTGCATAAAACTGAAAATGAACGAAAACTAGGAAAAAATGCAAATAACAAAAACAATGTAAAAACAATGTAAAGAAATCATTGACATGTTAAAATGATAACACAAGAAAAGACAAACTAATAATTAGTACATTAATTCACATTAAAGGCAACTAAAGTTAAATGGTGAAACTTAAATTTGGCAGTTAAATAAATGAACACTGTACTATTGTACGAAGATTTAGGCTAAGATGACATGTGATATAAGTTAATAGATATATATGGCATGCGAAGTTTATCACAACACATAATCAGGGAGAGCCAGCCCTTTGATAAAAAAATGA
Organism: Lutraria lutraria; assembly: GCA_964023205.1. Taxonomy (NCBI): domain Eukaryota; kingdom Metazoa; phylum Mollusca; class Bivalvia; order Venerida; family Mactridae; genus Lutraria; species Lutraria lutraria. The sequence continues at coordinate 7,195,579 of OZ026840.1, forward strand.
TCATTTTATTGGATTTTAAATTCTAAACTAGTAATGACTGTTCAGAGGACACAAATATTCCTGCTGAGAGCTAAGTCAAAAAGGGGTTGTATCTCCTGTGAAGATGTTTGGATTTTAACGGAAATCGAACTTGGCCTCATACACCTTCTTGTAAAATATAAAACCAACCATGAAATATTTCTCTAGTTCTCGCACAGAAACAAAAACTTTTATGGACCGACACTTTATGCCCTTCCACCATTTCAATTGGCCGGGGGCGGGGGACATAACAGAACTTTTATTTCAACATCCAAAATATACTGATTAAGGACATATCTGACAGTTTCCACAATTTTACACATAGGCACATAAGCAAAATAAAAACGTGTAGAGATTTTTTACATGTTAGTAGAGCCGTGAATTTCTGGGCCAATTCTTTTTATAATAATGTTAAGAATGATCATTTTTGCATCGTAAGGGAGGACAAAAACACTGTATCATTACAATTGCCAGTGCATAGTGTTTCGTTTCATCAAACGAGTCATAAAAATCACCAAACTCTCCCAGAGACATCATAAACATTCCCATGATTGCCTCTGCTGGATGGGAAAAAGCACTACCTTCGATACCCAAGTATATAATATACATGGCTGAAATACAAACATAGTTTATCCTATAAAAATAAAGAGGTTTGTGCCGCACCTATCAGCTCCCGTAATGGGTACCTTAAGGTAGGAATATAAATAAACAGATTTCTATATTCCTAAGTACCCCATTGATAACATTACACTGTGATGAAGAGGCAGAATGATATTGTTTTTATTGCATGATCGACGAAATCACGGGAAAATATGTACAACTTATTATGACACGCAATTGTACATAGACTAAAGCCCATGGGATCTCATTGGCTTGACTGAATTTCGATCACCAGTGCCAACTGATAAAATCATTGGATGGGCTTTGAATGTTGTAACACATATGAAGGGTCCAACAAGAGCTGAAATTGGAAGTCTTGTTAACATAAACAAACAAAACAAAACAACAACAACAAATGAATAACAAACAAAGAAACAAACAAATAAAACAAACTACAAAGTCTTGAACTGTAAACAAATAAATGCAAAAGGCTAAACAAAAAAGTCATGTTTACATTTATTTGACCAAAATGAATTGGTAGGTTGTAAAACTATTTTGTTAAAGCATATCTTGCTGTGAACGTGAGGTATGTTTTGTCTTAAATATTTTCGAATTTAGCACCTTGTAGGAGCAAAGAAAAATTGGGTTTGGTTAGATAACTGTAAACATCACTAATTTTGTTGGCCCAAAGCACTGTTAAAAGTTCATCAAATAATAACATCTAGGTGTACATAAGTCAATACATATACTGGTGCAGGAACTTCTAATTTCATAATTAAACAGTAAATTAAACACATGCAAAAAATCTATCAAAGCAGCTAGTTTGTCACATTCTGTTAACTGATGATACAATGAATAAAGGCCACATTTTGGCTTTATTGACAAGACATAGTGGCCTCCATTCAGAGATTATTTCGTTCTAAATAATCAACTTTATTCACAGAATGGCCTTTATTCGAAGGTGGCCGCTAACACAGGTTTTAATGCAGTGCTTTGATGAACACTTGATATAACATCACTGAGAAAACTTTGTAAACTAGATGCTTTAATATTTAAAGACAATTCATCTCTATAAACCATGCAGGGAGACAGTCTTATAATTCAGACATTTGACTGATCTAAATATTCCTTAGCTTTGATACAATTTTTTTTTCTTGCATGCTTTATAGAGCTGAATTATGTAAGATGTACAAAAAATATTTATAGTTATGACAAATTGCTGCTAATTGCTATTTGATAGTCTATGTTATGAAACAAAACTGAAAAGATTTCTTAAAAGTACTTCAAAAATATTAAATGGGGGCTGTCTGCTCGGCCATCATCAAAATGGCCGACTGCACATTTCCACAGAATGACAAAAAATTCCTAAGACAATAAGATAATCTTTACTCAGGACTATCTGATTTTGTTTCATGAGACATTTTGAAAATCTTGAAAAAAAAACAACCATGTCCTAATTTCAACCCCCAAAACTCGCAATTAAGCAACAAAGTCAAAACATCCTAACCAAAATGGGAGCATAAAGGATATATTTAAATAGAAGATATACATCTGAAAGAAAAACTATGAAAATAAGTTACAATTGCGAGAGCCTGGTATTTAATGACATCAAAATAGTCGTAAAGGTCGCCGAATTCCCCGAGGGACATCATAAACATTCCCATTATAGCCTCGAACGGATCAGCGAATGACGTAACATCAGTGTCTTTGAATATCAAAAACATGGCTGTGTGGAGAAAAATGAGCATTGAAAATTATTTTAATATTTCTTGTATAATGAAACATATACATGCAGGCTCAGAGGGAAGATTGGGCAATGCCTTAAACTGCCTCTAAAAAATAATAAAGTCTTTATTATTATCATTATACTTTTTTTGGATTATAGTGAGTTTTACGCCCCTTTTCAACAGTCAGAGTCATATGAGGTGGACAGTTCACCTAACCATTGTTTCTGGGAAGAACCAGTACTAGACTCCCATCCTCTGTAAGCAACTGCCTACTTTCTCACACATAGAGACATAGTCCATAGTGGGGCTCAAACCCACAACACTGTAATAGTGAGAGGTTGCAGTGATTTGAAGTCATCAATCTTAACCACTCGACCACAGCGGTGGGTTTATCATTATACATTATGTGACTTTCAAGTTACTCAGCAAACAGTCAATTAGCTAACTATTAGATAAAAAATCCATCTTATTAAAATAAACATTTATTTTGGAACTGATTTTTAGAGTTTTCTGCATATTTTAACTCAGTGCTGATCAGACTATCTCCATATACAGTACACCCTCTCCAGAGTGGCCCTCTCTTGAGCAACAGCCTTCCTTCAACAACAGCATGATTTTTTCCCACTGCACAACTGAACTAATAAATTTACCTCTCTAGAACAACAACCTCACAACAACATTTTTTTACTACTCCCAAAGGGTGTTGCTTTGGAGAGGTTGTACTACATAATAACTATTTTCTATACAAAGGTGGTCGTAATAATGAGGTTGACCATCTCAATATTTAGAAGGTTTTTTTCCAAAAGGTGGTCGTCATATACAGGTCATACTGTATATTCAAAGACAATAAAACTGTTCTTAATAATGTATGTAGAGTAATACACAGGTAACATTATACAATCTACGAAAATCTTTTCAAGTTATAAATAGTTGCAGGACAGTCAAGTTTTCATGGACATTAAATTTCATGGATTTGCGAGTGCGTTTATTCATAAATTTAAGTTATAGTGTATTTAAATGTACATTGAAGTATCTTCATTAAAAATTGATATCTGAGAAAACTTTAAACATTAATGTTTGCTGCATACCTTATATTCTGTTCAATTCAAGTCTTTGTCGAGGGTATTAGCTTGACTTGTTTATTTTCAAACATGATTTTCTGTTTATGTAACACTTATCTTTTAATTTTCATTGTTGATATTTAAACATACATATTTAGATATCGACTAAACCAGCATCATAAAGTTTGAACTGAACCATGCATGCATGTACTTATACCTAAAATGGACCCATAAGTTGTGCATGGTTTTATTTGACATGTACATTGACAAGAGTTAGTGTTTATGAGCCATTTTACATTGCAAATATTTACCGGTACATTGTACTTCATTTCCTATGAAATTACCAAATTAGGCAAATCCATGAAATTTGGTGCCGAAGAAAATAATTGAAACAACAGTAAAAAGTGAATAATGTCAATTGAATATACAAATAATAATTTTACGTATAGTATACAGGTAGTGTGGTAACAACATATAACAAGATACAATTACATGTAATGTCATCTAGGATATAAAATTTAATTTCCTGCATTGTAGACCAGTCTAAAATTTCGAGCATCTGATTGGTTGATTATGAAATTATTCATAGAATTGACCAATGAAAAGCCTGCTTTCTGAGACTGGTCTACATACTACAATTTGTAATTTTAAATACAGAACTACCATTATGTAATAAGTACACAAATGATTATGAAAGAAAGAAATACAATCAGTAATTCTTGTCAAACATGAAACATAATTCATGCTGTATTTGGTGGTACCAATATTGCACAATTTTAAAAAGATACACGTAAAAACCAAGTACATGTACCCTTATTTTAATAATCATTCTTCATAGTGACAGACTATCAGACCCATTCCACCACATGGGCCTCAAACAATGTGATAAAAATGTATTTAAATGTCATTTATCTCTATTAAAATCTATAATATAGTAATAGGTTTAAAAAAGGCATAAATAAATATGTTTGTTTCTGGTTACCAGACCTAACTCAATTTTTCCTGGCAACATTTTTATTAGGCCAAAGGAACAGTAAATCCACTTTCTCACTTTTTTTACCAATCCATACAATTTTCAAGAGCCAAAATAAATGATAACAAAAAATACCTGTCTGACCAACCCTATTTTCAGTGAGCATGTACATAACCAGAAACATACAATTTTATTCAGGCCTAATATATTTTAATATCATTCAGCAACAACATACCTTGTGAAAATCCAACAATGAAGACTAGATAAATGATGAAAAAACGTCTCAAATCTCCCTTAATCATTTTATAAATCATGATCACAAACGGTCCGACAATTCGAAATCCTCTGAAAAAAGTAGTAAATCATTCAGTACCAGTTTTATCAAAGCTTGATTGACAAAGACAGCAATGCTTACATGAATAAAATACAGTCAAACCTGTGTTAGTGGCCACCTCTGAAAAAAAGCCACCCTGCCAATAAGATGGTTATTTCTATCAGCATAAATCTATATGTTTTTGCCAACATGAAGGGTATACCCATGTAGGAAATTTAGTAAGATTTTAAATAAGCTGTCATTACTTTAAAAGTCCTTGGCAATACAGCATATAATGTAGGGAATATATATGTGGTAGCAAAATAAACTGGAAGAAGATATTAACCTGCAGAAGAAGAGGAAGTATGGAGCAGTAAACAGAATGGCCAGCACTCCCATTACGTCCTCGTACCGGTACGCTGCAGCCGCCCTGCCCGGTAACATCATGACAACAAATGTACATGCCATCAGAAACATCGCCTTAGTGGGAGCCCCTTTCTGAAACAAGAACATAACATATCAATAATTATGAATGGTTTCAGTAACAGAATAAAGAATCAATGTACCGTCCAACATGTGTTAGCAGCCTTCTCTGAATAAAAACCACCCTGTGAATAAAAGCCATTCTTTTTAAAACCATCACTGATCATAACCTTCAAATAAAGATCACCTGTCAATAAAGGCAATACTGGATCTTTCCCTAAGGTGGCCTTTGTTCACAGTTTCGACTGTGTATCACTTTAAAAGGCAATCCAGACGTATCTATAATTTGTAGTAACGTTAATGTCAATGAGAATGAGTTACTAACATTCAAGATATAATAAATTTTATGGACAAAAGATACCAGACGACCTGGTTAGATTTTCTGTACCGGGTATACTAATGTCTTTATGTTTTATAAATGTTCATAAATTCATTTGTACATATGGTATGTCCAACCCTAAAATTGACTTTTTAGCTTTTTATTACAAAGGCTTTCTAAAGTCAATACTTGAATTGTCTCCCTTTGAACAATAAAGTAATAAAATATCTGTTTATATGTTGTTTAAATCCCCATTCGACAGCTATGGCAAATTCAGAGAAACCTAAGCATTAGGGGAGAGAAGATACAGGAGAACCGTGGACATTTATATAATATTCCTTCTTTTATTTCGAAGAGTTTTTCCGGGTTTTTATTGTGCCCAGTGTAAAGCCCTGATACACACACACCTCATCCCTTTCCTGTGTTTTTTTTAACACAGTACTAGACTTGGTGTTTGGTTTGTTTGTTTATATCAAGTTTTACGCTCCTTTTCAACAGTTAGAGTCATATGATGCGGACAGTTTACCTTATCATCTTTCCTGGGAAAGTTACCAGTACTAGACTCCCATCCTCCGTAAACAACTGCCTACTTTCTCACATAAAGAGACATGGTCGGTAGGGGGGGCACAAACCCACGACCCTCTATCAGTGAGAGGTTACAGTGATTTGAAGTCAGCGACCTTAACCACTCGACCACAGAGGCGGGTCGCTTGGTATTTGGGATGGGGAACAGAAAGTGTCCCTGAAATATTGGCGCTTTACTCCAGGCACTGTAAATAACCATGAAAACCTTTTGATAAGAGTAGGCATATAAATGCCCGGTTCTCCTGTATCTTATCTTCTCTCTCTCTAGAGCAGTTCTGAAATGACCAATTATCTGTCGAATGGGCCATTAAACAACAGACAAATAAATAAAATAAAGAAAATTTTAACAAAAAAAAGGATAAACAAACCAATGTAGACATGAAGATTCTAAATCCTTGGTGATAAACTTCCTTCATTGATAGAAAAATATAAATAACTGCTCCAAGTAAAACCAGGATTTCCAGTACAAAACGAGCCTAAAAATTAAAAAAAAAAAAATTAGTATAAAAATAATATGCAAGGCTTTCAATTAAGATGTCAGAAATTGAGGGTCAATTTAGACCCTTGGCTGATTATAATACAATAATCTGCCAAATTTCTAACTAATGCAATAGCAACAATCCATTGGTAGAAATTCTAATGAGTCGTAAGCCTTATTTTATTTATTTCATGAGTCAAACTACCATTTTAAGTGTCAAATCAGAAAACCCTGAATCTTTTCACAAAGATAAAACAAACATCTTTTCACTTTAAACAGATCAAAAACTGAAAATTTTCATTATAAATTTCATTATAAATATTTCTTCAATGAAATAGTGCAAATCATTATAATTTAAAATTAATTAGCATCAAAATTAAATAAAATTATACAAATCCCAATAAATATAGTTATTACAGTTTATTGTTCATACACTTATTTTGTTATGCTTTTCAAGTCCTACTAATACAAGAATTCAAAATAAAGATGTCTGATGAAATCATAAGGCCTAAAAAAAAATTAGTTTCTAGTTACATGCTCATTAAAAATAGGGTACCTGTATAGGTCACGGCATTTTGTGTATGTGTGTGGAAAGGTAAAAATAGTGGATTTTCCATTCTTCAGGCTAACAAAAAGTCTACTGTCGCAGGGGAAAATTAAGGTAGGTTGAGTAACCAGAAACAAAAATTTTTTATGCCTAATGTCATAACCAGAACTTCTGCATTGAAGCAATAAATTCTAAACAATAAAATGAAGACAAACCTTATCCTCAGAACTGCAGATTTTCAGCAGATAACCACTATCAATCTCTGTTATATTTTGTAGCATACCATTTGTATCATTCACCTGTCTCGTTGTGGGACAACGGTCAGTTCCAGGACGGAGAATGAAAGCAGCCACAAACAACAGGAAGTACGCGACAAACATCAGAAATCGACGATAAAATCTAAAAATAAAAAAATGTATAAAAAAGAAGAAAACTATGCCTGATTATGCATCAAAATTGTTTCATTTTTGGTTTTTCAATTCCAAGTTATCTCCCTTTTATTTCTATTTATAGTTCCTTATAAAAAATTACTGGTTGTTGCTAATGATCGTTATCTAAATTAAGGGGTCTAATTATAGTACAATACCTGAATCGAGCAAACACTTTCCATTTTTCATGAAGAAGATTTACAATGAGTCCATCCATCATGTCTAAATGACCCTCAGATTCCTAGACAGTGATAAAACAAAGTTAACCATAGTCAACAATAGATTCCTTACATATAAACTTAACCTAAATCAGTATTTAAAAATGTCCAGAGTATCATTATAGTAGAATCTAGTAATAGGATTGCTCCTAAATTAAGACCTAACAACAGTAAAACCTGTGAACAATGGCCACCCTTGGGAAAGACAAACTGTGGCCTTTATTGACAGGTGAACTTTACTCGGAAGCTATCTTAATAATCAATGCTGTTTTCTTAAGAAATGGTCTTGATTCACAGGGTGGTCTTTATTCAGAGGTGGTAGCTAATACAGTATTGACTGTATTATAAAAAGTAATAAAAACACTTTGAGTTATAAACATTCTTGACTGATATGATCAACTCATTGGTCATTATACATATTCTGTGTGCAATCATATACAAAGTCTTGAGACAGTTACATACCCCATACACGACTAAGTTCAGCACAGAAAACTTGTCCAGTTCACCCGCAGGGGATATAGTATCGATATCAGGTAACGGGTAACCACCGCACGTGACATTACCATAAATCCAATATATCTGTCGTATAATCTCCAAGATATGTTCATACATCTGTAAAGGAAGAAATAAAACATGTCAGTTAATCCTTGGTAACACAGACAGCAACAAAACTTAACAATTTCATACACTTTTCATTTAACATAACTGGTAGTTCATATTTCTATATTGATTTGCATTGTATTACTTCAGAACCACAAATCCAATCATCATTGCTGAGCTTCGTGGATCGCGATCTAATGTTTGTTTATACAGTCAATCCTGTGAACAAAGGCCAGCCTCGGGAAAAAGACAAAATGTGGCCTTCATTGTCAGGTGGCCTTTATTTGGAGGTCATTTTGTTCTAATTGCATTGACAGTTTTTCAAAGAATGGCCTTTATTTACAGGATGTTTCGGAGGTGGCTACTAGAACAGGTTTGTTTATAGAAAGTGTATTCTTTGTTCCATTTGATATTCCTTTTCTACGAAATTATAGGTGGACTTTCATTGTATCCCAAGAGTATCCTTTAGTGAATGGGTTACAGGCTTAAACAATAAAATAATGCTGTCATATATCATTAATCGAAAGGGAGTACTTAAAACTTTAAGCCATAGAACCAGTTAATATTGATTCGTAACAAAATTCGTACAATCTTTTTATTGAATAAGCTGTCTTCAGGACTGTGATGTTTAAGTTTTAGATGGGATACTTGTTAACTAAAGATTGCAGATTGGTAGTGCTGAATCATAGCCATATTAAAATCATTTCATCATGATCATTGTCGATAGACTGACTACGCCACAAACATTTTTTACAGTTACCCGAAAGACCGTTATTTTGGTACCAGGCTTACAGCTTCAAACCATAACAGGTAACCGCAAATAAATATTTTGTGAAGGATGGCCAACTTAGTCATAATTCAAAGGCTAAAAACCAGCATAACATTTAGTGTTCCTGTATTTTACAAACAAGTGATACATACAACTGATGTGTTAAGTGAGACCTCACTGAATTTCTACATTCTGACATATATAAAGATACTCCTGGTGCATTGTTCCCAGATTTAGACATGTTCTATTATCACTTCTGACCTCCCCTGTGGCTTCTCGAATTTCACGCAGAGGTTCTTACATTATCACTATGATCAAAAATATATTTTACATATTAACATATATAAAACGCATTTCTCGTTAAATAACAACAAATATTTACTTACGTCCTTCCTAGCTAGTTTGGCTGCCAATGTCAAGGGAGTTAAACCCTGTCGATTTCGAATGTCAAGCCGGGCGCCAAGACTGTATAAAATGTCAAACATCTCCTAAGAAAATGTAAAATACAATACGTAAAACAATTGTTGTAATATTTTTTAACATCATAGATTGTTAAAGTCAAATCTGACTGAAAGGTAATTTTATAATAACAAAGTATTAATAATTAATTTCAATAGATGGATTTACTAACAAGTATATAATAAATACTAGAATATACTGAATGGAAATAAGAAAATAATTTCGTAAAATTAATAAATATCTGGAAAAAAAAAACACAACAAATTTAGATGAAACTTTTAGACACACATAACATTTTATACATTCAACTCATGTGTCTCAAGTAAACAAAGTTATACATATACAAACAAAATAACAAAATGTGTCATCGTATATTAATGCATCAGATAGATTAAGATTATATTTTAAAATAAATCATCTTTTCTGGCTAAATATTTTTTATGAACAAATGAAATGTGAACTTCTTCATGTATAACATTTTCTGTGCAAAGAGAAACAAATAAAATCAACTCAAAATCCCAAATAACTGTTCTACATTTTTGTATATTATACAGTCGATGGTTTGCAAATTCTAGGGGATCTAGATACAGTGTGCAACTAATTTCTTAATCAGAAGCATTAATTTGCGACCCATTCAAACCAATAACCTCTGTCTAGATGGCAATCCTATTGCATGACCTCGAACCTAAGCATATGGTCAACAGGGTGTAGGGCTGCGGATCGGGTAAGTGATTACGTGATTCGTGATTACCCGAGTACTCGAGTATTCGCCACAGCCCTAAGTTTAAATAATTATTCTACATGATGCAAACAAAGTGAATGAAAGCTATCTTTCTAGTTAAACATATTGACTAAGTAAATATGAAAGCAATTTAGTCATGCATGCACACCATTACGACTCTTTCCTCCAGAAAAGAGTGGAATTTCTCAATTGACATTTCAAACAAAAACTGAGTATGGAAATTCTGGTATGTTTTCTCATCAAAAATTTTGAAAATAAAGTTATAAGACTTCAAGACAAAAAAATCAACAAACATGTATTTCTACATTCTGGTAAAAATAAAAAATATATTATACTGTCGATGGTTTGCAAATTCTAGGGGATCTAGATACAGTGTGCAACTAATTTCTTAATCAGAAGCATTAATTTGCGACCCATTCAAACCAATAACCTCTATCTAGATGGCAATCCTATTGCATGACCTCGAACTCAAGCATATGGTACACAGGGTGTAGGGCTGCGGATCGATTATCATATACTACATGCATTAGCACCTTATCAACAATATAATAAAATTTCCGACGTCATTTCCCTTGTTATGATTTATTTATTTATTATCCTGAAGAAGCCAATGCGGCAAAACGTAGATATAATAAATTAATCGTTTTCATGTTTCATGTTTGGTGATTTTTCATCTTTATTGATTACATTCCAGTAAAAAAGAATCATACAAAGTACAACATCTGCTCCTCATTAATGGAGCCAAAGTAAGAACTGACGCAAGTGATTTCACAAAACATTAAACATTCTGTTCATTTACGAAATGGTTGCTATTAAACATTTTCAAACACTGATTGCATAAATTTTGTTTGAAGTTATCAGTTATTTAAAAAAAACAATCATCCCCTATTGCTAACAAGACAAATGGTGTAGACATAATTTTGACTCAAGACCTATAATGAATACTATGAATTCTTCATCATATACTACATGCATTAGCACCTTACCAACAATATAATGATTATTTATGTTGATCAATAGCTTTTTGTATCTAATGTTATACTTGTTGATGTGCCAACTGATTATAAATGACATTTTGTATCTTGTATCGATCATGTCACAATTAATGCAACTATGTCACTGAAAACACTTTCTAATAAATGATCAGCAGGGATTTTACACCAAACAAACAAAGAACATGCAGGGGGGAATTGCATAATAATTATTATCAATTAACGTCATTTTACCTCTAACACATACGTTTAACTCAACTCGAACATAAAAGTCAAACCTTTCAAGTTATATAATCCACAACAATATTATTTGTATATTGAAATTAAAAATGGAAAATGAACCAGTGAAATATCTATTGATGATTGTGTGAAAGCAACTGATTAATATTCAATGAAACATGTGTTAATTTACTGACTACATGAATTAACACTGCATTCATCCATTTCCGATCATGCAAAGAACGTTTTTTTACCTCCATAAAACTGTTGCTGAAATGAAGAAATTTGCCTATGAAATTCTCCATATTCAGTCATTTTAAGACAGAGAAATAAGTTAAAGCATCTTGGCAGAGGTGTTCACAAGCAGAGGAAGAATAATTTATAAGAGTAAAGCACATTATATAATTATAGTATGCCTCCAAATGAGAAAGTTTTGTCATTTTTAAAGTCACAGTCACCAGGACCTTAATCCCTTAATTGAATAGGGGCCATAGGTACCATGAACATTGACCCCTTAGTCAATATATGGGCCATAGTTTGACCATGAGTCACCATGAACATTGACCTCTATATCATAAGGGTCATTATATTGACCCCCATTAATATCAAATAAACAAGTTTGAGTAAGGTCTTGAACTGTATGTATTGACTGGAGACAGTGACTTAAAGACGTTTTTCGGTAGTTTGCTACATTTTTCACATAGACATAATAGGAAAAATTAAAACTGATCAATGAATTTTTTTTTAAACTTTGCATAATCAAAATCCAAATTCAAGGGCAGATAACTCAAAAACGAGATCAGTGACCCCCAATTTTTTTCGCTTAAAATGTTTCTGTTATCATATGCTACGATCATGCAAAGTTAAAAAAAATTCATCGATCAGTTTTAATTTTTCCTATATGTCTACGTGAAAAATGTAGCGAACTACCGAAAACGTCTTTAAGCCTAAAATAAAATTGTTCGTTTCTGATTACCCAACATACCCTAATGTTCCCTGTGTACATGTCTAGACTTTTTATTAGGTCTGTGGAATGATCTATCTTCTTTTCCACCATTTTTACTTTCCACACTCTTTCAGGAGCCACTTAATCTATCTTTAATGAGCATGTATATAAACCAGAAACAAACAATTTTCTTAATTCTTCAATCATGTAGATCACACACCAGACATAAGTTAACAGATAGTCTATTAGTCCCCAGCTGGGGTTTGACTAAATGGAAGATAGATAGACATTTAACCCCTAAATGCCATGCCTTATTCAAGTAAGCAGACTCTTTTCGAAAAAGATTTTAGGCACTGCCATGGACTTTTGTCCAGTTGAAAATGCAAACTTTACTGGACCATTTAATGAATTTTAGTTGACCACCGCCCTAAAGAATTTAGATGAAATATTCACCAAAGTAAATTAAACAAAAAATGTTCAAGAGTGGTTAGAATATTTCATTTGTCAGACCACCGACCTTTTCAAATTTACTGGACTGACACCCATTTTGGTGGACTTGGTCCCCTGTCCGGGACAAATTCGAAGACTTCATGTAAGTTAGTCTAGACAGATAAACTGATTAAGATCATGAGTAAACCAGTACAGCTCCATCCAGTGAAGATCTTCTTTGTACAAAAGTATAGTGCTATTTTATTCAACTGTCAAAGCTGAATACATAACATGGTCACTTAAATGCGTTTATTTTCGGCTTCTACCATATAAGTCAATATTTTTCTATTTATTTTGCTCTGTTCTGCTTGCTTGTACATAATGTAGCGAATAACAAAGATTATCATATTACTTATGAAAGTTATCAAATCTCACAAAAATAAAAATAGATGCATGCATAAATTACCCGGTATGCTGCTTTGACAGTTTAATAAAATTGCACTATACAAGTGAAGAAGTGAAGGGAGAGAACTCATTCCATGAAAATAGTTAAAGGGAGCTAACTCAAATGGGTATGAAACAGGTTTAGGAATGCATTGAGTGAGGATTAATTCAAATGAACCAAGATGGAAGGATGAGTCACATTGATCAAGATGCATGGTGTCTACATTGAAGGAAGGTGTCTACAACTTATCATTTCTGTATAAATTTACAGACTGCCAACCACTACTTTACACAGCCAATACTTTCAGTAGTAAATAATGCTTAAAGGTACAAATTGGGCTTTTTATAAATTTCCTATCAGTATTTTTATTAAATCCATGAAGAAATATTATAATGTAGGTATGAAATATAAGGGACAATAAAACACCACAAAACATGTACAGTCTTAGAACATTAAAACGAGAAGATTTTGACAGGAAGGTCACACTTGAACGTTAACAGATCAAAATTAAGATTAAAAATGATCAGTAAAGTACTATAGTTTGACTGATTTAAAGAATAAATGATTATAAGTGCTTCATTCTGACACGCCGTGGGATTTGAAAACCAATTGAAAGATATTTTTGTATAACTCTTGATTTAAATTGCATTTCCTTCAATTATTAGCCCATAATCATTTTAAGAAAGTAAACATCACTACTAAATTGATTTTGTGGCATTGTAAAACATATACACCCTCCACAGTCAAGGATTAGTGTGAATAAGAAAATTGTGCATTTCGAGGGCTTAGCACAACACTGTCGTAACTTGTTCTTATTTCAATATGAGTTACGACACTGTTGCGTTGAACCCTCGATTTTCTGGTGGGATTAAAACAATATGGTTGACAGTCCATGACCGGTAAACAGGGATAACATAAAAGGTTAAACTGAACAAAAATAAGGGTCATACTTGTGGCGTTCTTAAAAAATCAGCATAGCTGGCCTGTTAAATAAATGAATTAAAGATAGCACAATTTAACATTAACACTGAAAGCGATACATGCAAGAAAACATACATATCAAACATATTATCTAATCATGAATATCCGTGTTTTATCCTTAAATCAGGCCGTCCTATTAATTAACAATTAACAGGCTTGTAAATAATTCAGCAAAAATAGCAACATAATATTACACAATCAGTACATGCAGCTTGTAAAATAAGCTCAAGGCAGCACAATAAAAATGATACCAACATAAATATAACTACATATAAAGACTATAAAACAAGCAAATTAAATCAACGTTTATCTGTGTCTGCTGGTAATACTTCAAATAAAAAACAACGGCTGTTCCATCCAAGTGTTCAGACCAATTAATGTAAACAGACTGTTGATAGGCCAATGTTATGCGAAATGGATGCTTATTGGTTAGGCAAATTCGTGAAAACAGTTAATTGGTCAATCTCATGAGAAATGGATGCCAATTGGTCAAACTAATGTAAACAGACTGTTGATTGACCAAGCTTATGAGAGAAAGATGACAATTGGTCAGACTAATGTAAACTGACTGTTGATTGGTCAATCCTAAGAGACAGACAGCTAATTGGTCATACTAGAATGAGCATGCTGCTTATTGATTAAATGGGAGTAAGCTTGTTCCTGATTGGACAATACTGAGTGACCATGTTGCTAACTGGAACGTTGAATGACTCAAGCTGATGATTGCTTACACTGGTATAAGAAGGCTGTGACTTTAAGAACAAATACCATGGAATCATAATTGAAGGGCTTTGAAGTCAAGAGGACATTGATTGGTCGGATAAGAGTGAGCAGCTTTTTCATTAGTCAATGTGTAATACTAATAAATCCAACTGCAGAAAATTTAGAAGGTCCCAGGTTAATTCAATCATACACTTATTACTTAGCTACTATTTGACATATCAATAACAGCATAAAACATAATTACACAACAAAAATTGTCTTTGAATTTTGTATACAAAAAGGTCAATGATCAATAAATGCAAATATCCATTCATCACAATACATTCATAAATGCAATAAATATTAGTCCATTATAATTTTTCATTAGTCCGAGGATTTTGATCCAACATAATCAAGGATGTATCTATAGGTAATGGCAAACAGACCGTTCCCCAATAAAAAAGACAAATTTCCTAAATTTAGAACCAAAATTCCAAAACAAACAATTTTTTCTGTATTTTCAAATAGTATGAAAAAAAGCTGCAGCATTAATAAATGCACTATCATGCCGCCTCTTGGCAGCTTGACTTAACTTCCTATGGATGGGTGGACACACAGACGGACAACACCATCACTATATGCCCCGCCTGCATCAATTGATGCTGGAAGCACAGAAACAGCTACATACAACAAGGTACAGTATACTTATACAGCACTTAAGGTGACTGAACACGTATATAAATTTTTGACGTCAAAATATTTTTTTCAAGCGAATTTCACGAAATTACAGTAGATGATAGTTCAATTATTCATGTTATCATTATGGGTTTATTTTCTTATTAAATCGTTACCATGACAACATAGAACGCCAGTATTCTGAGCCCCCTAGTTGCAGTGGGTACCCAGCTTGAGGACGTTCCCAGTGATGTAGTCGAACAATTTCTTTTCCGAAACTTCTGTTTTCGGTTAGAAAACACATTTATCGTAATGTTTGTTTCATTTTAAAATGTTTTTGTGTAGTATTGCGAAACAGGGACGCCATATATGGAACGTCTATCGCATTTTCAAGCGTCATCAACATGGTCGCTCAGTAACGTTCAACGGCCAATAGACAGAAAAAAACGACGGTGGCACTATATTTTTATTTTCTTAAAATGTTCCCGAATGCGAGTACTGTTGATTTCGTAAATAAAAAGGGTACCTAATCGATTTAGTTTTTTTGTTATTTTACGTTGAAGTGAAAATTTTCATGTGAAAATTGTAACGTTTTGATGACGTATTCTGCATCTTTTGAATCTAAGTCTCTGTCTCTAGAATAAAAAAAACATTCCAAGCGCCATAAAACGCCGCGAGAAAGTACAATAACGTCAGGGAATGACGTCATTTCCGTTTACATGAAAACAATTGATAATCTAGCCGTTAACGCCTGTCAGAAAGTATGGGTCTTAAAAAGGGTCAGTTTTTGTCATCGTCCCGTTACAACTCAATACGAAATTTAAAATTAAGAAAGAAGGCGAAAGAAGACAAGGATTTTCTGAGCGGAAGAAGAATTGTAGAGTTTCCTATTTTAATAGAAGGGTTGAAAGAATGTCAGAAATGTTTTGAGAGTTTGTCACTATCCGGAATAGTTGGTGAAACGGTATATGGACTGGGCAGTATCCTCAATGTCAAGTGTAATGCCTGCGGTGCAGATAACAAGATTGCGACAGGAAAGCGACACAAGGCAACGAACACTAATCGTTCAGACACCCGGTGTTTTGATGTCAATACTAAACTTGCAGCAGGTACGTTATTAACACGCTGGTAATGTATAAATTAGTGCATTTTAGCCACAAAGTTATATAATATGAATATTGTTAACTTACGGAAAACAAAGTGTTTGTAATTATAGGTCCCCTCACGACAATGATTAGTCGGCCTATAAATACATGCATCTACAAAAAAACGCTAAATTTTTACCTCGCAAAATTAATGAGTTCTACAGTATTTGAATTAGTCATGTATCACTATTACCGAGTTATTTGTTTTTGTACAAGTACTCGGGCCCATGGCTGTAATGATGTAAAAACACGTTTATAGTCATTCACTTTCCGTAATATGAACTATTGGTTCAGCTCTACTAAAATAATACATTTTAACTTTTGACAGGCAGTTAAACAGATAACATCAGACACTAAGTTTCTATATGTTTTACATCCACATGTACAGTCCTGACTGACGTGGAATGGAATAAATAAGTATCTATATACATGGCGATTGTCATCCTATTACATTAATTGTATTTCCAGTTGTATCAGAAATATATAGTAAACGATATGACACATAACACTTTCAGCGATGATTAATGCAGGCATCGGTGAACAACAAATCAACAATGTCTTAGCATATCTTAACCTCCCAACAGTATCTAAGACAGCATTAAAGCGCAGAGAAAGAGAAATAGGGACATTCATTGAAGAAGTCGCCAGCACGTCATGTCGAGAGGCAATTCAAGAAGAAAAAGACGCCCTGTTACGAAGTGAAACGCAGAGGTATAAATTAGCCATATCACTTTCTTAAAAAACCCTGATTCGACCAGTTACCACTTATTAATGAAAAACGCCATTTTCAGCATACAGTTCGTGAAAAAACAACACATAAGCGGGTGTAAAAAAACCGCCTGTCGAATACGTCTAAACTTGGTTTGTATTTTGATACAGGTGTTACTGGAGTTTCTATAACTACAGCCTAGCAGAATATTGTTTTCTTGATGCGCCCAATATATATATACATTGCTGACTTCCGTTTTTCTAAATCTGAGTTCATAATTATGTTTATATAAAACAAATTCACTAAAACAACATACAGATCACCTCAATGTTACCTTTCTTGAATATAGTGACAGAGGATTAACGTACACACCGGAGGTATCAGCGGACGGCGGATGGCAGAAACGAGGAAATGGACATAGTAATAACAGTTTGTCAGGTACGTCTAGGAAAAAGCTCGGATAAAGATTAAGATTTTGACTGTATTTTGAGCATTACAATAAAAATTGACTGGTTTTAATAATAAAAATGTCCATAAAATCTAACAGATAGCAAAGTCAATTTTTTGTTTGGACATTTCTGTCGCTAGGTTTATAGTGAGGAAAAAATACGTATATACTAACCATATAATATGTATGCGTTTTATCTATGAAATATTACAATTTTCATATAAAGTTCAATTACATTTAAAGGTCCCTTCCATTTTTCTAGGTCACGTGACATTGATCGGTAAAAGGACAAGAAAATGTCTTAGTTTCGCCGTGGCAAAACGGTCATGCCGTACATGCAAGATAGCCATGCGAAAAAAGAATTTCCCAAAGAAGCATGAATGCAGAAGGAATTGGAGCGGCTCGGCCAAAGCAATGGAATCATTCCTTACACTGTCATGTCTTCAGGAGCTAAAGAAAAATGGCCTTGATGTTTCAAGGTTGACAACAGACGATGACAGTACCACATACTTAAAAGCGAAAAGATCCCTTTTCCCTAATTTGATTAAACAAGGCGACCGTAATCACGTAATTAAAAACATGACCAGCTCCCTATATCAGATTAAAAAATCAAACAAGTCCCTATCAGTACGTATAATTAATTACTTGAAGAAATGCTTCAGTTATGCCGTAACACAGAATAAAGGGAATCCAGAAGGTGTACAAAAGAATATTTCTTGTATTGTGCCACATACCTACGGGCAACACGAAGACTGTCCAGAAACCTGGTGTAAAGCTAAAAATAAGCCTGATTATCAGCACACAAACATCGCTGGAAATTTGCAAGACAAAAACCTGCAAAATGAACTGTCTTCAGTTTTTTGTAAATACACCACACCAGACATGAGTACAAAAATGGCAAACTTAGAATCTACAAACATAAATGAAAGTATGAATCAAATGATTTCTAGGAAGGCACCCAAAAATACGACTTACTCTGAGTCTGAAAGTCTTGACTTCAGAATGTCAGCAGCAGTAGCACAAAAGAATGAAGGACATGATTATATTTTGAAGGTAATTACGTGTTCTTGAATATATTTCGATAGTATGTACTTGTAATGCATGCATGTAAGAATTTAAAAACTAACTAATGTTATGATTTCTCTCCACATGCAGAATTATTTATCTAACATTAACTATAGAGCAATTACTTAGATGGCTGTATCCTGTTTTCGCACCGAAAGAAGAGAAAGTTAAGGTCTCCGAAAATACCACCGCTGTCAGGATTCGAACCCTCAACCTCCGGGTTAGGAGGTCGATACTCCATCCCTACACATATGTCAAAGTTTCTTCTCTATATGTTTTTCACAGACATGATCAACTGCAATATGTTACAGGTTAATGAACGTAGTGGTCTATCACCTGGAAAAAGTACGAAGAAACGATGTTGTGTACTTGACAAGAATACACAATATAACACTGCCCGCCAACAGACCAAGACACAGAAAAGAAGGAGACTTGAGCTGAAGGTTTTATTTATTTTTTCAAGATCTGTATAATATCTTTGCCGTTATTCCTTTTCTTAATTAGTTGCATTTAACCGGTTCAGCCTTTGATAACGTTTTTCCAGTCATATTAACTTCACAGCTGCAATTGTACCGAAGTAAATGGATTGAGTAGGTTCCGGTCACATTCTGGTGATGGTATTTGAACCCGTCGCATAAAGATAAGGCGTCCTAAACTACCCATTCATCAATGTTCTTTTACTTTCAAAAACAATTATATAAAATGTATAGATATTTTACCGACCTTGCGTACAGACAGTTCTGACAGACGTAATCAATGCTGGTCTTTGTTGACAGGTGGTCTTTCTATACAGGTGTTTTACCAAAAGATATGAAAATTAATACTACTGGTCTTTCTTACAAAGTTTTTACTATGTGAAATTCAGGGAGAAAGAGTTACCGGAGAAGTCATCATGGAATTAGAAGAAGGTACGACGTATGAGAGAGCAGTTTGTAGCCAGAATAGTATTCAAAACTCACAGCTGCAAGAAATTCCGTCTCGTCTCATTAGGCCGAAGATTCAAGAAAACCGAATCGTAAACGGAGAAAATATTGTTGTTTTTGATTTGGAAACGACCGGCTTGAGTAAGTAAATTTACACGTAAACACTCAACCCGTTTTAGTTTTAGCCTGCGCATAAGTTGAAATTTAATAACAACACCTTCAAAATTTCCCTAAGCTGATATTTACTATAAATTCAACCACCGTAGAGCAACAACCTCTAAACAACGGCCAATATTTACAGCTTCCGCTGGGTGTTGCTCTACAGGGGTTTTACGGTACATGTTACTTATTCTACTTTCTTGAAATGAAGTAAAACATAACTGTAATATAGATAAGCAAAAGGATCATTGCTATTCTAGTACTAGCCATCGTTTCCATTATTATCCTTCATTTAACATTTGAAAATAATTATGTTCATATATTATAGGTGTTGATTGTAATGTGATTCAGCTAGCTGCTGTAAGATTTATAAACCAAGAAACGTTCAACTGCTACGTAGCGCCGCCAAGTGGTTTAATACCAGCTAAGATAACTACACTCACCGGTTTGGAGTACCATGCGGGAACAATGTATGACAGGTCAATTCCTGTGTCTTCAAGTAAGCCACAAACAACCTTTACCAAGTTCAACAAATGGCTTACAGATCAAACCTTTATCCAACCACCAGTTCTCGTTGCACACAATGTCAAATTTGATTCAAAAATTCTCATAAAGGCTTACAAAAAATACAATGTTGCTTTCCCAGATATTGCTGGTTTTTCCGATTCTTACATGCATTTCAAAAAGGTATTTCCTGGCAGATCTTCATATAAGCAAGAACATTTAGTTAATGAGATTTTGGGCAAAAGTTATAATGCGCATAATGCCGCAGACGACTGCAAAAGCTTGTGTACCCTTTTACATGAAACTGATGTAAAACAATTAACGGTGGACAGCAGTGTTGATGAGACACTATTTACACTTACAGAAATAGAAAACGAACACAAATACTTGTCGTCGTACACAGATGCTGTAAACAAAGGGATCTTGAGTAAAACCCTGTCGAAACACCTGTCTAGAGGTGGTCTGTCTTTTCAGCATCTAACACTTGCGTATGAAAGATCTGGTAGTGATGGACTCAATTTACTGATAAAAGACAGAGCCAAACGATCAAAATTTAGCATTACAAGTATATCGGAGTACTTTGAAAATCACCGTTGAATATTTGTCATCGTACAAATATGTTTATGTAGGTAATGATTAGTGTAAGGTTTTTAGGTCGACGATCTCACAGTTCGAATCTTTATTTATGCAGCTGATAGATGTTGTATGGGACAGAATTAGTACAAAATTACATTGTGCCTTATGACATGCCGTCTTGATATTTCACGTGTGTATTTTTATATCCAACATATTATGCTGAATAGTTACAGTTTCATTCATGATTTGTAATTTTATCTTTCATTGTTACATCCATATCTTTACATCCATCTTCTGAGATTGCTTATTGTGTATTTTATTGTACAGATATTTGCTATTCATTGTTTTATGGTCATGAAGTATATATCGCCTTAAAATAACTTTTGCCGGAAAACAATTCTGCCATTTATTGTTAAGGGAAACTCGGGCACTGAAATTGACGGTGTTTTACGACACACATTTTTTATGATAGTTGGCCAAAGGCGACAGTACGTACGTGTGTAAGATCATAATAATTATGTATTCCTTATGTACATCGCATGTTCGTTTTTATGAACTTTTGCAGTTATGTTTTTATTAGATTGAGAATGTGTATACCTCGTGATAATAAATACATGCATACATGTACAATGTATATCAAAATGTATTACAGCGCCTATGGATTGCAATTTGACAACATGAATATTTTTTTTCGAACTTGACTCATTTCATTTAAAAATGTGTACAGGTTACAGTTCCAGATCAGAAAGTATCCAACGGATATTACAATCAGCTAATAAAAATAGAAGCATCGACTTTGTCGTTAGTTGTGACTGTTGTTATAAGTTTAAAATTCTCCATTTAATAAAAGGTGTGTTGATGCACCTAAAATAATTGTTAATACTACACATGTCCATCAATAACATAAGCGACGTCATCAAATAACGTTACAATTTTCACATGAAAATTTTCACTTCAACGTAAAATAACAAAAAAACTAAATCGATTAGGTACCCTTTTTATTTACGAAATCAACAGTACTCGCATTCGGGAACATTTTAAGAAAATAAAAATATAGTGCCACCGTCGTTTTTTTCTGTCTATTGGCCGTTGAACGTTACTGAGCGACCATGTTGATGACGCTTGAAAATGCGATAGACGTTCCATATATGGCGTCCCTGTTTCGCAATACTACACAAAAACATTTTAAAATGAAACAAACATTACGATAAATGTGTTTTCTAACCGAAAACAGAAGTTTCGGAAAAGAAATTGTTCGACTACATCACTGGGAACGTCCTCAAGCTGGGTACCCACTGCAACTAGGGGGCTCAGAATACTGGCGTTCTATGTTGTCATGGTAACGATTTAATAAGAAAATAAACCCATAATGATAACATGAATAATTGAACTATCATCTACTGTAATTTCGTGAAATTCGCTTGAAAAAAATATTTTGACGTCAAAAATTTATATACGTGTTCAGTCACCTTAAATCATACAACATACAACTATGAACAAACCTTCTTTGATGTGTACTAAAAGTTAGGCAGGAATAAAAATAAAATGTACAGCATTATAAAGTCCATGAATACATCACGATTACTGATTATCAAATTAAATATCTGTTTAATGGATGTAACTTAGAGAAAGTATTCTGTATTGGTGATGCATTAAAACATAACAATGCTCAATTTGCTTTCATGGAACCATCTTGACCAAAGGTCACATTAAGGTTGAACCTTTGTACTAAGATATTGGATCATTTATGAACTTTGACATAAATGAATACTTCTCACAAATAACTTGATAATGATAAGCCAGCACTGGCCTCAAGGGTCAAGGGGTTATGGTCACAGACCAGTAATCTCTAGCCCCTCACTGCTGTGAGTCCAAGACCCATCTAATATTCGAGGAAGCTGTTCAGCTACACCTTAGCTTACAGAAGTTCGGGGTTCCACCCGGGTGTACACTTGGTGGGGCCAGGGGTCCTTCTCCATAGTAAAATTTGGAAAATTCTCAAGATGGTCTTAGCTGTTGGTCCAATGTTAAAAAACAGGCAAAAAATACAATGTATGGTAACCATTGGCAACCATTACCAATAACAACAACAATAATCACAAATAACAAACCAACCTCTCCCTCCAGCACTTTCTCCTTTAAAGCAGCAATAATATAAAGATAAAATATGGTGCTCATTTAATACTATATATTCATAATTAAAGGTGTTCTCTTTCATACCAGTCAATAAAACGTGTACATTGATCGCTTTTTCATACATTGTAATTATACCTACATTTTGTACAGTATGATTTTATTAAACTGTCAAAACTGAATGTTTACATGGTCAAAGAATGGATTTATTTTTGCTTCGTACAATAGTCAATAGTTTCTGTTTATTTCACAACAAGAGACAACAGGTGTAACTAATCTCACCAAAGCTAAAAGTATTATGCAGCTTTGACAGTTTGATAAAATAATTCTATATCAATATGTTAATTTTAGTATATTAGTTAACAACTAAGACACAGGTATAGTGCTATTTTATTAAACTGTCAAAGCTGCATAATTATGGTAAAAGGAGTGCATTTATGTTTAGCTTTAAATTACTTTTGTAAGTTAAACGATATTACCATTATATAAACACGTTGATTGGAACATTCCATAATGGTAAAATACTGTGGAAATCTTAATTTTCGTTGGGGATTTAATTTCGTGGTTTTCATGGGTCGGCTCATCCACGAAATCAAATCCCCACGAATTTAAATGCAGAGATAAGGCATTTCTTTTCAAAAATCAAAATCCACGAATTCATGTCCCCACGAAATAGCCATTTTAGTAAAAACCACGAAAATTGAACCCAACGAAATTAATGATTCCACAGTAAATGAAAACTATCGACTGTGGTTTGAGGCTAAAATAATCGCATCTAGTAACTGTGTAATTATTCAGTTTTGACAGGTTAATAAAATACACTATATCAATGTTGATCAATACACTATTCACTCCTGAAGTTGTGATAAGTTTTAATGCAGTAAATCTCACCTAGCAGCCAGCTTTACATAACAACCATCTCTACATAATGATAAAAAAGCCAAGCTATAACAGGCTCAGTTCTCAGTTGTTCCTGGATGTGGACCAGTGGTTTGTGCAGTAGACATGTAATCCGGTGATCAAGTTTCGAACCCAGGTCATACCCTTCTTTGCAAGTTTGATAGAAAACGTAAAATTTCCTCCATGTGTGGAGATGTAGCTGGGTCCTTGTAAAGTTAGTATTGGTTAGAATATAGTCGAGGTAACTAGTTAGGTTTAATTGGCCATGATATGTAACTGAAATATTGTTGAAAATTGGCGTTTTAACCACTGGAAATCAATATTTCCTCTACAATTCAACCTGATAATAAGGCCACCCTTTGGAAAATCTAATTGTGACCTTTACTGACAGGACTGGTGGCTTTTATTCTGAGGTCATTTTGATCTAAAATAATGATGGCTTATGAAGTAAAGCCTTTATTCACAGGGTGGCCTTGATTCGGAAGTGGCTGCTAATACAGATTTGACTGAACAGTGTACTGAAGGTTTTATCTGGGTATATTTATTGTCTGAGGTAATTAGATCATAAAATGTTATAAATGGAGGGAATGAATGACCGTACTTATACAGAAATGATTTACTAGAGAATTATAAACTTTACAGTGACCTTAGCTGGTAGAGCAGACAGTAGATTATAACTAGGTAATATTGATAAATTTAAATAAGGTTCTAACATGGTCTTAATGAGTCGAAAGTTAATAAGTCACTAAACTCGTCAGATAACATAACAGAAGAGGTTATAGTTCAATATTATCCCATTACTTACTTTTACCAAACCTGTATTGACCCTTATATCTTCAATCATTTAATGTTTGTTTTCACACAGATAAAAAGAGTACAGACATAATAGAACAGAACAGAACTTTATTATGATAACATACATAAGGCCTAAAAAATGTTTGTTTCTGGTTTTATAATTATTCATCAAAAATAGGGTAAGTATAGATTAGGGCTCTTCCCTTTTTTGCTCGTGAAAGCTTATGGAAAGGTAAATAAAGTAAGAAGCAGATATTCCATCCCTCAGGCAGTGTGTGAAATTAAGGTTTGAAATGTGGTTGCCCGAAACAGTTATTTTAGCTGTTTTTGCTTCCATTTATTAATGTAAATTTGGTTGTCCGAACCAAAATTTTGGTTGTCCGGATGAAAAATTGGTTGTCCCGGACAACAGGACAACTGCTAATTTCGCAGACTGCTCAGGTTATTAAAAAGTCAAGGGTCGCAGGGGAAAATTAGGGCAGGTCGGGTAGCCAGACATAAACATTTTTTTTATGCCTTAATGTACAATTTTCATAATAAAATTCAATATTAATATATGAAAACTATCATAATTGTTTTAGTGACAGAATCTTCGATTTGTGATTTATCTGTAATATCTGCTATGTAGTCCACTAATAGGCCCTTTTTATGACATTTTGGGGTCAGTATTCAGCCCTGCTCCCAAAGTAAAAGTTATATATTTTTCCCTACTAATAGGAAAATTTCCCCAAAATTAAACAAAAATAATTCATGAAGCTACCTTCAGAAAGTATGTTAGTCTTTAATCCACAGGTACCTGACACGCTCCCAATATATACATAATAAATATTATATTGGGGGCGTGTCAGACGTCAGGTACCTGTGCTTTAAACAAAAGACTCAAATTTCCCCCATCAAAGGAACCCGATTCCTGTTCCCCAAAACAATCAAGAAAAGGCTAACTGATAAATAAATCAGAAACAAACTAGTACAATGTAGCCTAATGTTTTATAAGATTGATATCCTGACACAGGAAGCAGAAATTAGACATTACCTTTTTATCCATGATAACTAACATGTGCATCACAGTGTTTCCATTGTTATCTTGTAAGTTGGGGTTAGCTCCCTTGGCAACAAGCAGACGCACACACTCTTCCTGTCCGAGACAAGCTGCGAATCCGAGAGGATACTCTCCGAAATATACGTGGCTAAAACAGTTTGATCACACATTATTATACAATTCTATAAAAGAATTACCTTCAGGGGATATAAGGCTATAGACAAAATAGACATGTTTAGGGTGACTGGACCAAAGAATGTAGCGTAGGTGAGTCGTAGAACTTTATATTGCGCAGCTTAAACTTTTAAGAATGATTGTCCAAATATGATTAATTTACTGTATAGATCTGTGAAAAATGATAGTTTCGTGCTTGCCAGAAGTAAGTTGTACTCAGATTTGTTCAAGTAGAGTTTGAATACATAATTAATACAAGACAGCCGCAAGCGGTGCCAAGGCTGGTCTGTTTCTGTTCACAACCTCAGTGAGATCTATCCATCTATAAAGTTTGATGTTGCTACCTCTATAGTTTCTGAGTTATGAGCTACATTCAAGTTTAAACATAGGCACTGAAGTGATCACACTAGCTAGACGTCTTCATCGAAACAGCCGAGCTGAAGATGTAATTATATTAATATATGCTGAATCTCATTTACAGATAAATGTTTATATTATGTAACACCAAAATACAAATTCAAGGGCAGATAACTCCAGAGTCTTCAGCCTATGACAGAGTTAAAACCCTTTATACACAACTTTATAAGCTAATAAACATTTCTGAATAGTTTTATATCTATTTTTGGAGGAATGCGTGACACAAGATTTTCAGACAGACAGACAGACAGAAGGACAGACAAGGACAAACCTATATACCCGGTCCCGATCTTTCAGACAGGGGACAAAAACAGATGCAAGATAATCAAGATGATAATCTGAACAAAGTCGCATACCCTTCATAATTCGTTTTTTCACACACGTCCACCCATTCATGTTCCAGACTGTCCGTACGAGAATCTTTCTGGTCGTCGGGAGTGAAGAAGTTGCCACAGCAACGCTCATGATAGTTTACTCCTTTATCCAGTAAATATTTCACCATAGAAGGGTCTTCTATTACTATAGCCATATGTAATGGATTCTCCCCTACAATAAGAATCAAAGTGCTGAAAAGAACTCGTGGAAACTGAGCTTACATGTAAACAGGCTTGCACTGCAACATGGAATGGGAACTAGTTTAACAATTTGAAATTTGGCGGATGTAGAAAATCTTATTATTTTGGTCCACATCAAAATTCATGTGCACCTAGGGAGTGAGGGCTATGGAAAAGTTAACTATCGTTCAGTTTCATAAGATGATACATTGTCACTCATTGTCAGGGTGTTACTTAAGACATCAAAAATCTAGGCATTTTGGATCAACTCTCATTTTACAGTAAAACATACAAAAAAGCTATAATGAACAGTAAGTGCATAATAAGTGTAAACATACCATAGTATTCCTCTGATTGATAAATATCATTGATAAGTTTAGGGAAATGATGAAGCAGTCTCTTGGCTAGGTTAGCATGAATGGCGGAAGAGTTGAGAAAACACATATGTAGACACGTTTCACCCACGGTTCCACGTTCTTCAATCTTCCAGCAAACATCTCTGTACTTGCGGTCTGAAAATAAACATTACCAACAAAATAAATTATTTGTTATAGTTTTGTCACAAAATAACAAATAGTCTCAATACCTTGATGTCAAATAAGGCAGCATTGTGTGTGTTAATTTTGGCACAAATAAATTGCACAATTATCTTTTATTGCACACTATCGTGCCAAACAGACAAGCTTTTACTTCTCAGTGATTGATCAATATTTCCATCGAATGACTTCATTCCTCCCCTTTGTCAAATATTGTCAAAGAACTCACAGAAATGACACTACATTCACTTCAGATAATTAAATATGAAAAAGAAAATTTCTTAATTTACAGTAGAGTTTTTCAACAGCAGTCATGACATTGTATTGGTTGAACTGTAGGTATCATTTAGGCCCCCATGGTCTAGTGGTTATGGAAGCTCACTACAGTCCAGTACTGTGATTCAACCCAGGTGTATCACTGGGATCTTACTCCATGGTGTTTAAATGTTAAAGCTGGAAAATTTGCCAAATGACTCTGTTTGTCAGTGAAAGACTAAACCCCAGTGAAACTAGAAATGTGTCCATAGGACACAGATGCCCAAACTTTATGTGGGACTCAAGATTTTCAAATATGTGCAAATTCAAGGGCAGATAACTCTGGAGTCTTCAGTCTCTGACAAAGTTAAAACCTTTAATGCACATTTTCATTATTATGCTGACAAACATTTCTGGATAATTTCATAACTTTGTCCATAATACTTTTAGAGATAGGCGTGAAACAATATTTTCTGACAGATGGAAGGACTGAGGGACAAATTAAGGTAAACAACGCTGCCTCATCTTTCAGAGGGGGGGGGGGGGGGGGGGCATAAAATCCACAACATAATGTTATAAATTCAAAACATGGCTAATCTTGTGTGCAGTAATAAATTACGTCACTGCATGCCATATAATCTACAATCCATTAATTTCTGAAAGGTTTAAAAGCCTCGGCTTAAGTTATCCAAATATCAAAAGTCTAAATTGACTAATTGAAGAGCAACAAAAGATATTGATTTTCAAGTCAAACCATGGCCCTATTCAGTGTAGATTTTAGTTTATATGTTAATGTAAAACTCATCCTCTAAATAAACATTCATGAAGTGGTTTTATTTGTATTTATAAATACAGTATTTGTATGGCGAATGCCTCTTAAAGATGTATAGGAACAAAAGATAAAAGTCAAGGCTTCGAGAATTTAGTGTATTAACATGTACCTGTAATAATTATTGTACATTTTTGATCGCATAGATCTATTGACTTTCAAGTTTTGATACAAAAAAAAACGAACAAAAAAATATAAAAATTCACAGAAGAGCAGATAAGAACAGTTGTAACAAGGTAAAATCTCATGATAAACAATAAACAATGAAATATTAAATAATATTATGTTCAACTCCTTATCCAAGTTATCGACGGTGATTGATTCTTGGAAATCTTAATTTCAGGAATATACTTCAATGTGGAAAGTCATCCTGCCAGTTTTCTGTGATTTTAAACCATAATTATATATTTTAATATAATTCTTTGCTAATATTTTTTACTGCCAAACAAGAATACCTTAACCAAATCATTAAGGAGAACAGAACAATGCCTTGCACAGGGTTCAAACCCATGAATGTGGTATCAAGTAAGACTAAACAGAATTCTCTAATCTGGCACTGATAAGATATCACTAATTGCATCAGGGTAAATCAGCTTTTTGAAACCTACTTTGATGCAGTGAATTAATTATATTACAACCACAGGTGATCTTAAGTAAGTGTGCCTTGATAAACATCATTTTTACATGGTTCCAAGTTTTAAATACTATAAACACCCCATGTCGATACAATAGACATAGAACTGAAAGCAACACTATTGTAACACAGTATTGGATAAGACGCAGTTAGCAGTATTTAACACCAAACCTGATTGATATCATGTAGATTTGTACATATATCAACCTCTTTCCGTACATTTAACGTTTTTCATTCTCCTGGTGCTCAAACAGAAAGTGTTCTGTCAATATAATATTGATTAGATAGTTTTATAAATGATCTCTTTCCAGTCCGGGATGATATAACTGAGCTTACTAAATGTTGACACTGCTTTCATTTGTAAGATAAGACAAACATTGATCTAGGCTCTAAAAATATGTGCATTAGCCTAGATGAAGAAAGAAAGCTATGTTATTAGAATGGATCAGAATTATATCTGAATCATTGTCCACCGTCAGCTCACAACCCTGGGTGCCAAGGCTGTAGCAAGTACAGTATTCAAATACTCAGATATCAGTAGATGTGACATGAACATGGAAAGTGAGAATGAATACTCGCCACCTCTGAGATTTGTAGGAAGTTAGCTTATTTATTACTTCAGATTTAACACCATTTTCGACATTATTTCAGTCATGTAGTGGCAGGACGTTGTCCTAACCTGCTTAATTTCCTGGACATCATTTAGGCCTTAACCAGTACTAACCACATTCTATCTGCAAGCTACTATTAAGCTACTCCAAATAAGTCAGAGGTGAAGGACAATCTAACATAAGATGTAATCTTCAGTCAAATTTTTCATTGACAGTGTGAGCCTCACTTGGGGTTCGAACTCACAACCTCCTGATCAATAGATCAACGCTCTAACCAGTGAGCTAACTGGGTGGGCTCTCAGGTTAGCTTACTAGGGGGGAAATCTTACATCCAAACTACCAAAGCAATGCTTTTTTACCTATCTACCATAATTTCTTTGTTGAAATTACTGTAACAATGAGTTTTTATTTTCTAACTTCAACAAGTCAACAACATAGGAAATGTGGCTATATGATGCAATACATGTTTATTTATGTTAAGACTATAAATCAGAAAGGAATGAGCTTTTATTTCACATTTCTTTATTAAATTAACTGACATGTTCAGATACAATGATACATCTCTGCTGTAAACAAATTATACCAATAAATTGTCAAATGTCCAGGACATGAGAAATATATTTAAAGCAACTAAAAGAAATGTAACCTTCCTGAAATCTTGATTAGAGAATTAGTTCTATATACTTTGGAACTTCATACTAAATTCTCTGTTTTTGTAAATAAGTGTGTAGTAGTTCACACTTTCAAGTTTAAGGCTCTAAGCATGGATTGTGAAAGCATGTCTGCCCTTACAAATCCAGACATAGGAAATCAATTGTTGGTGGATTTTTTAATGCTAATATTTTTCTACAATCATTATTATAACCTCAACTTGCAGGTCATTTATTTTATAATTTACACATTGGTTAGTAATTAAAACTGACCAAAGTCCAAGATCAAAAACGCAATGTGACACTTGAACTTAATACTATATATAAACACAGCAGAGAAAATATGATGTTTCTGTAAACAAAGCAGCTATTAACCTCTTATACTAATCAGTACAAGTGGATAATGTGTGATGAAAGTACAAGACTGAATTAATTTAATCCTGACTCGCGACATGTTTGTAAGAACATTACCAAAAGAAAGCATGAAAGGTAATTATGTTTTTTATACAAAAAAGTGCTTACCTATCTTATGAAGTGGATAATGTGTTTCAAGTGTACGTATCACAACTTTTATGTGTTCTCAAAATCAATGTCAATAGAAAAAATCTACAAAGCTATTTCCTCAAGTGTTATGTTAATTAATGGTAACTAAACATGATGCCATTTAATCATTACATCAATATGTAAGCATTACATCAATGTAAAATGTCACACATTGCCTATATTTACATGCATAATTATTGTTACACCTGTTCAGTGTTCAGGTATATCATACAAAAATTACAAGGATTGGATGACCCGGCCTACAGCACAAGTGGAAGAATGGAGCTCATCATTTGAATATTGTCCAAGCTCTCAGATTGTATACTATTCCAAGAAAATTAATCATAAATCATATATACATATATATACAATTCAGTGCCTCATGGTCGTCACAACTAATTCTTCATACAGAAAGTTTTGTGACCTACCAACCCTACTTTTGTAAAGAATCAATAAATATTACTACAATAAAACCCCTGAAAACCAGACTCCAAGAAAAACGGAATTCTCTGAAAACTCAACCTGGAAAGTGTCTGCATGGATTTCATGTTTTACAGTATAAATTATATGAATACAGTCCAACCTGTGCTAGTGGCAACCTCCGAATAAAAGCCACCCTATGAGTAAAGAGCATGCATTCTTTTAAAAAACATCATTGATTATTTAGAATAAATTAAATGAACTCCAAACAGAGGTTTGACTGTACTTAAAAAACCAAAATGCATGAAATCAACTAAATGGATATGTTACCTGGTTTATTGTGTAGATAATTTCCTTCAGCATCAGTCAGATGCATGTCTATCTTTGCTAATTCATGAGCCTTCTCCTGTTTCTCTTTTCCAACTCTGATTTTGGTCTTGCATCTTTCTTTATTCCTCGCCAACACCAAGTCAACGATGGGAATTTTCTTCCCTTCTCCATTATTATATAAGAATCTCGGGACTTCAGCCAATATCTTCTCGTCAAGTTCTTGGTAGTTTTTCGTCCACCCAGCCCTTTTGGTACACTCAATCAATTCACCACCGCCTTTCAAGTCAACAAGGCGGTATAAGTCTTTCGAGGAACTATCGGCTTGTTTCTTTACACCTGACGCAACAACAGCGGTGTTCCCCATTGCTATATGCAAGGTTGTCCACCTGTCACAATCGAATTAAGATTTTTACCTTTATTTCATCCATAATTGTCCACCATCGTCAATGTAAACAACCACCACCATTAACATACCGGATGTTCAATCGCGCATGCGTCGATAAACCAATTAGACTGTCTCGCGAATTTTCTTAGTTTAGAATGCGGTACGCTACTTTTTATTGAGTCCCGTCTGTGTTCACGCTCCGTGACGCAGCTTTTGATCTATGCCGATTGACAGGTAAACTAACGGTTAACGTAGACATGCTCGGTTTAACTAGCTAGACATCCTTAGCAACTGTTTGTCGCGGCATTAACGACGACCTACGACGTGTTAAATCAATCAAACAATCGAATCAATACACAGTGATTTGTGAAACGTTTATGACAGCAATTTGTTCGTGTATTTGTTGGATTTCGTGAGCCTGGGAAAATGACTACGATTGCGTTCGGAGGGGGTCCGACCCTTCAACAACGTAGGGGATTTACTGCTTTGAGGGACGGGACACACGTTCCGGGGTGAGTGGCATTTATAAACAACTCAAGTTGTGTGGGAGTGATTAAAATCCAATAAGCTTCCATTTTAATTGTAGAAGATTTTAATTATTAAAGTTAATTAATCACAAAAATCATAAATTTAAAACCCAAATATAGAGATTAAAGTATTGTGTATGTTAAGTATCACAGATAAGATTAAATGGTAAGCTTTTATAATTAGTGTTAATCTAAATGACATAATCCTGATCTAATGACTGTATGGATTAAACAAATTATAAAATATATAATCTGTCAAATGCAGTGACGTACGTGCTGTGGGAAAATATATAAAAACATCCATCATAAAATAGCATATTGATCATCACTTTATATGTTTAAAATATTTTAATTAAAATAAGTTAATTTAATTTTGAATATTTATACTTCATATTGATATAATTGTGTTTTGGAATATTTTTTTTCATATAAAATTATGAACCAGGTGATTTTGATCCTATAACAATTATCATATAATATATATTATTAATATATGATTATTACATTCTTCAGCTGTCATGGGATTATCTGCCCACAATTTCCTTATAACATATTCTGCTTGAAATCCTGATAATTTAAACCTCAGTAAGATACTACACTTAACGCTATCAATTAATCTTATAAAATCCATTGAATCAATGTCTTTGTTATTGTCTTATATTTGTTAGGTAGACCAGTGATTTGAATTGTATAAAATGTAATACAAAATTATGCCAACATAATTAACTTGTAGACATAAAATGTTCATATTTTTAATGGTGTTAATCAACACTGCTTTTTCATGTACAATGTTTTATAAAAACTTTAATTTAACTGTTAAATTTTTGTTATAAGAATTTATATTTTTTTATATCTAATGTATAGATTTTTTTTTCAATAAAGTAGATTTTTTTATTAATTCATGAAAGGGTAAAATGTCTGATCCCTTCTCTATAGTATAATTGTGACAGAAATACTTTCTGATTGAGATATAAAATTGAGGTTATCTTAAACATGGTGAATTATTTAATTATAATTCTCTTGCATTAAAATGAGTTGTTGTACAGATAATATATGTTGAATCCTTAACATTTTCGTTCACTTTTTATTTTGTCTGAGTGCTTAACATGTGATGTATTGATTCTGTTACTGAAAAAACAGTATGAATGTGTGTAAAATATAATATATACAGTACTGTGTTAGCAGTCATTTCCAAATAAAGGTCATCACAGGGCCTTTCTTCCAAAAAATTGGAAGGGGCCTTAGCCTTTAATTTTGGGAAATTCAAGCACGATATTTGGCCAAATTTTGAGAAGGTTAGACAACTGAGTTGGAATGGCATTGTATTTTTGGGAATTTCTTGTCTCAAATTGGGAAAAAACACTTTTTGCAATTGGGAAATCACCAAAGTTCGGCCTCTGTTATAGAAGGAAAAATGGCCCTGCATCACATGAATAAAGGTCATTCTTTTAGTGTGTTTTTTATTAAGAAAGTGACAGGGCTTTCCCTTGGAAAAATTATAAGCAATACATACTTTTCCCCAAAAATATCTATAAATTTCCATTTTTTTCGCATTAAGAATATTACCCAAATTTGCCTCTGTGGCATAAATTTTCCCCTTTTACTGGTACCAAGCATCTTATCCTTTTCATAAAAACAGCCCTGAATTACTACATTCAATGTACAATGTTATAAAATTATATAAAAAAAAATTTAACTAGACTTATATTAACAGTTTTATTGTCCACTTAATTTCTAGAAAATAAACTGGAAATCTTTATCCTGTTATATTAATTGATTTGAAACAAACGACATTAAGTTCTCAGATTGATTTATGGATTTTTATTGTTTACATCACAATCCTTTTATCATCATTATGATAAAAAATTCATTATTTTCATTTTTTTCTTATCTAAGTACCAATACATGTTTTTCATGAGTACCAAAGGTTTCATCGATCCTTGATATTGATAATCAATCTGACAGTGGGATTTACATGATAATCTAATTTAGATATCAAAATCATGATTTAATCTAATAGAAAAGCACTGTACAACTACTTCATGTGTACATCAAAGAAGGGTGGGGAGCACGGCCATGGTCCTGTGGTAAGTATCTGGCATACCTAGTTTGATTCCCAGTCGCAGCATGTCATACCCAGCCTCCATGAAAATTTGACAACAGTATGTTAGTTTTCCTCCACATGTGGTTAGAATACAGTCCAGGAAAACTGGTTAGGTGAATCGGCCGCCGTAATCAACTTAAAAATTGTTGAAAAAATGGCGTTTAACCATATAAATAAATCATTAAAGAATGCAGTTTTTATTCAGAGATATCCCAAGACTTCTTCAAGCTGATAATTTCTGTGTTTTTACATATCAGAAATTTTGTTTAAAGTTATACAAAATTTAAAATTTAATGGCACCATGTACCAGTATTGAGTTTACAATAATTTTATAAAAACTTTACCTTTATACCAAATTTGTCGCGATCTACATAATACATAACTATAATTCATATTCTATATAATTATTAAGAGTTTTATGTAAGATACTTCTGGCCCCAGTTTCACAGTATAATGTTATTTTGACTTATTTCTAAGATTGATTTTATTTTCAGGTATCGAGGATACTGCCCACAAATTAAATATAGAGTCGGTAAAACATATGGTACAGATACACATCAACTTGCTCAGGTAATTTATGATTTTATTTCAATTTGACATGGGTAATTTATGTAAATGACTTTGATGTTCAATTGCATTGAATGTTGAATTGTACATTCTTGTCATTCTATTTCAATCAATCAATCAATCAATCAACCAATCAATCAATCAATCAATCAATCAATCAATCAATCAATCAATCAAGCAAGCAAGCAAGCAAGCAAGCAAGCAAGCAAGCAAGCAATCAAGCAAGCAAGCAAGCAAGCAAGCAAGCAATCAAGCAATTAAGCAATCAAGCAATTAAGCAATCAATCAATCAAGCAAGCAAACAATTTCAATTGACAAGAAATAAAAAACAAACAAATAAACAAACCATTAATGCATTGCTTGGTTCATCAGCTGTGATTATATTCTTTGTAATTTTATTACACATTTAGAATTCCCAAGGGAGTGCTAATTGGAAATGTTAAGGTAGTTTTAAAAAAAAGGAAAGTACCCGTTAAGTTGTAAATATTGAAATTTGACAGTACTGGATACGATATGTTGTTAACAAATAAATTATGACTATATCCTTATCATTTCTTTCATTATTGCAAGGATTTGAAATGTTAATCCCACTTGCTTCATTGGGTCAATAAACTACCTCGTTGAGTAACTGTTGATAATCTTTATTTCACCATAAATTCTGATCGTTTCTGTGCTTTAGAACATTGAAGAAAGCTGATAGATTGTCAATGTAATGTATGTGTAACCCTTGCTTATACCATGGGTATAATTGCAATTTATGTTAAGCTTACTTGGTAAATAGTATACGTTTTACTGTGTACCTTACAAAGGCATGTTTTTAAATAATTAATCCGTTCAGTAAATAAATTGCTTTTGTTAACATTTGGTGGCAATATTTGCTTGTAAACTGCGATACAGCTTTGTAGTAAAAGGTGGTAGAAGATTTTCAATTAGCGTTTAATTTGGTGCCTATTCATTGCATTGTGTGGTTTGTATAAACAATGAGGTGATAAAGTCACACTTTTTATTATTTTTTGTAAGACATTCGGCCTTTCCAATGTATACAAATAGCATGTCTATCGAGTGTATGAGATATATTTGTAGGGACCGCATTTGAAGTGAAAAAAAAAGTACAGTACTGTAAACACCAAATTCACTCAACTGTAACATGCATGCTACATGTCAACTACCCAGAAAAGTTTTGAAACTTTATCAAATTGGTGAAGCATTGGTTCTAGCCTTACTTCAATAATGATACTCATTCATTGCTAAATATGAGGGAACATTTTGTTACAACCAAACAATTTTATCTTCGCTTTAATCAAATGAATCCAAAACATGTAAAATACATGTATTTCTCTGCAGTTATTAATAAATAATAATTATAATCAATAAACAAAAATCACCAAACATGAAAAACAATTAATTTAATCCATCAACATTTTTTTTGTGCAGTTATAAGAAACTCACGGTGACCACATTACAAAATGGTTTAAAATCCGTTAAAGAACTGACCAAAATTATTCTTACAGACCTTTAATTCTCACAGATCAAATACTTATATAGTTAACCACCTGTGATTTGTTATAAATCAACTCAGCTGTGATCATTCTAAATTTAGAATGTATACACCTTTGACATTTAATACATGTAGTCAGTATCTAAGCCTGCCATGGGAAATCTGGAAGGCATTAATCACATAAGTACAGAATACATAAATTAAAACTTTGTATATACCTTGTTCAGGTATATAAATAAAAGATATAACTAGAAATGTCTATTTTGGACTATATTAGCTGGACGTCTTAACATTATGTACATATATTAGCTGAATGAATTAAGAGGTCAATGTTTTTCTTTGATGTTGGCTGCAGATAAATACTATCAAGACAGATAAATATAAAGTCAAACCTGTGTCAGATGCCATCTCCGAATAAAGTCAATTCACATTTGATTGCCAGTGGTATGTGCAAGGTGGAGGAAAATTGGCATTGTTATAAATTTTCGAGGAAGGGTATGATCGATCTGCCACCACTGGGAATCAAATGCGGATTGCTGGGTTACATATCCAGTGCACTAACTGGCCTGTCCCACCTAGCCGAAAATTTCACTGAACGTGTACCGAATTATGTTCGGCGTATACATGAAAGGTTCGTCCCGTGAATGGTTTGTGTTTGGAGCTAATCGTCGACATTCGTCAATGTTCAGTATCACCATTTTGAGCATGCGCAAAATTTTCCGACTAATGCAGTGATCATGAATTTCGGAATGCGTTCAGTTCAGGTTCGCAGAAGAATCGGTACATGTACGTTTGACCTTCAGTCCTTTCGTATTAGTGTCGATATTAAATCGCTGGCATTTAGGTTTTTCGTAATATCTGTGGAAGTTTAAGCTAGGTATGATAGTTATGACATTTGGACACAACAAAAGTTAATTGTCCCGACAAATGTGTGCAAAATTTTATTCAAATGTAAATAAAAGTGATATGAATATAATTCCGTAGAGGATTGCTGGCTAACTTCATTTTCACACATTTTAACCAATTTTGTTCTGTGATGTCAATAACGCGTGTGTCTACCAGCTGCCTGAATTCCTGCCTGACAAGGACTCCTAGCTCTTCAAGAGTTAATGTAATTGTGTAGGAATATCTGTGGTAGCTAGTTCCTGTCAATAATGTCATTTAAGCTGAAACTTGGCCACATTCATGCAGCTGCCGACTATGCGCCTGTCAATCTCACGCCACACATGTGTTATTGTCATAATAGAGCAGTAAATGGATGCAAAAAGTGTATTAGTATATATGAGGGTAATATCCTTGATAAGTGATCAAAATGTTTTCCTATAAAAAGAATTTTAACAGGAAATTTTCTTTTTTCTTTAAATTTATCTTTAATATGAAGAAGAGTATTTTACTGATGACCGTAATACTTGTGTGTTAAAATCAGTACAGGCATGGCTAAAAATATATAAAAAAATAAACAGAATGTCACAACCTTATCAAAGTAAACAAAGTTTTAATCTCTATTCTTACCAAAAATATTCCACTTAATGTTATCAAGTTGATCCGAGTACAAATCATAAGTACTGGTAAAACATTTGATAACGTTCTCAATCATGTTTAACATAAACAAAATGGCACTTCATGTTCTATAGTATAATTTATGGTATGAATTCAATTATTTTAAATTTATGGTGTGCAATCCTTGATCAGTCAGTGATCGATTCTTGTTATTGCAACTTGTATGGAGGCCCCAGCAGTGGTTAGACTTGTAACGCGGAGACCCGGGTCCTGATAGATAAAAAATCTGACAAATTTTTATTTTCCTCCATATGTAGAAAATTTCCAGCTCCTTATGGAAAGGGTAAATTAGTACTTGTTACGATAGAGTCAAGGAAAACTGGACAGCTTTGTACAAAAATCTTGTATATTCCTCAGCAAAGAATACATAAAACTGGAAAAAGGATTGATATGTTTATAGTTGTTCAACAAATCATTTTTTCCCAAGTATTTTCTTACTTAATGGATTTTGTGTCTGGAAACTTAGGGACGGCAACAGAAAATAGAGTCAATTGTGTAACAATAAACAAGCCTTTGTTTTACTGGCCTTACGATGTATGCCGGCCCCCATCATGGTGGATTATTTTACACTGCAGGGTCTTATAGAATAAATATTTGACAATAATATTATGCAGTATAGTCACATAATTGAGTTATTTATCAATTTTTATTTACATGTTGTTTAACAGCGCATTTGACAGCTACGGCCATTTCAGAGAATCAAACCCACAACCTTTCATACAGTAGTCCAGCGTGTTCCCACTCGACCACTGAAAGCTACTGTCTTTAGTTCAAATTACGTTAGAAGGATCATGATGATATATATAGATAAATTGATATTCCAGGTTTATACGGATACAAAAAGCAATCATGGACTTGTTTCTGTTAATTAGATACATTGTATAATTTGTATAGATATTCTATACTAAACATGAACAATAAACGAATAGTGTAAATCTACCTCCATGATAAGTTAGGCATTATAATCTTTGTGTCCCTTTGTCTTGAAATACAGTGTTTATTACAGTTATATAGACGAAGCTGATTTGTATCATAAATATCTTATGAAGTTACAAAATCAATGGATTTAATGGTGAACATACCTGTATTAAATTAATGAACAGTTCCATTTATTACTCTGGGCTAGCCCATTTTGAATGTACAGGGATGTAGGGTGGTTCGGTGAAATAAAAGTCAGGGTATGATGATTATTTTGACTGCTGACCAGGATCCTCTGTAACAATCTGTATAATATGATATGACAAATTCTTATGCCATTAAAGGCGTCATCTAACTTTTACTAAGTATGGTTAGCTAACTGACATGTAAATTATTAAGATGAAGTTTCAAAAATGAATACCGTGAGCTGATTTGGAAAACTTAGTCTGGTAATCTGGTATTTTGCAATCAATGAAATGTAAATATGGGTTTAAGTTAAAATTACAAAAAATGTATGTTGTTCAAATATACTGTAAGATAAATTCAATCTTTAAAAATTCCTCCACCATTTCCACTTGAGAGTTAAAGGCCTAAAAAAGTTTGTTTGACAAGTTTAACCCAACCAGTACACAAATTTTCCTCGAAACTTTTTATTAGGCTCGAGCAGAGCAGTACACCCACTTTCTCACTTTTTTTACCTTCATACTGGAGTTTTATGTCGCACTTACAGTCAGGGTCATTTTTGACTTCCATGCATGCTTAAACAGCAGAGGGAATAATTACACCTGGGTAGAACCACTGTCATCTAGCTGCCTTAAGCTTCTGACAAATATACATTTTTTAACAAACTGTATGGTCCTTCTGTGTCCTGTGTTGAAATAATATGGCACAAAGAATTTCTTGTGTGAAACTTTAAGTATATATCGGACTTTCAGAGATTATTAAATAAAAAATATGTCATTATGAAGTGTATTTATCAAAACATTTTAGATATTTGTACAAACATTTGGTCACAAATAGACGGTGTTATATTGACATATGGTACTTGTTCATTTATGTAATTTGTTATCTTTTTAAGTTAAGAGTTCAAATCTGTCTATGTCAACGTAAATACCAAAATTTATGATTGATAATTTCTTTATGTTGAATTACGTCTTAGATTCCAAATTGAAGAATTGAAGTGGTAGCAAAGATTCTTTTGAATAACTTTGTTGTTTTTTCTTCATGAAAAACTTTTAATACCCTGGACATTAATTGGGTCTTGTGAAATTTTAACTTCACTGGACCAAATGAACTTTCAGTGGAGCAAAAAATGTGCACGCAAAATTTTACATAATTTGGCTGAAGAACAAATTTAAGGGAGTGATTAAAGTATTTAATTTGTTTTGTTTGTTCTGAAGTACAATAAAATCATCACTGAAAAAAATTACTGGACTATTTGACCACAGTGACTGACCTTTTCAAATTAGACAAACGGCCATTTTGTTGAAAATTGGTCGAGGGCTAGATTCAAAGTCTGAGAATACCTTTAGGGTGCAGCATCAGGCAGGCAATGTTTATCGCTGAAGTGAATGTGTTTTTTCTGTCAATAAATAATTAATGATACCAGCTTTTAATTGAAATGAATGGAAACTCAATATCTATAGACATTAATGTCAAATGTTTACATTGATTTGATCTGATTTTGCGGGACATTATAAAAATCTTCAAGTCCGACATCGAATTTCATGAAATCTAAAACTGTCTTTGTACCACATAAATTTGAGCATTAAGAAAAATCCTACTGGAGTTAGTTAACAAATATTCGGCTAAAATAGAATTTATTGACTCTCTATTTTGATAGAAAGAAATTCATTTGAGAATCTCTAGCAGATAAACACTGAGATGAAATTAATCCTTTGAATTGAAAGAAATTTTACTTTTGGATAATATACTGATTTACAGGTTCTATAAATTGACATCATTTATTTTATACAGCAAAAGGAAGCCCCTTTAAATCTTCAAGTTGAGTACATATAACTTCAGGCCAAATGATATGTAAATACAAGAAAGATTTGTTTAACTACCAAAAAGTAAATAAAAGTGACAGCAAGGAGTTATATATGAGTTCTTAAGTGTGTTTTCAGTCTTACAAAAAATCTTTAATTGGAATTCTTGATGGAATAAATCATTCATACAGTTCATGTCTATATTTTACATTAGGTCAGAAAAGGCATACAGTAA
Source organism: Lutraria lutraria (assembly GCA_964023205.1). NCBI lineage: Eukaryota > Metazoa > Mollusca > Bivalvia > Venerida > Mactridae > Lutraria > Lutraria lutraria. Next base: position 7,237,419 of record OZ026840.1, read on the forward strand.
AACCTGTGATAGCCGCCACCTCCTAATGAAGGCCACCCTGTGAATAAAAGCCATATTTCGAAAAAACGGCATTGATTATTTAAAACGAACTTGAGCTTCTGACAGCTAGTTTAACTGTTTGGTTGAACACTTTACTTAAATTCCTCTATTTCTGTTACTTTCAGAGTCGTATACATGTCCATCCTACTGGAACAGTAACACCTGGAGAGAATGCACAACTATCCCAACTACGCAATACATTACCTGCTTCAACAGGCGACAATAAATATACAGAAGAAATGGTACCTGGATATACAGGTATGGTTGGAATCCTGTTTCGGTTTTCAGTTTTTCCAAAGATTATTAAAGTGGTAATTAAAACAATCTATGCTATTTAAGGAAGATCCAGTACCTCAGTCAGATTGGTGCTAAAAATTTGATCAAAGCTATATTTAACATTAATTGATATATATTATAACAGGGCTGAAAAGTTTTTCGGAATTTTTTTTTTTTATTGTTTCTGCTGCTCCAAGGTATAGATTTCTGAGTTTGTTTTGTTAAAATTTTCAACTTCACCCATGTAATTAAACATAACTGTTCAACATGTCTCTATAGACCACATTTAAGAGAGCTGAATAATTGCTATTTACAGTGGTTGTAATTAGAATGTTCAGATAAAAAGTTGAAATATCATATATATAATTAAATGGTTTTCTAAAGACTAAAATCTGAAAAATTCTGAAATTGTAAAAATTTGACCTTAACATATTTGATCATTGAAGTTTCATTCTGTCATTGTGTCTAACACAAAATGTTCAGATAAAAATTATCCCTTTCAATAGCCGTGTTTCATTCCAAGTTTTATAATTGGACCTTAGTCTATTGAAAGTTTCTTTTTGATACAAACACTTGATACTATACAGTCTTCATACACCTCTACCAGTCATTATTCAAAATATAATTAAATTTTTAATAATATAAAATAATTGATCAAAATTACCAATACAATGTATATTATAGTGATATTTTTTCTAATCTGGAATTATTAATAGAAATACAAAAATGATAAAAAATTAAGATATTCCACAAGGAAGATGATATTCCTTAATTTTGTATGTGAAATAATTAACTGAAAGTAAGGTTTGCTTATATCATAGGCGCAAAATTTAATTTGAATTTTCTCTATTAATTCCAACTTATTTTTTTTTAAATACATTTAACAAAACCCTTCAATTTAATCATTTTTGCATTATAATGAATCATTTCAGTATTTGCATTTCTTAATACAATGTCAACACCCATGGCTGTCTTCAATATGTAGTTTAACATTAAAATCCGTTAAATCTGGCTTCTCATGTAACATGGTTTGGAAATCCATTCATTAGATTAATATAAAATGTCTAATGTTATTTTATTCAAATTTGATGCTAATATGATATGATTATTCAGGTAATTTTATGTAATTTTGTACTTGAATATAAAATGGAATCAGAGTTAAGTCCCTTGTTTAATAATAATGATTAACATTGCAGTTCTCTCCCTTTGTATATTGTTACATTGTAAGTGTTGAAATGCGAGCATAAATAGATTTGTCTTTTAAATAACTTTTATTTGCATTTATGTATTCCTATTAAAGTAAGCTTCGACTGCGGTCCGGTTGTAATATAGTGCGTTGGATTTGTAACCCATGAGCGATCTGGGTTCAATTCCCAGTCACGGTACCCTTCTATGAAAATTTTAAAACAAAGTCAGTTTTCCTTCACATGTGGAAAAGTTTCCGATACCTTGTGGTATGATAATTAAGTTAGTACTGGTTCGAATTATCTTCCAGTAAACATTTTAGCTGAATAAGGTGCCATGTATTGTTGGAACGATTCGTAGAAACCCAAATAAATTGTAGCAGTATAGTATTATAGTATATGTATAAATAAATTGTAATATTCACCAGCCTGATAAGCTCAGTATGTAGGGCATCTGACTTTCAAGCAGGAGGTTTCGGGTTGGAATCCCTTATCAAGAATTGTGTTTGAAATCACTGCTATTTTACTTTTTAGGTTATATTCCAAGAATGACGTTTAAATTTGGTGGTACATATAAAAGAGACTGCGATACGTGTATAGATGAATACATGACTAACCGAACAAACCATGACCTCAGACAAACCGATTTGAGACGACAAGTCACGTCCATACCTAGAATGACTGCCGTATCCCATGACCCCGCCATCAAGGAACATTTAGACCGTTACCGAGACACTCATCCTACAAGGCCACTATTAATGGGTAAATATAATTATACAATTTTAGGTTTGGATACCGGTACCAGGTACTGGTTACTGTACTGAGAATCGCTTCAATTAGTACCGGTATATACCGTTTCAAAAAGTACTGGTACCGTTATTGGTATTTCAAATTGATCTATTATACTGTTATTCAATATTCTGTTGAAGGTGTATGGGCAATTTTTCATTCAGCCATTGTTTTTAGCTCACCTGATTCATAATGGCATCCGGCCACAATTAGTTTGTTTACACTCTAGCATCCACAGCTCTTAACGAATCGTGATTAAACTTGCTCACAGTGTACATGGCCACAATGTCTCGGCTAAGTTCGATTATGGGCAAATTCGGACAATAACTTCTAGAGTTATGGGCCCTTGACTTTGAAAAATTGCTATATTTAGCTTGTTTACACTCTAGCGCCTTCATTTATTCACCAATCTTAATAATATTTTCAGTAAATGAGTATAACCAAAAGATCTTGGACAAGTACGATTATGGGCGGAATCGGACAAGAACTCCCAAGAGTTATGGGCCCTTGACTTTGAAAATTTGCTATATTTTAGCTTGTTTACACTCTAGCCCCTTCATTTATTCACTGATCCTAATCATATTTACAATGAATGTGTATGACCTTATGGTCTTTGACAAGTTTAGTTATGGGTGGAATCGGACCACAACTTCAAGAGTTATGGGCCCTTGGAGTAGAAAATTTGCTACTATTTAGCTTGTTTAACAGTATTATACCTTCATTGTTGGTTTTGATCTCAAAATCTACGTAAAATTGAGTTTAACGAGATGGAAACTATATTACCTGGTCATTAATTATTGTGCCTTTGTTCTCAGGTGAGCGATAAAGGGCCGTCTTGGCCCTCATGTAATACTTGTCAGTAACTGTCTAGTCATTACATTTTTTTTGCAATTCAAGACTTTAAATTGTGTGTATTTGTGTGTACAGTATCATATCATTTCATTCTTAATGGTATCCAACCCTATGCAATTTGTTGTAATTAACAACATTCCTTTTTGGCTCAGTTTGGGTCTGGTGTCATTATTGCTGCTTAATTATTGTTAATGTCCTCATGCCAAGAACCTATTATTATTGTACCTTCCTAGTCATGTTTTTCATGACTTTGTTAATTGCCTTGCTCTATAAAGATTTGTATTTAGACAGAGAAAATATATTCTAGCCTATATGAATTCTATGTTTTTATATAAAAAGATTGTACAGGTTTTAATGGTTTAACTCTGAACTCAAGTGGTTCCTGTAATCCCCCCCCCCCCCCCTCCGCAATCCTAGACTTTTTATGAGGCCCGGGGAACAGCAGCACTCACTTTCTCATTTTTTTCACCTTTCCACACGCTTACAAGAGTCACCCACCTCCACCCTGTGTATAATCTACCCCAGGTAAAAACTGAGGAATTCCAGGGTAAAAAGCTTATCTTCATGAAATAAAATGAACATGAATTTTGAGCTTCTGGTAATAATATGAGAAGCTAGTTATTACGGGGATTCTGAGACATTCGCCTGAATCTTGACATGTTTAGTTTTTATGCTCCACTTTAAACAACCTTTCCTGTTTGATCTGTGATCAGAGACTTCGTTTCATTACTGGTAATTTATAAATATCACATGTCAGCTGGAGAAAATAATGTTGACCGAGGCGGTATGCTGTGCATTGTCTCTGCACATGAAATATTATCGGTGTCTTACAAAACATGGTTGCCTGCTCAAATTAAGGTGATTTTACATTGGAAAAGTAGGTTTAAAGACTAAGGTATGTATAATAAAACGCCGTTTTTCTTATGATTTGAACAGAGGATAAGCGACCAATGACGGAGCCTCCTATGCCAGGATATAATGGATATATACCACGTGTCAAACCGACTGAGCTTGGCCTTGGACATCGATATCACGTAGCTTCTGGTAATGGATTCAACGATTTTGTACGGGAGACTGCTAGACATTCGCAAGCCTTGACCGGAACCTTGCCAAAATCCATAGAAGGGTAAGCCATTTATTTGCCTTTAAATCATGTCTGATTCTATCTTGATCCTTGATTATACTCCATACTGACTGCATACAATATCACAGGTTTGTGGAAGGAACTACTTCTTCCACATTCTTTATGTGATTGCATTGAAACTTGAAATATTTTATCACCATGAAGTGTAGATGTGCAATTTTCATGCGCAGCGATCCACTTCTTCCAGAGTTATGTGCTCTTGAACTTAGTCATGCAGTGTACTATATTGCGTTCTTAGTGACAAAGCCGCAGTGGGGGTATTAGTCACTTCTGTGATAAAGGTCTAGTTATTTGTGTTAAATGTCTTGTACATTCTGATACCTGATAGTTAGTACATTTCCTGCCTGTATAAGATTTTCATGCCTTACTATAAAAATGGCAACAATTCACAGTTGTTGGACACAAGCCTGTCCCATGCAAAGTCAAGTCTTCTTGATGCTGACCTTAAAATTTTCTAACGGCGAAATCAAAAGTACCGGTACAAAACTGTTACAGGATGAGTCATAACTCAAATGAATCATAATATTTAGAAAAAACAACAATAAAAAAAGAAAGTTTATTGGCCTGTGAACTCTATTTTGATTTGTCATATACATGTGACTGTAAAGGTGACTATTAATATTCCTGTGCCTTTCTATATTGACATGTACTGACGGCTTTCTGAGTCATGCCTTGTTGAATAATTGTTATATTGTGGTAGAAATGAACTTATTATAGTGGGCTTACTGCACTAAAAGTAGGTTTCCTACTCCTGAGTCCTTTGTCCTTGATTGAATTATTTGTGGCCCTGAATTAGGGTTTTCAATCGATCCCTTAAGCTTCTTCCTGTTACTTAAAAACAGTCAGCTAAATGTTCTAAAAGAAAATGGATTTATGCACAGTAAAACTTCAACATCAAGGCATGTATAAGCAAACAATTGATATTGTTTCACTTTTCAATTAGAAAACAGAAAAAAATTTAATCAAAGTACTCATGGAAACTGAACTTACATAGACTTGCACTGCAACATAAAACGAGGACCAGATAAACAGTTGCATGGCAGATGTGGAAAACGTATAGTTACAGTTTAGTCCACATCAAAATCCATGCGTACAGAGTGAGTGATTGCAACAGAAAGATTAACTATCGTTCAGTTTCCAAAAATGATCTGAAAATTTGAACTCTGTATGATAAAGTGATTGTAATTTTTACGTGATTTTTGAATGAAGCGTACTGTATTTTTCAGGTTACCAAGAGAACAATTACAGAGTGCACCAGCCGCATATAATCGTAGATTGTACCAGAATGATGGCATGATACCAAAGTACACTGGATACATTCCTCGTATGTTGATTTACTTATATTTATATCACAATACTGTGGAATCAGTAATTTTCGTTGGGGGTTAATTTCGTGGATTTTGTGGGTCGGCTCATCCATGAATTTAAATGCAGAGATAAGGCTTTTTTTCAAAAATAAAAATCCACAAATTTATGTCCCCACGAAATAGCCATTTTAGTAAAAACCACGAAAATTGAGCCCAATGAAAATAAATGAAAATACAGTATATTGTAATCCCCGAAATGATAATGCACATTTAATGTCAGCGATTTTAGCATATGTCAACTTAAGGCCGCAAAAAGCTTATTTATATATAAATCAATGAGCATTTGAAAAATTCATAATGTTATGTAGGGGTGGAAGTTCATTTTAACACAGGTTTTATTGTATATCTTAACAATTATATACAAAAAAATCAAAGCACTGAAAGTACTCATGGAAACTGTATTTATATTGATTTGCTCAGCAACATGGAATGGGAACTAAGGTTAGCAATTGCGTGGCAGGTGAAGAAAAAATTAGTATATTCAGGTCTGATAAAAAAATATTGTGCGCCAAGCGAGTGATGTCTATGGAAAGCTGATCTATTGTTTAGTTTCCAATTAGTATCATAGTTCAAATGTTCTGTTAAAGGGGCATACCCTACAACTTGTTGCATCTAGAATCAAGGCAAAATGATGATAAATTAGAAGCTTGTAAAGAAAAAAGCCGACAAAGAAAGTTTCAGCCAAAAATTCATCCAATTAAAAATAAAATCACAAAAAATATTAGTTTCCATAAAAGATCGGATACCCTTTGTTTATTGTACAATTTTTGGGTGGAAGTGATTTATTATTCATAGCTATGATTTTTGCGGCTAGTACCTAAACTAGTCATTTTATGACTCAAGTTCTTCTTGCAATTATCCATTATATATTAATTGTTTTACATATACATCTAACACATTTTTACACTTTCACAGAATGTTTGTCAGTTGTAGGGTATGCCCCTTTAATGCTTCAGTTGTATTTTAACATTGTATGCTTTGTTACAGAGAGACGTTTTGTGTTTGGTAACACATACGGTGATACAACCAGAGGACTAGAAGTGTGTGGACACCCGTCCAAATCATTTGGTGAATTTGTCAAACTAAAGGAAGGATATTGAGGACATCATTTAATCTTAACAATTTGCAGTGTTAGTCCTTATTTATATATCTGTCAGACTAGTAATCACTCTTTTACGAGTCTTGGATTGTTTGTAGTCTGTGAAATAGATCCCTGCTTATAAAAGAAGTGGTGATTTATGGACACGATGTTTGAAACTTAATGATTCTGAGGAAGTAAAGAAAATATAAAACAAGTTTAATAATGATGGTTGGAATTCCTCTGAAAAAGTTTTTTGTTTGGTCTCAATGTAGAGACAGATATTTTTTCTGGTTGTTTTAAATAATATCCTTGAATAGAGATGCTCAACTTCTATTACATTGTTTATTGTTAACTTGATGGTTAATAAAGGGATGTAACTCTGTAATGATTTTATTTAATCTGATGGAAATATAGTTAAGGACTTTCACTATTTGAGAATACTATATAGTCAATTAATTTTAGGGAAATTCTAATGACATGTTATTATCATGTACGTGTGTGATTTTATTTGTTTTGAAAAAAATGTGAAGATCAGTTTTATAATTATGCAAGTTAAATATTGTTAATATCTGATAATGTCTGGATTTGATTTTATTAATTTTGTTTTATGATATTTTTAAGTTAGTGACTTAATATATGATAATTATACTGTCAAACCTGTGAACTACAGCCATCCTTGGGAAATTAAAAAATTGGCCTTTATTGACAAGTGGCCTTTATTTACAGGTCAAATTGTTCTATATAGTCAATTTTGGTTCTTAAAAAATGTCCCATATTCAGAAGGTGGCCTTTATATAAAGGTGGCCACAAACGCTGGTTTGACTGTTATTGTATTTAATGGTTGTATTTGATAACACCTGATAGGTAATGTAAGCAACCCCATGTATAGTATCTGTCTGATATAAGATTTATGCTTAAATTTTCATGATAGATTTTCTTGAAAAAGATTTCCCAATCATCCACTCATACATATATGTATATAGTCAAACCTGTGTTAGCGGCCATCTCTAAATAAAGGTCACAATATTTCTTTTTCAAGGATGGCCTTTGTTCACAGGTTTGACTTTATATATAAGTGAAGGTTTTGATGGAGTAAATTCATACCTGGTAATTTATAAATAGATGTGTGAACGAACGTCTTATGATGTCTTTAAAAGGCTGAATTTGTCATTATTATATTTTTTTATATGAAATCTGTGATATTGAAAGCATTTTATTTAATTGTTGTAGATTTGTAGTTTTCTCATCATCATTTATAAGCATTTGTAGAATAACTCTGTATAAAAATTGTCTTTACTCACCACTGCATTTTAACCATGTTAGATCTAAATTAATAATCTCTCTTACAGTATTAAAATATCAATATAATTTTTAAAAATCATTTTCTTACATCACGAATACAAAATACACTGTGACTTTGATGGTGTTTCACTTGCACAGTTTTGGAAATCATGAAAACATATAAGTTTCTGCGAGTCCATTTTTTACATCATTGTTAAAAGAACACCAATTAATATCCTTCATGAATAAAATGGCATCTTCCTGGTCACGGCAGGTCATTATGTAACCTTCCTTGAAAATTTGACAAAAGTGTTGATTTTCCTCCACATGTGGCGAAGTTGCCGGTTTCTAGAAAACTGGTTAAGTGAGTTAACCGAATATAACTGAAAAACTTTGGAAAAACGTCTTTAAACTCGAATAAATACCGATATATCTGTAACCGGTAGACATATATAGCGTTCAGTTTGTTTTTGATGTATTTTATCCTTATTTAAATAATTGTTATACTATACACATGGTGTATGTATGAAAAGGATGCTTTGTATCTACCATGACTTGCCTCGTTTTATGTCGTAAAACTACTGCAAAAATCTGTCATTCTTCGGCCATTATTTGTATTATAATGTAAATCACATGACGCAAAATTTTCTTTTTCAAGCATCAATTCTTTGTTGCTTCTTTTCTTTGAACTTCTTCATTTAACACTTAAGCAATGTGTTGTTTGTATGGTGTTTTGATATCAACTTCACTTTCTATTTTAAGTCCCTTTGTCAAATAGTTAATAATACTTCATGAACTACTCATGAATTGTGCAAGAATATTTCTAGAAAAAAATATTTTCAGCAATTCCATTTTAATGAAGGGGTACTAGCCAATTAATGAATTGTGTTAAACTTTTTATATCAATTAATTGTAATGTTTTGAACATGCTGTTGTAGTTTTTCTTTAAACTAACAAACGTTAAGTATTAAACAATAAAGTAATTAGTACATAGATGGACAAAATTGCATTGTTCATGAATTAACTTTTAACATTTCTGATTTTGATTCTTTAAAGATCTACATGTATGTCGATTAACCATTCTCCCGGACCATCCAAAATTTTTAGAACTTTAAATTTTAATTGTACAAGAAATTTTGCTAAATTTCTGATTTGTAATTGAATAAAATTACACTAGAAATTAAAATATTTGTCTTAAGAAAATCTTAAAAAGAGAAACTTTGTGAAGCTAGGATGCGATGGCTTATGTTACTGTATAAGTGTTCCCGGTAATATGTACATTTGGCTGAGCTTTCTGCTGATTTAAGAATCTTTTTTTATCATAATGTTTTAAAACCTGTATTATAATTTCATTGATACTAATTCTAAAGAATATAATTATGTCTTACTGTACTTAATTCTGTTGTGTTTTTTTACTCCATAAATTGCCCCGGCAAAGTGCGCTGGATGTGTATAAAAAAAAAATTATGTAACCCACAATCCGTGATCGAATCCTGGTCACAGCCGGTCATACCCTTCCATGAAAAAATTGACAACGATGTCGATTTTCATCCGCATGAACAGATTATAAATCAATCAATAATAAATAAATACTGCATGATTTAAAAAAAAAAAAAAAAATCACTTTATTAATACGTTAATGTGTTTCATATGATAATTATTATATATTCAATATTTAATTATTAATTTATAATCTATTCATGATACAGTTTCATATACTGTGGAGAAATTGTCGGTTTATAGTTGCAGGGTAAGTTTGAAAACCATCTAGGAAAACTTGTTAGGTGAATTTTAATGGTCTCGATCCGTAGATAACTGAAAAATTGTTGAAAAATGGCATTAACCAGGATAAATAAATACTGCTTATTTATGTGTCACTTGTACAAGATCAGGGTACAAGGTACATGTAATGGAAAATGAGATTATTCTTAGAACTTAAATCAGCTGAGTTTTCTTCCTCAACCTTTTCAGATTGTAGATCATATGTGATTTAAAGTAAACTTATGTACAAAATACTGCTCCATCATTTACATGATATTACTAAGTTGGCACTTCATTGAAAACACAGAATTAAGATATATTAGAGTTTGAGATCAGACTCAAGTTTTGTAACTTGACCTACATTATAAGTATCACATTTATCATAATTACGTGAAAAAAAGAGATGAAAACAAGTTCCAGAAACAACCACAAATTACCAACAACTCCAAAGTACTACCAGACCCAATCCCTTCAGCCCCAAACCTCTCCCTACCGAACCTCTCCAACCAAAACTCTTCAACCCAAACATCTGCACCCCAAACACTTTAATCCAAACATCTGCACCCAAATACTTCAACCCAAACATCTGCACCCCAAATACTTCAACCCAAACATCTGCATCCTAAACACTTTAATCCAAACATCTGCACCCCAAATACTTCAACCCAAACATCTGCACCCCAAATACTTCAACCCAAACATCTGCACCCCAAATACTTCAACCCAAACATCTGCACCCCAAATACTTCAACCCAAACATCCGTACTCCTAATACTTCAACCCAAACATCTGCAGCCCAAATACTTCAACCCAAACATCTGCACCCCAAATACTTCAACCCAAACATCTGCACCCCAAATACTTCAACCCAAACATCTGCACCCCAAATACTTCAACCCAAACATCCGTACTCCTAATACTTCAACCCAAACATCTGCAGCCCAAATACTTCAACCCAAACATCTGCACCCCAAATACTTCAACCCAAACATCTGCACCCCAAATACTTCAACCCAAACATCTGCACCCCAAATACTTCAACCCAAACATCTGCACCCCAAATACTTCAACCCAAACAGACCCTCTAACCCGAACCTCTCCACTCCAAACTCTCTAACCCAAACCTCTCCAACCCAAACATCTGCACCTTAAACACTCCAACACAAACCCTCTAACCTAAACCTCTCCAACCCAAACCTCTCTAACCTAAACCTCTCCAACCCAAACCCTCTAACCTAAACCTCTCCAACCCAAACCTCTCTAACCTAAACCTCTCCAACACAAACCCTCTAACCTAAACCTCTCCAACCCAAACCTCTCTTACCTAAACCTCTCTAACCTAAACCTCTCCAACCCAAACCTCTCAAACCTAAACCTCTCTAACCTAAACCTCTCATACTTAAATCCTCTCCTCCTTAACTCTCCAATCCAAACATTTCTAACCCAAATATCCCCAAAACAAACCTCTCCAACCCCTAACTATCCAAACAAAACACCCCATCCAACCAAAACCTCTCCAACCCAAACCTCTCCAACCCAAACCTCTCCAACCCAAACTCTCCAACCCAAACCTATCCAACCCAAAACACTCCGACCCAAACCTCTCCAACCCAAACCTCTCCAACCCAAACCTCTCCAACCCAAACCCCTCCAACCCAAACCTCTCCAACCCAAACCCCTCCAACCCAAACCCCTCCAACCCAAAACACTCCAACCCAAACTTCTCCAACCCAAACCTCTCCAACCCAAACCCCTCCAACCCAAACCCCTCCAACCCAAACCTCTCCAACCTAAACCTCTCCAACCCAAACCTCTCCAACCCAAAACACTCCAACCCAAACCTCTCCAACCCAAACTTCTCCAACCCAAACCCCTCCAACCCAAACCCCTCCAACCCAAACCTCTCCAACCCAAACCTCTCCAACCCAAACCCCTCCAACCCAAACCCCTCCAACCTAAATCCATCCAATCCAAACCTCTCCAACCCAAACATCTACAACCCAACACATTGAAACATAAAACAATATAGTGGATAAAATGTTTCTCTGTATAGGAATGGAACAGGTTCACACTAATAATTATGCTGGCAAACCTGTGAATAATGACCACCCATGGCAGAGAATTAGTATGGCCTGTATTGACAAGTATCCTTTATTCAGAGGTCAGTTTGTTCTAAATAACCAATGACTGTTTTTAAAAAAATGACCTTTATTCACTGGGTGGCCTTTTATTCGGAGGCGACCGCTAACATAGGTTTGACTCAGTATGACTTATAATAATCGTTTACAGTAATATAAAGCTTATTAACATAGATATGGTCAAATTTAACCCAAATATATATTGCAATAAAGTCAACCCATATTGCAGTGGAGTAATGAAAAACACAATTAAACTAAAGCCACTGTTAACTCAAGTGTTAACCTATAACTGTATAAGGTAGTTTATTCATATAGTGTAAACAGTAGATGGCTTATCAGTATCAATAGAGAAACTAAATCAGTTTTATCCGGTCTCCAATATATATTTACTCCATATAATCAAAGATTTGTTATTCAAAACAATCCTCAAATATGTGTCTGCATTCATGTAATTAAAATTATTAAATGGATCAGAAGCTCAATTATTAAAGAAAATATTAATATCGTTCAGCGGTACGTATCGGCTCCATGCTGTATCGCAATTAATATACCGATATATCCGTATATCGTTACACCACTATTGAATAGCAATCTTCCCCCAAAACATTGAAAGGTTTATCAAATACAAAAAATGGTATGACGTTGTTATATGATTACAGAGACAAGGAAAGAATTCTTAGAGAGAAAAAACAACAACATAAAAACACGCACCTTCCCTTTATTGCGACACTATCTTATATACCATACTGTGATATGAATCTTTAATTGGTCAAAGCTGATTATACCATGGAGCAAGCGATGTGAAAACAGAAGTAAACTAATTGCTGAAACAGTGTTTGACAATTGCAGTAGACATTTGTATTGTTGAATGAAACAATCATGGCATGAACAGAATTGATAAATTAGGCGCAACCTCTCCAAAGCAACACCCTTTTGGAGTAGCATGATTATGTTGTTGTTGGGAGGTTGTTGCTCTAGAGAGGTAGAATTAACACCTCAATCGTACAGTGGAAATATCATACTGTTGTTAAAGGGAGGTTGTTGCTCTGAAGAGGTTGTACTGTATCTACATAATTATGAGCATTGCGTTTACATGACTCAATTAATTAATTGTTCATTCAGTGATCTATTGGTGCGATGTGAAACTTCAGCAAGTAGCTATAGTGCTTATGCATGTACATCGTCGGATACCCACGGTCGCTGCCTCCGCTCCGCTAGTACATCTGTACGACCGTGGGTATCCGACGATGTTGCATGTACGATGTATGTTGTATTTCAAAATGATATTTCCTGAAATATTCCAGTAAATCGTGTCTCAGTATTCCATGTACTCGTAAAAACAACAAGGTTTGTACACCAATATCAAGTCAGCCCATTTGAAAGGAATTGATAAAGTCATGAATTTTTCTTGAACCATTCTTGCATACTTGATGAAGAGTTCATGAAGTATAAATAACTATGTGACAGGGACAATAATGATACGGTTCACTGTCTAATACAGGAAATCCCCTTCTTTTTTATTCCTGTGTTTTGCGTTGGTTTTGGAGCTGGGGGAGGGTAGTGTTTTAGGGGAGCAGGATGTTTTGTATTTTAGTTGTTGTTTTGCAAAGAATCGATTCCTTCAATGCTTTATTACCTTAAATAAGCAAAAAATTCAAATTCAAGGGCAGATAACTCAAAAACGAGATAAGTGATCCCAATTTGTTTTTGCCTAAAATGTTTCTGTTATCAAATTCTACGATCATGTTTAAAAAGTTTTACAAAATCTATTGATCAGTTTTCATTTTGCCTGTATATGTCTATAGATGTGAAAAATGTAGCGAATTGTAGCAAACGTCTTTATACATAGATACTTATAAAAACCATTTGAAAGTTTTTTAACAAGACAACGTTCAAAGTCGGCCAAAATGTTCTGATACGGACTTGGTGTATGATGTTGAGGAGGAAGATAAGTATTGTATGTGTTCATGAACTGGCTCCACTGCCACTTATAATTACTTCGTTGGTCTACATTCAGAAACGGGTACCAGCTTAAACATTTGCTTTGTAGTCATTCGGCACACATCGGATGTTACTTTACATTGATGTGTTTGTGGATGGAAACAGTTGAGATGTTTCGAATGACTCTGTCATGGGTGTCACACAATATCTCCACAGAGTTGTCGTTCGTTATCCCTCTGTGTAGAGATTGGAGTGTCACAGTGATAAAAGGGGCTTACCGAATGATGTACATGTATGTATAAATATCGTGTGAATATCTTTTCCTGCATACCCTCGGAATAAATTCAATTACAACGATATCTTAAACATATATTTTTTTATTTATAACGTGTATAATATAAAGATAAGAAAACAGATGTTCAGATTTATTTTATTTTTCCGTTAAATAAGGTTTTTTATTATTCATTGCTTTTCAATCTTTAAAATATGATGGAGAGTAATAGCAGAGATGGCAAATTTTGGACCCCAATATCGTTCACAAAAAAGAACGAGTTTTTATCATCGAAAAAACCCGCCACTGATTCTCAATTTATTCAATCGATGTGTTGGCGGGCTCATGTTCCAGATATAATACAATTAGATATCAATGACACAGAAGGGGCGATATTCACAATCAAATCCAAGCTGATGATTATAGTCAGAAATAATAAATTAACACTTTAACAATAACAATACTGCAGTAATAATTTTACAATCATCAAACATATTGAAATTCACATTGAGCACTTGTCTTGATTTTTTAAAAAGAATTTAAGCATATTCTTGGTGCTTCCGGTCCAAACGGAACGAATTTATAATTAACTGTCATTTTATTTCTTTCTGTGCTTTCTTGAAATCAATAGTCTGTCTTAGTATATTATATTTGCAATATAGTTAATACTGGTCTCCCTTCATAGCCTGTTATTTTATTTGCATCTTACCAGTATTGTTGTAATATTTTGTATCCTACTTAAAATATTGCGCAATGTTGTATGTCATAATTTAACTTTGTTGTTGACGTCGCACATGATGTTAATGACGTCATTTCCTGTTTATTGTTTGTATTTACAATCATTAATCTGACCAAGGCCAATATGGCTGAAACGTTAATAAACAATATTACTTATTGAAGTTAGACTTCTTTTTTTAAAAAGAATATTGCAATTGAAATAAGCCGAATTTATTTGCCTAGGCCAAATCGCACAGGACTAGCCCTGGAGCCGCATATTCGCCCTGTTTTAACATATTCTAATAACATATTCAGCGTTACATTCGATAAATCACAACGAACTGTTTTCCTTTTGTTTACGGTCGAGACAGAATCTTCGGAGTTTTTATTTCTATTGCTATCATGTGCTGGTCTGTCTGTTCGGATGTTGTCGTCTCTTCTTGTGCCATGGTCATCAATACCAAACTCCAGTCCACCGGGATTATCAGTTTTATCGAAGGTCTTCATTGGATACTTAAAATTGCCGTGTAGAATTTCGGGAACCATTTTCCCGCTTTCATCACCAAGCATGTATCTGAGTTCATTTTCAATTTCGGCGTAAGGTCCTCTCCATAATTCTAGATCTATATCTTGCTCATCTGTAAATGAAATCAAATATTTTTTAAACGATTATCAAGATAAAAAAAAGAGAAAATAACTATTCATATACATGTAATATACAATTAAATCCCAATTATCCGCTTAAAGGGGCATACCCTACAACTTGGTGCATCTAGAATCAAGGCAAAATGATGATAAATTAGAAGCTTAAAAAGAAAAAAGCCGACGAAGAAAGTTTCAGCCAAAAATACATCCAATTAAAGATAAAATTATAAAGAATATGTATTTATGAAACATACATTTAGTCATGGAAATTATTGGGTGGAAGTGATTTATTATTCATAGCTATGTTTTTTTGCGGCTAGTACCTAAACTAGTCATTTTATGACCCATGTTCTTCCTGCAATTATTCATTATATATTGTTTTACATATACATCTAGCACATTTTTACACTTTCACAGAATGTTTGTCAGTTGTAGGGTATGCCCCTTTAAATGTTTTGTCAGTATTGAATACTAATACTCATTTCTATATGTCGAATACTACAGTACAACCTCTACAAAGTAACACACTTTGGGAGAAACAAAATCTTCTTGTTGTTGTAGGAATGTTGTTGCTCAAGAAAGGACTGCTCTGGTGAGGATGCATTGTATTATTTGATACGAATACAAAAAATAACTGGAATGACATTTATTTTACTTCCTGCTCGAGTAGGAATTCAGTTGCCTTCTGTATAGCTTTCTTGTCACCCGATACAGACTGTCTATTTAATCAAAAACATGTTGTTAAAGTAATCCTTGTTCTGCGTATAAATAGAATCATTCGTTTTTTACAACAAAGAGACAAATTGCACAAGACGTTGTAATTGTAGAAATGTTAACAAACTAATGGTGAGTTTATTTACCTGGATTAAGTAAGTCTACAGGAATGGATAGAGCCATTAATTGTTGGAGAGGCATCAAAGAAGCTAGAAGGACGGACAAAGCTAAGGATTTCGACTGTAATGTTGATTTCCTCATGTTTCCCTGAAAAACAACAACAACAGACATTAGATTCATACAGTAATCAGTTAATTAGATAATCCGTTAAAACAAACATCAATTGTTCATGACATGAGCGTTTCCTCTAACATCTACTTTTTAACCACGTATCGCGGACTTCTCAACAGCAGCAACAGCAGCAGCAGCAGCAGCAGCAGCAGCAGCAGCAACTGGAAGTGTACATGGGTCACTTGATTTCAGATGGGGCTATATAAGAAAAGATTCAGTGTGATATAACTTAATGGTGAAAGTAGTTAATGTCAGAATGTCCGACATTTAAGGTAAGTGCGACATATCACGTCATTGCGACGTTTAACGGCGCTACAATCATCAACAAAACGAAAACAAAACAAACAAAAAATAAACAAAATCAAAGATCAAAGACAAACACATCAAACATATAAATAAAATTATACACTTTATCAAATGTATTTAGGTTACAGCAACCATAAGGGACTATTCAACAACTGCGAAATATTTCATTACGTTATTGTGTAACATATTTTGAGATATTTATCAAATCACGGGGTACATGAGCGATGTAGTGCGAGTTTTCGTGAAATGACATACATGTAATTGGTGAGTTTTTTGCTAATGTAACCGCAATTTAATTAGCAACGTCCATGTCACAAATACTCAGATTCATAAAACGACATTATTTATAAAGCCTACACAATAGAAGGTTTTATTTTGAAATTTCTCTAAACAATTTCTATTTTATTGCTCGAAGAAGTTATCTAATTACGATAGTTTCTGTGTCAACGATAAAAAAGGTTTTTTCAACGACAGTCAATCCTAAGATCACGGATTCAGACTGACACAATACAGCCACGACCGTGCTCTAGTGGTCAGTACACTGGACTGCTTCTAACCCCGCGATCCGGGCTCGAATCTCGGTCAAGGGGGTCAAACCATTCTAAGAAAATTTGACAAAAATGTGGATTTTTGTCCATTTGTTTAAAAGTTGTCGGCTGTAGAAGGGTAAATTTGAGCTGGTTAGAATACCGTCCACTGGTTGGGTGAACAAACCGCAGTATTAAATATACAGTGGAAACTCTCCAAAACAACACCTATTGGGAGTAACAGACTAATGTTGTTTTTGAGAGGTTGTTGCTCTAGAGAGGTTAAATTGGTAGTTAAATTATGCAGTGGGAAAAACTCATGCAGAGGTTGTTGCTGAAGAGAGGGCCACTCTGGAGAGGTTGTTGCTGTAGAAAGGGCCACTCTGGAGAGGTTTTTGCTGAAGAGAAGGGCATATCTGGAGAGGTTTTACGTTACTGAAATATGGTTACGAACGGTGTTTGTTCTACTTAGATGAAACCTACATTTTATAACAAAATTCTTAATATAAACAAAAGAACATGATATCACATAATTATTTTATTTACACGAACGAAATAATGAATGTTTAAAGCCACACAGAGAAAGCTAGTGTCACATAAGGAAACAACCTCGGAAATATATTACTTTTACGGGAGAGAAAAAATATACTAAAACATGAATTTTATGACTTAGGGATTTATATAAACAATGAAAAATGAGAACAGGATATGAGGGGTCAAAAGAGTAATAGTTATACAAGATAATACCGAGTTGGTGAGAGAAATACCGATCTTATATTCGAAAAGGTCATCGGAACTATTTAGTCTTCATTAAATTGACAGAAGTAGATACTTTTTCTTCATAACGTGTTTTGTTTGTAATTACTACGAAACCTATGAACAAAGGCCTCTCTTGGAAAAGACAAAATGTGGAATTTATTGTCAGGTAGCCTTTATTCGGAGGTCATTTTGTTCTGAATAATTAATGACGATTTTTGTAAGAATGGCCTTTGTTCACGAGATGGCCTTTATTCGGAGATGGTCGCTAACACAGGTTTGAAGGTACATTTAAATTGTAAACTCATTTAAAGAAATTGAATTAAATTTTAATTATTCTAGATGTAACAGCAGTCAACTAATGAAGAACAGTCTCGCTAATTTAAACCCTTTTAGTCAAACATGGCTGATAAACAGTGACCGACGCTGTATCCAACCTATATTTAACTTATGATGACACTTTTCAGACAAGTTGGCTGGTTAACGCCGAATTTCAACATTATTTCAGTTATATATGTTAGCTGATTCTTCTAGCAAGTTTTCCAGGACTGTACTAACTTATCCTTTAACAAGGAACCGGCAACTTTTCCACATGTGGAGGAATATCGACAATGTTGTAAAATGTTCATGGTATGTATGACCTGTCGCGACCGGGAATCGAGCCCGGATCGGCGGGTTACAAATACAGCACACTATCCACTGTACCACGGCCGTGGCTAGACATGATGCCAGTTAGTGGATAATTATAAGTATACATTATAAGTCACAATAGGAACATTAAGATACTACACGTAAATAATTGTAAAATAAATTAAGTGAAAAACTGAAATTAATCCTGGTTGACCGACTATTATAAACCCTTCCGACGAAGTCATTCTTGGTAATCACCTAACAATTTTAAGGGAACATTAATTTCTATGTATGCATATATGCATTCTTATACCGTTATCTGGCTTGAAATATAAACGATAAATAGATTCCGACTTGAAACAATAGTAATATTTCCTTCTATTTATTATTTATTGTTGCAATTATTTAATATGTTGACGTTAGTACGTCCAGAAAAATAAGACTTTTGGATTAATAGTAAATTTTGTTTTACATTTGATCAATATTTTTTTTTCAACTCAAAATCAATGTTGGTATAGTAAAGAACTCATCGTAAAATAGAGTTTTACAAGTTGACCGAAAATGTATGTTATATATATTTTTAATACAAACTTTGTTACATCCTTCTATCAAATGCAATTGAAATTGCATTACTTTGTATTAAATAAAATAATACCTGCATACATCATCACTGATAATTTAAGTCGACATGTTTTAAACAGAATGGAAATTTGATAAAAAGGAGAAATAAATAATTTAAAAAAAACAAAGAAACATTACAAATCAATCGCCAGGATTTCAAAATATATCACATTTCAGTAATCATTGCCTAAAACTATTTTACAGCTCTACTAACTAAGCAAATATACCATACAAAAAACACAGTCTTACCTTTTTAATTTGTAGCGGACAGTCGAAGTAAATCACGAGATTAGATAATTGTCATACATAAGAAACAGAAAGCAGTAAAATTCCTTTGAAGTTATGATGGTACTGAAGTTAAAATGTAGAACTCATTGTATTTATATATCTGTTCACAACTGGTCAGCACTCCTCTGCGCCGTTGACCATTCACTGATCACAGTTATTGGTCGTTGGCGTATCTAATGGAAACGTATAACAGCTGCTATAAATATTACGCCGCGAAGAAATTATTAAAAAAGATAATTTGATACCCACGCTCACGCTATGATTCTAATACCTTATACGAATAGATGGCATTGAAAAATGTCTTCTATAGTATGGGAATTTTAAAACTCACACTAAGTCTTTGATACGTGTTTATCTCTACGCATGTGTGAACTTGAATAACCGACGCATGGCAATTCTTTTACAATGATAATGTTTGACAACAACATTTACAGCAACATAATTATTCTAAGCGATGTTTGAACACCATATTTTAAGGATTTTCATCCCTAGTACTCTACTATTCTGACATTTCTGCTTAATGTTAATCGTCCGACTTTCAGAGAATTCCGGTTTTTAGGGAGTCCGGTATTTCAGGGGTTATACTTTACTGCAAATCTAGTACTATGTACGTGTATTGCCCAATTGTCATCCTTCCTTCAGTGATTGTTACCTCTGATACTTCAATTTATTTTACGACACATTTTTAACTTTCGTATGAATTATTGCCCTTGTTGAAAAATATATTTTTTAGATTAGTACAAAACGAAAAAACAAAGGTTAAAAAAAATGAAAAGATTTTTCACCGTATAATTATATTATATACTAAAGGTATAGAATTCTGGGCCCAGAAATCACGAAAAAAATCACAGGCCATGTTGGTATCAGTTTTTGAACTTTGTATTTTGTTGTTGTTATGAAACGTTATATACTCGTAAACAATCATATGTAACAGTATTTCAGAGCGTAAATGAAATTCCTTGTTAGTTGATGGTCTCTGTGAGGTCTAAGCCAGAAGACGGTTGTTTGTTTGGACTTTGAAATATAAACGTGGGGCACATATCACGTCTGCACGCTTTACAATAACGACTAAAAAGAAAACATCCGTGATTTCAGCCTTAGATAACAGTGGCCGCCATAATGTATATCAGTCGATTACGGCCTTAATTTTATGATAAGCCAAAATTGTATGTTTTGCCATTTGTTTTAGTTGGCTTTTGTAGGTCATCGTCACCCAAGCCCCTTGGAATGGACAACGACCCCTTCTAACCTAGACCTCACTGATACTCTAAGTGGAACCTTGGCAGCTATGTTCACTAACAAAATTCCAGTCAATCAAATAAAACATGCTTATGATATTGCCACGTACGACACAAAGCTTTAAGTATCACTTTTCATTACTTATTTACTAGTATCAAATACTGTATTTTCATTTATTTTCGCTGGGCTCAATTTTCGTGGTTTTTACTAAAATGGCTACTTCGTGGGGACAAACGAAATCCCTTATCTCTGCATATACATTCGTGGGGATTTGATTTCGTGGATTAGCCGACCCATGAAATTAAATCCCCAACGAAAATAAATGATTCAACAGTATATAAAACTGATTTATCATACAGTTTTGATGACTATTTAAACACAATTTAGGAGTCAGGCGTGTAACATTTCTGTCAATGATTAAATTGCGAATATTTATTTCATCGGATTTAACGTCATTTTCAACATTATTTCAGTTATATCGTGGCGGGCAGTTATCCTAACCGGCTTCCTTGGACTTCGTTAAGGCCTTAACCAGTACTAACCACATTCGATTCACAAGCTACTGCCAAGCTACCCCACATAATTCAGAGGTGGAGGACAATTTAACACAGGATGTAATATCTTCTGTCAAATTTGTCACGGACAGTGAGAGCATCGCCCGAGGTTCGAACTCACAACGAATACTTTGAACTTACCACGTGAACATCAGAAGTGCTCGTTAAATTTTCTGTCAAAGGATTAATAAAGATCGTGAAACGTGGTTTGCTTCATTGTACAAACCACTTCCATGACCTATCTAATATTCTGACCTATGTAATAAAGATTAGATTGCTCGGGGGACTTTACATTAAATTCTATATAATTTATCTGTACCTCAGTGTCCTGTGGGTCAACATTGTGACAGAATCACAATACAGATTCTATCGCCATTTCAAAGGCCATACAACAGTGGAAAATACACAGTTTGTCTCTTTCCTTCCCTTGGAGATAAATCGCACCACCAGTCATTTAACAATTTTCCAGCGTTAACTATGGAGGAAGACCCCCGGGCATAAGACCCCCGGGCATGCACCTGGGTAGAACCACAGATCCTCCGTAATCTGACTTGCTAACTCCCTCGAATGTAATGTGAAATTTGGTCACGGTTACTGTGGTGACGGGCTAGATGTCATATCCACTCGACCACCAAGGTTCACCAGTTTACCTAAACAGGGATACACCATACATTGTAAATTGACGTCCACTGACAATGCTCTCGTTAATTATACATGTATTTCAGCATTGGATGAAGGCTTCATATTAAATGTAAATGCGTTGATGCATTATGGTGTCGTGTTATTTATTAAATTTGGCAATATACATGTATTATATCATAAAGTTACATTAAAATTGCTATGAATTTAGCGATCTACGTAGAGTAAAATAATGCATTTACTTAAATCACTTCATCTAGGTATAGCTGCCAACCTTCTGCTGAACCGTTACACGATGTAACCTTATCATTGGTAATAGGATTTGCTTCAGTCATGTGATCTTTTCCCGCTCTTATATTGCGCTCATTGCAGAACTTAATTTCCTTTATTTCTAATCCACTCTTATTTAATTTGTTACGCTTCTGTGATTTTACTGGCCATGCAAGTTTTACCCTCCTAATGTCATTGCAGACACTGGTTTCTTCATGAGCAGCCATGCTTTACTGATATCGAGAGATTTGATAATATTATGTTTGGTTTGTGTATTCTTGTTTTTATGGTTTATTAATACATTGTCTTGTTTAAATTACTTATCAGTATTGTTGAGTTTCAGTATCTCTCCAAATTAAGAATTTATTCTGTTCCCTGATTAAAGCCTCGTTATGCGATTTAAGGGGTAGCCAATACTTTTCTTTCTTTTTCTGATTTCACTGATTGCAACATTACCCTGTCAAACTATTCATATTTAACATCTAAATGTGTAGAAAAACAACAGTCACTGGTAAATATGAACTAATGTGGGTGAGAACCCATAGATAGGTGAGTAATTTGTTTCGTGGCATTTACGTTCTAATCGTTTATATTACACAATTACGTATATTGCTGTGTAATGTAAATGTACATGTAATAAATAATGTTTAAAATGTTTGAATTAAGAACTACTGTAGGGGACACGCACCCTGAAGTGATAGTGTAAAATGGCAACACGGACAAAAAACACGTTTATCATATATATATACATACACAGACCAAAACACGTATATGTATATATATGATAAACGTGTTTTTGGTCCGTGTTGCCATTTTACACTATCCCGTGCTATTTACACTATTTACGTGCTAGCCCCCTATGATTAAATGTGATCTATATTCTAAATACTGATATATGATTTAACTATATTTGGTAAAGCTTGTGTTTTGTTTTGTCTTATCCTATACTGTCATGTACGTTTTTGTTCTTTTTGTCTGAGATACATTTTTGTAAATTGAATTGTATGATGTCCATTGCTGTATTATGTATGCATACCTTTGGCACATCGACCTTGACATAGTGCTTATGTAATATTTAATGCTATATATGCATGTATACATGTCACAGTGTACTCATGGGCATATCGCCCACATGTATTTCAGCAGGGTCTTTCAAAATGATTCTATTTGAGTGACCCTGATTTCAGTTATAATTCTTGTAAACATCTTGTAAATTCTGATGAAGATCACTAGTTACATTTTGTGTTACCATTAAGTAAATGTATGTACAGTACAACCTCTCCAGAGTGACCCTCTCTTGAGCAACAACCTCCCTGCAACAACAACATGATTTTTTTCCCACTGCACGATTTAACTATTATTTTAACCTCCCTAGA